>JAXCMG010000024.1:3946346-4087380 GCA_034642415.1 Podarcis siculus | reverse complement strand
TATTATTATTATTATTATTATTATTATTATTATTATTATTATTATTATTATTTTGTACCCCACCTGTTTGACTGAGATGCCCCAGCCACTCTGGGCGGCTTCCAACAGAATATCAAAAACACAGCAAAACATCAAACAACAAAAACGTCCTAAAACAAGGCTGTATTCTTATTTTTTTAAAAATGTATATGGTGTATATATTTTTATTAAGTTTTACATAACAAATTTAAATTCAAACACATCATTCACCTTCTCATTTAGGATTCTCTGAATCCCTTGACTTCTCTCTGCCCTTCCATGGTTACCATTATCAATCTTTTTTTTTTAACCTGCTTATCTTATTTTCTCTAATTTGTTAAAGAATAGGAACACATTTTTCCATAGTTTTTTTTTAAATAATATTTATTAGAGTTTAAAGATACAACAAAATAGAAAAAAGAAAAAACAACAACAAAAATATCAAGAAAAAAAAACAATCAAACAGCAAAAAGAAAATACAGAAAAATAGAATAAACCTTATTAACTTAACTTCATTGGCTTGTTTCTTTGACCTCCTCCCGCCTCCCTTTTTTGTATTCTGCTTCAATTAATTATTTCAGCAAATCCTTTCCATCTTTCCCAAATTGTTAACCAATAATTTATCTTAACATAGTATAATTTTACTTTCCCTCATTTCCTTCGACAGTCTATTTAACTTAAGTCCTTTATAGTATTTATACAAAAGTCACATAGTTTCTTTCCAGACTCCTTCTAAACTTCCTCAATTTTGCTGTATTTTTGTAAATAAGCCTTGAATTTCTTCCAATCTTTTTCCACCAACTCTTCTTCCTGGTCCCGGATTCTGCCCGTCATTTCGGCCATTTCCATAAAGTCCATCACCTTCATCTGCCACTCTTCCCGGGTGGGTAGATCTTGTGTCTTCCAATATTTTGCAATCAGTATTCTTGCTGCTGTTGTAGCGTACATAAAGAAAGTTCTATCCTTTTTTGGCACCAATTGGCCGACCATGCCCAAGAGGAAGGCCTCTGGTTTCTTCAGAAAGGTATATTTAAATACCTTTTTTATTTCATTATAGATCATTTCCCAGAAGGTCTTGATCTTTGGGCATGTCCACCAAAGGTGTAAGAATGTACCTTCAGACTCTTTACATTTCCTTTCCATAGTTTTTTGTACATTACAAGCATTACTCAAATCCTGCTAAAGTTTTTAGTTGTTTACAGTGTTCTCTTAAGTACATTATAATTTCCCCCATTCCTTCTTAAAATTCTTCATTATAGTGCATTATAATTTTTCCCCATTCCTTCTTAAAATTCTTCTCTTCCTGGTTTCTGATTATCCCAGTCAGTTTCGCCATAGTCCATCATCTTCATTAGCCATTCCTCTCTGGTTGGAACTTTGTATTCTTTCCATCTCTGGTCAAAACAGGGCTGTCTGCAGAAAGTTGTGTAGCTGTTTCTTTCCTTGACATCTGACGGGACGGCGTTCCACGGGGTGGGCGCCACTACCAAGAAGGCCCTCTGCCTGGTTCTCTGTAGCCTCACTTCTCACAGTGAGGGAACCATCAGAAGGCACCTGGAACTGGATCTCAGTGTCTGGGCTGAACACTTCTCCTTCAGTTATACAGAGCCAAAGCCATGTAGGGCTTTAAATGTCAACACCAACACTTTGAATTGTGCTCAGAAACATACTGAGAGACAACGTCAATGTTTTAGAACCAATGTTACATGGTCCCAGCAGCTTCTCCCAGTCTCCAGTCTGGGAGCCACATTAATTGGATGAATTGCAGTTTCTGAGTCACCTTCAAAGGTAGCCCTACATAGAATGTGTTGCAAGTGGGAGTTAACTAGAGCATGTACCACTTTGGTGAGTAACTGCACAGGAAAGTAGGGTCTCAGCTGGTGTACCAGATGAAAATGGTAGACAGCTGCCTTGGACACAGAATTGACCTGCACCTTCATGGACAGCTGAGAGTCCAGAATGACTCCAAGGCTGAGCACCTGGTCCTTTAAGGACCATTCATCTGAAGGCAGCCCTGTGTAGGGAAGTTTTTAATGTTTGATGTTTCATCATATTTTTAATATTTTGTTGGAAGCTGCCCAGAGGGAAACCCAGCCAGATGGGCAGGGTATAAATAATAAATTATTATTATTATTATTATTATTATTATTATTGACCAGGGAGTCCTTTCACCTACTTGCCCTCTGTCCCTCAGAAACAGTACTTCTGTCTTGTCTGGATTCCACCACAATGTATGTCTCTCTCTCTCTCTCTCTGTGTATATATATATATATATATATATATGCTTTCGTATATATATAGTGGTACCTCGCAAGACGAATGCCTCGCAAGACGAAAAACTCGCAAGACGAAAGAGTTTTTCAAGACGAATTTCCCTATGGGCTTGCTTCGCAAGACGAAAACGTCTTGCAAGTTTGTTTCCTTTTTCTTAAAACCGTTAATACCCAGGGTATTTGCTTCGCAAGACGAAAAATTCACAAGATGAAAAAACTCGCAGAACGAATTAATTTCGTCTTGCAAAGCACCACTATATATATATATATATATATATATATATATATATATATATATATAATTAAATTTTCTGTTTTACAATTTAGAATATTCATTTATACAGGTACAACCTTAAAATATCAATGACTTCCCTTCTTCTCTTTCCATGGTTCATTTTACATGGCATAAATCCCTGCATATTTTATATAAACTAAACAATTCAGTATTCCATTATTACTTCCACCAAAACTTATTTACACTGTTGAATTTACCTTAATGCTGCCAAAGTTTTCAACTGTACACTATCCCCCCCCCATATACTCAGCAAACATTTTCCAATCGTCTTTAAACGAATGTTCTTCTTTTTCTCTTATTCTATACGTTAGATCCGCAAGCTGCGCATATTCCATAGTTTAAGTTGCCATTCTTCTTTGGTTGGGACCTTGCTTGTTTTCCATTTGCGGGCTAATCAATCTGTTAACCAACCTCCAATCTACAGCCACCTCCAGCCACTCACACGGACCATTCAGAGATGTAAGATTTTGCATAAGTGAACCTTACATTGCAGAAATGTGTTAAGTCTCCAGCCTTCCGACAGCAGACAGTGCCTAAGAATGTAAATGAAGCTTGCTGGCCCGTGGTTCATATAGTCCAGCATACTTTCCCCCCAGTAGCCAACCAGATGCCTATGAGAAGCTTGCCAGAGGTCTCTCCCCTCCTGCAGTTTTCCAGCAACTGCTCTTCAGAAATGGGCTACCTTCCACTATAGAGGTAGAACAAAGCCTTGTTGTTATTGTTGTTGTTTAGTCGTTTAGTCGTGTCCCGCTCTTCGTGACCCCATGGACCAGAGCACGCCAGGCACTTCTGTCTTCCACTGCCTCCCGCAGTTTGGTCAAACTCATGCTGATAGCTTCGAGAACACTATCCAACCATCTCATCCTTTGTCGTCCCCTTCTCCTTGTGCCCTCCATCTTTCCCAACATCAGGGTCTTTTCCAGGGAGTCTTCTCTTCTCATGAGGTGGCCAAAGTATTGGAGTCTCAGCTTCATGATCTGTCCTTCCAGTGAGCACTCAGGGCTGATTTCCTTAAGAATGGAGAGGTTTGATCTTCTTGCAGTCCATGGGACTCTCAAGAGTCTCCTCCAGCACCATAATTCAAAAGCATCAATTCTTGGGCGATCAGCCTTCTTTATGGTCCAGCTCTCACTACCATACACCAATACTGGGAAAGCCATAGCTTTAACTATACAGTCCTTTGTTGGCAAGGTGATGTCTCTGCTTTTTAAGATGCTGTCCATGTTTGTCATTGCTTTTCTACCAAGAAGCAGGCGTCTTTTAATTTCGTGACTGCTGTCACTATCTGCAGTGATCATGGAACCCAAGTCAGTAAAATCTCTCACTGCCTCCATTTCTTCCCCTTCTATTTGCCAGGAGGTGATGGGACACTTCATAGAGGCACCCAGTTCTTCTTAAGATACACAGTCCAGACTGAGGCAGCTTCTGCGGTTTCCTATTGCTTTCGCTCCCTCTCTTCTTTCAAAGACTGCTTGTAAAGATACGGCTGCCAAGATTTTCAAACTCACCCCCCCTTTTTTTCTTTGTGGTATAACGTATTCCGTTACTCCCTGTGCCAGCTGAACGCTCAGCAAATAGATTCATGGCTAGTAGAATTCGGATAGCTCTCTACTTTATTGCTTTGCCACCTTTCTATTGAAGAAATGTTTCCTTACATATTATCACATTTTATCTCTCTCTCTCTCTCTCTAACATGGCAATTACCTGCTGCATTCAGGCTTCACTGCAGGAATCTTTTAGTGCCGTGTGTGCCCTATCTGGAGCCATTCATTCCATCTCATAAGCAATGGGGAGAGTTTAAGTTAAACTGCCCGCTTTACTGGCGAACAGCTCAAATCAAAGATGCACTGTTATTTACTCGCTCCTGCAGAGTCCTGTTTAGTTTCCATTCCAGACACTCTGAGTATAATGTTTCTTTACCATTTCTCGGGTAGCATTCAATGCAGGATGGAGGTGCGGGGCGGTAGGGAGAAAGAAGGCTGTGTTGTTTATTTTGTTGCAGCACGTTTTCAGCAAGCTATCCTGTAGCACAGAGGTCAGCAGGGGGCCGGCCCACTGTCCCTCAGACCTTGTGGGGGGCTGGACTATATTGGGGGGGGAATGAACAAATTCCTATGCCCCACAAATAACCCAGAGATGAATTTTAAATAAAAGCACACATTCTACTCATGTAAAAAACACGCTGATTCTTGGACCATCCACGGGCCAGATTTAGAAGGCGATTGGGCTGGATCTGGCCCCCAGGCCTTAGTTTGCCTACCCATGCTGTAGCGCAGAGGTCAGCAAACTTTTTCAGCAGGGGGCCGGCCCACTGTCCCTCAGACCTTGTGGGGGGCCAGACTATATTTTTTTTGGGGGGGAATGAACAAATTCCTATGCCCCACAAATCACCCAGAGATGCATTTTAAATAAAATGACACATTCTACTAATATAAAAACATGCTGATTCCTGGACCATCTGCGGGCCGGATTTAGAAGGGGACTGGGTCAGATCTGGCCCCCAGGCCTTAGTTTGCCTACCCATTCTGTAGTGTAAAGAAATATTTAATTCCACCCACTGAAAGATGGTCGGGGGGGGAATGTAATGCATAACGGATATCTTTTCTTCATAAACTTTAAAACTATGAGCAATTTGGCAGGCTTCCTGAAATACTAGAAAGAGTTGAAAAGTGGGGAAGAACGATTACGGTGACTGCTGGGGTATCTTGTCTTGTCAACTCACATTTTTGGCCCCTCAAATGTCTCTGCACATTACAGAAAAGATGTTATATGTCCAGAGAAGAGCTTTGTGCAAACAGTCCCTTGAAATTATACATGCTATTTGTGTGCAGGGAAACTGAAGGGACCATTTCATGAAATTTCTCTATGGAGTGGAGAAATCCTCCTTGGTTTCTTGGGGACAAATTTTGCTTAGCAGAAACTCTGCCTGTGCCACATTTTCCCTAATACTTATATAGGTAAGAGCAATTCTGTTGGCCACCTGGTGGCCATCTTGCCTCCTCCACAATGTTCCAGACCTAGTACTATTCTGGGGCATTTTGTGTGTGCATGTGTGGGATAATGGTGGAGAATGCTTGAAGAAATGTTTTCTTGGTGACTTGGTGTGTGAGAGATGGGGGGGGGAGAGGGAGAGAGAGAATGAACAAAAATCTTAGATTCCCCCCCCCCCCGAAAAAATGTATTTGAGACAGTATGGCTGAGCTCTTGTGTAAGTTGAGTGACAGCAGCTTTCTGGGATTTCAGTCTTTCCCATTGTAATGATCTCAGGCAGGCAAGCAAGCTCTGATAAGAATTAAGGAGTCTCTGGCAGTTTTATGGTACATTTATTTACAATTAACACCCAGATAGCAGCTCCGAGCCTGCTGCTCTTAGCGATGAGTTGGTCACTCTGAGTCTCCACCCCTTTCGCAGAATGAAGGGCGCCAAAGTCCAGTCCTTCCTCTCTTGTGTTTCTGTTGCATTTTAACCCTTTCAGCTCTTCTAGTTCGGGGAGAAGGTGGGTGGACTCCCCCCCACTCTCAAAGGAAGAGCCCGCTACATGCTGTCTCCCTCCTGGTTGCATAGCAACCCCCTCAATGCTGTCTATTTCCCCCCCTCTGCCTGCGAGCTTTACGAGTCCGCTGCTCTATCTGAGTCTGGGAACTCTTGATGAAGGGGGGCTGAACTAATCCACTCTCACTCTGTCTGTGACTGCATTCGCTCGTCTCCAGACTCTTCCCAGGTGTTCAGCCACTATTCAGCCAGAAACTACACACTTCAGTTCAGTGTCAGAACAACTATGTATGGACAGAGAACACCCTCAAAGGAAGAATTGTTGGTGAAAATCTTGGAATATATAGAGATGGCAAAACTGACAGCACTGGAACCATTTAAGGAAGACTGGAAACCCTTTCTAGTCTATTAAAAAAGTTATTTCCCATATGTGAAGACCACAGCAGTGTTTGAAGTTATGAAAAAAGCAGAATATATCAAGAAACACATTAAAGAGGACAAAATTAGATAAGATGGAATCTTAAAACACAATTGTACATAATGCGGGCTCTAAACATCGTTGTTGGGTGAGCAAGAAGTCACTGGTTTTGTTGAATTGGGAAAAACCTGTCCCCCCCATTTTTCCAGGTTTTTTCCAGGCCTTCCCATCTCTACTGTTGAGTAACAAAATTTAACTTTCAATCTGGGGAAAGAATAAAATATTACTCTACAAAAAAGGAAAAGAAACAACTTTACATGTACAAATGTATATGCATGGGTTCATTTCTGATGCTGAAATGTGGACATCTCCACAAGGAGCAACTGCTCACTGATCATGAATGCAGGGGGCAGCCTTCAGCCACAATGCTCCTCCTGATTTCCATGCGCCATTTGTAGGTGGAATGATCTCTGAAAAGGTCATGGAAGCCATATCTGAGCGTGAGTCATTCACCTTGACTCTAAAGCATAGGGTACTAAATGGATGGCACCGATAAAAAGATTGCAGTGGCTTCCTTTTAGTCCGTCCCAGGGGTGGGGCCAGCTGCCCGTGGGGCAGGGCGAGCAGGGGCAGGACACTCTGTGGGGCCTCTGAGGAGTCTGCCTGCCTCCTCCCCCTCAGCCACCCTACAGCTGATGGGGAAGCGGCGTGTGGACCTTTTGGGAGACGCGTAGCCCGGGTGCGCTGCAGGCCCCACAGTGAGTTCCTCCTGGCATTTTGTCACACACCCTCAGGTGGTGACTGTGGGGTTTTGCCCAGGGTGTAGGTCCGGCAGGCTTCTGTTGCACAGCTGCTCCCTCGGAGCATAGCTGAGCATAGCAGAGTAGCAGAGTAAAACACAGTGTGTGTCCTTCTGTGTGTGCAAAGTGTGCAAGCTTGCAGAAAAGCAGAGTCTGTACTAGGCTTCTTACTAATCTAGAAGCTTTATTATGTACAGCAGCAGAGAAAACAAATCAGCCATTGTCAGGAGCAAAAAACATAATGGCTCCCTCGAAAGTCAGACAGAACAAAGAAACAGCTTCTCCGGAAGTGGGGAAAGCTCCTCCCCAGATGCAGGACATACTGAGCTGTTAACCCTGTAAGCTCTGATCCTCACAGTGACACCTGGGGCGGCCTGCCCATAGCTGTCAACCGTCCCTTATTTGGCGGGAAAGTCCCTTATCCCAGCGCTGTGTCCCTCTGCTGTCCCTTATTGATGATGTCCCTTAAATTTCCCGGGTTTCAAAGGAAGCAGCTCCTCTCCCTCCCTCCCTGCATTGCTCACCCAATAAGGAGTCTAAGAACAACTGGGGGGTGGAGCTTACATGCCTTGTGCCGATCAAATCGGCCACGTTGCCTGGGGACTGGCCTTTGCTCAGCGCTTCCCAGCGGAGAGGTGACGGTGGTTTTCCTTGCTGCATCCCCTTTGCCGGGTTGCTGCGCTGTGGGAACCACTGCTTGAGGCTTTGTTTGGCTGCTGGCTGGGCTTTCTGCCTTTGGCTTGGAGGGGCTCAGAAGTTGAACATACCTGTGCTCGGAAAATCCCTTATTTTGGCTGCTGATCCCTTATTTTTGAGGCTGCTGGTCCCTTATTTTCAAATCTGTAATTTGACAGCTATGGGCCTGCCCCCACCGCAACCCCTTCCTCCGCCCCTGATCTCAACCATATGGGACAGCTGCACCTTCCTGCATTACGGAGGGTTGGACCAGATGATCCTCAGGGTCCCTTCCAATTCTAAATTTATATGAGTCAATATGAGCAAATGCATGGAGACCAGCTTTTGAATAGGGTCCCTATGTCTGCTCTGTTCCACCCTTTCCAGTATCAAACTGAGAAATTCTCCACTGTGGGGCAAAACGCTGCGCAATACTATTCTGTGATATCAAATTTTCATTTTTTTTTTTTAAATGTTTAATTATCCCAGACACCACCACCTACAAAAAGCTCTATCTAACTCAAAAGCAGACATTCTGAACTTTAAATGTCATCTGGGCCAAGCAAAGGTGTTTTGCACTGAAACATTGTTTGCTACAGAGCCTGCAAAGAAGCAAAGAGGAACTTTCAAATGGCAATAGCAATAATCTCTCCTAGTAAATGGAAAACAGCGTGTAATGAAAAGAATGACAGCATATTGATACCATGGCATCATGAAAAAAGGCAGATGATTTCCTAGCAGTGTAATATACAAAAAATAGTCCCATATATGAAATATACTTATGGGGAAATTGGCTCATGTGATAGTAGGCACAATCTCAGCAGGATAAATCATATTTTATACAAGGAACTGAATATACAGAACACTGCTGGGTGATTTATAAGTTCTAGCACTCTGACAGTTTGCTGGTCTATTACCTGTTTGGCAATGCCGTATTCATAAATCAGCATCTGTAAGGTTTCGATGGGATAGCATTCACTCAAGGACTTAAGCAAAGCAAGGTTGGAATCACAAATTCTGTGGTCTCCAAATATGTGTCAGAATAATTCCCCAGTTTTATTGGGAGCTGATAAAAGGAAAAGCATATATACTCACAAAGCCACCCAGAAGCAGGTTCAAGTTCTTTTCTCCTCTGACAAAATATCTATGGACCTGCAGCCTTTCAGTTTCCTTTATACTCAATTCCTAAGTAGATCTGTTGCTGAGACACTTATTCCCAGGCTTGGAAATAGGGGTGCTGGGTTATTGCAATGCTTAGCTCAAATGCACTGTGGGCATTATGGCATCTAGTTTCTCTTCAGCTTTGAATCTTGGAAAACCCCACAGCTTTCTTTTGACATCCTATACAGCCTCCGATTAAGAATTATGGTGCTGGAGGAGACTCTTGAGAGTCCCATGGACTGCAAGAAGATCAAACCTATCCATTCTTAAGGAAATCATCCCTGAGTGCTCACTAGAAGGACAGATCCTGAAGCTGATGCTCCAATACTTTGGCCACCTCATGAGAAGAGAAGACTCCCTGGAAAAGACCCTGATGTTGGGAAAGATGGAGGGCACAAGGAGAAGGGGACGACAGAGGACGAGATGGTTGGACAGTGTTCTCGAAGCTACCAGCATGAGTCTGACCAAACTGCGAGAGGCAGTGGAAGACAGGAGTGCCTGGGGTGCTCTGGTCCAGGGGGTCACGAAGTGTCGGACACGACTAAATGACTAAACAACAACACAGCCTCCAATCTCACCCTCTCTCTTGGTGCTGCTGCATGCCAGGTATGAGAGGAGTGAAGAGAAGGCACCGAGCTCCCACTGCTTGCTTCTTCTTTGAGAGGAGCAGCAAAAAACAGGTAAGTTCAGGCACAGGCAAACTCGGCCCTGCAGATGTTTTGGGACTACAACTCCCACCACCCCTAGCTAACAGGACCAGTGGTCAGTGATGCTGGCAACTGTAGTCTCAAAACATCTGGAGGGCCGAGTTTGCTTATGCCCAGGTAAATGGGAAGGACTAGGGAAAAGAGATTTAGGAGATCATTGTTGGATACCTGGCATTTTGGAGGCTGGCAGAGCTGGGGGTTGGACGGCTTGGGAATTCAATTGAATTACAGTGGTACCTTGGTTCTCAAATGCCTTGGTATTCAAACAACTTGGAACTCAAACACCGCAAACCCAGAAGTAAGTGTTCCGGTTTGCAAACTTTTTTTGGAAGCCAAACATGCTCCGTTTTGAGTGCCACACTTCCGTTTTGAGTGTTACACTGAGGTCTGTCTGTTTCTGCTATTTATTTTGCGTTTTCGTTTTTGCTGCTCTTTTTGTTTTGTTTTTGTGACTGTGTGGAACCCAGTCCAGCTACTGATGGATTGATTGTGTGACTGCAGTACATTGTTTATTGCTTTCATTTTATGGATCAATGGTCTCGTTATATTGTAAAATTCATGTAAAATTTCTGTTTCAGAGGTTGTTTTTAAAAGTCTGGAATGGATTAATCCATTTTGCATTACTTTCCATGGGAAAGCACGCCTTGGTTTTGGAACGCTTTGGTTTTGGAACAGACTTCCAGAACCCGATTAAGTTTGAGAACCAAGGCACCACTGTATCTGAAAAATAAGCCATTTTCCCATTTCTTATTTCAGATGAGAAATAGCTCAGCTCATTGTGAGCTAATATAATTCAAGCCTGCATAGAGCTCATCTCTCACCCACTTGGGCCCCAGGTTATGAGTGCCTAGTGTGCGTGACATAATGATGTCATGTCGCAACGTGACGTTATGACATCACGCTCGTGCCCCCACCCTCAGAACCTGAGGTTGCATCGGGAGCCCTGTGGTGCAGGTGCTGAGCACCCACAACAATTTTTTGTGGGTGCTTGGGCACCCAGAGCCCCCTATAGTTGGCGCCCCTGTCCGTCACTGATTCTACATAGAAATGAATGTTTTAATATCATTAACATATTTCTAAACAAACTATTTCTGTTTGCACAGCATAATCAATAGATAGTTTTATTTGGCTAAAGGAAACTCACCGGGTAGCCCTGAGCCAGTTACCATCTCTTCACCTGACCTATCATAGAGTGGTGTTAGCAGGATAAGACTGGAATAATCCCCATGACTTCTGCCTGAAGTTCCATAGTGGGTGGATGAAATTTAAGAAAACCAGGACCCAATCCCAGACACTCTTACCTGGAACTCAATTCCATGGAACTCAAAAGAACTTGCTTCTGAGTAGACCAAGCTAGGATTGCACTGTTACAAGCAAATCCTGTCCATCAATATTTTCATTTACAAGGATGTCTTGACAGAAACAGAAATAAAACCAGCCCCAAATATAATTATTTTTCTGTCAGTATTAGCCAGGTAGATACTTATTCATCAGAGCATTAAAATATATGCAGACTCTGTATAACCATAGATAAGAAAGGGATTAGTCAAATCCTCCATAGGCCAGATACCATTGACTCATCTCACTGCATGCTCACTGGAGAACATCTCCTTTCATCTGTTATAAAATGGTGTTCAATCAATTAGAAAAAGTTAAAATTGGAATACCGTGGCTTAACATGGTTGACAGTGTCATAAGGAAATCCATGTATAAGAATGAAGCATAATGACATTCTCTAGTGGCTTCGAGTCAGTTAAAAACAATGTTATCTTCATAAATTGGAAAAATGCAGCCAGGATTTCCAAGGCCCAGCTGTTTTGTGCCTCATCTAAATATCCATGCTAGTGGATTTGTTTTGCGTTTATTTTAAATGTCCGAATTAGAATATGAAATCAAACCAGAAATATTCATATCCCAACTGTGTATTCATACCCCAACTGTGTTTTTTATGGTGGGCATGAGGAAGCTATGGTCTTCCAGATGTTGTTAGATGTTGCTCCCATCATTCCTGACCACTGTCCATCCTGGCTGGAGATGATGGGAGTTGCTATCCCAAGTTGCCCATTCTTGGTTTACAGCAGGAGTGAGGAACCTCTGACTCATGAAAAAATATTGGCCTATCAGGAGGTCCAACTTGACCTGCAAAGGCACTGCCCACCTGGCAATCAGCTGGCAGGTGGTTGCAGAAGACAGGCTTCCTTCTCCCTTCAGCTGATGGGCAGGGGAGCAAGTAGCTCTTTGCCAGCTCTATGCTCAGAGCTTCCCAGGGCACCAACCATAGGGCTGCCAATGCCCATTATAGCAAGGTGTTTGGGATTTTGACAGGTGCCTGGGACAGTTCACCTGTCAATCATGTGGCAGCATAATTTGCCATATGTTTGACAGATGAGTTGTCTTCCCAGCTCTCCAAGTCTTTACATGAGTAGAATGTGTCCTTTATTTAAAATGCATCTCTGGGTTATTTGTGGGGCCTGCCTGGTGTTTTTACATGAGTAGAATAGGAATTCGTCCATTTTTCCCCTTCAAAATATAGTCCGGCCCCCCACAAGGTCTGAGGGACAGTGGACCGGCCCATGGCTGAAAAAGGTTGCTGACCCCTGGACTAGAGGATCAACATCAGGAAAAGCTAAAGATTGCTCCAGTGAGTTGGCAAGCAGGGAGCTGGAGTACAGGCAGAAATTGAAAAGTCCTGTCATTCCTTCAACTCTTAGTACATAAGGGGGTGCAGGATAATTCATAAGGCATCACTGCCAAGCACATACAGATTTCTCATAAAAGCTGGGACTACTGCCAACAATGTATCGCCATCTGTTGTTCTGTAGGGGTGAGAGGAGAGGGCACAGAAACTATACTGTTTGGGTTTGTCGTTTTCTAGACTGGCAGTGGATGCCAAGTGAAATCCAGATCCTAACCCTCGGGAGACTGGAGCGAATACATTAGTTCACACTCATTTATAAGGCAGAATGTTCACCGCTTGTTATCAGTGGAACGGAAAGAAAAATGGCCCAGTATTAATAAATATAAGCAATCTTTCTTCTGGATGAAAGCCCCTGCAGCTTCTGCAAAGTAATGGAGATAATCATTGCCCGTATTTAATGGGGAGAATCTCAAAACTGTATAGGAGATCTGAGAAAGAAAATTACTTTCAGGAGGAATTTCTTGTTTAATTGAATTTAGCTACTTTTGAAATGTATAATGTAAAAGCCACTGTTATTTCTGCATAGAGCTGAATTACTAATGCAAGACATTTTGTTAATGGGCAACAGTGAATTAGATTCCTTCCCAGTGAAACTGTTTGATACTCATTGCACCGGACACAGAAGTGGAGGTTAAAGACTACTTTATTAAAGCCCTATTGGCTTTATTTCTAGTTTCAGTTATCACGTAAGTGAAATAACAATAGTAATAATAGCTATTATGGCAGTTAAAATATCAAAAGCAATAAAAATGTAAATAAAGCTTTAGATGCAAGCAGAAAAATGTACAAGACATAACTATATATTTTATTGCTATGTAACAATTGAAGATGCCTGCAGACAAGCAATTGGCCAGTTATTTCAAACAAATATAACACCAGTCCTAAAGGATCCACACTGGCTCCCATTACATTTCCAAGCACAATTCAAGGTGTTGCCATTGACCTTTAAAGCCCTGCACAGCTTCGGCACTGTATACCTGAAGGAGCGCCTCCACCCCCATTGTTTAGCCCGGACACTGAGGTCCAACTCCGAGGGCCTTTTGATGGTTCCCTCACTGTGAGAAGTGAAGTGACAGGGAACCAGGCAGAGGGCCTTCTCAGTAGTGGTGCCTGCCCTGTGGAACACCCTCCCATCAGATGTCAAGGAAATAAGCAACTATCTGACTTTTAGAAGGCATCCGAAGTCAGTCATGTACAGTGGTACCTCGGGTTACAGACGCTTCAGGTTACAGACACTTCAGGTTACAGTCTCTACTAACCCAGAAATAGTACCTCAGGTTAAGAACTTTGCTTCAGGATGAGAACAGAACTCGTGCTCCGGCGGTGCTGCGGCAGCAGGAGGCCCCATTAGCTAAAGTGGTACCTCAGGTTAAGAACAGTTTCAGGTTAAGAACGGACCTCCAGAACAAATTAAGTTCTTAACCCGAGGTACCACTGTATAGGGAGGTTTTTAATGTCTGATGTTTTATTATGCTTTTATATTTTCCAGAAGACATCCAGAGTAATTGGCGGTCTACTACTACTACCACCACTACTACTACTACTAATTCACCTCTTTGCACTGCTTTGCCAGGTTATAATGCTGTTGAGCAGGGATAAGAAAGCAGTAGCTCATCAGCCAATGCTCAGGGATGAAAGGAGTTATATTCAAGCAACAAGGAAGGATGAGGGGCACTGCTGTAGAGACAGCAGAAGCCACAATGGACATAATTTCCTTTTAAGATTTGCTACATCAAGAGTACAGAGCCTAAGTTAGGAGCAGAAAAGACTCTTCATATTTGGAACAACGGCCGCCTGGTTGTTATTAGCACAGAGTTGGAAAGAAGAGAAGAATGGCAAACCAAGCAGATGGACTATGCTGAGATGGCAAAGCTGACTGGAAAACTCAGAAATGAAGAGGATAAAAACTTTATAAAAGAATGGGGGGGGGGAATTATAAGTTATTTGGGAGATGGAAATGAGCAGGATTTTGATTCACTTGTAGAATTAAAATTACTATGGACAATATGGTTTGATATAAAAATTGGAGTACAGATGAATATGCAGTTGTAGATGTTTAAAATGAGACCTCATGGAGGGAATGGGGGGAAGTCTTGACATTCAGAGAATCTCTGAATATACAGATATGTTGTTACTAGTTTGTGTTTATTTGTACTTTTTAAAACCAATAAAAATGATTTCATAAAAAAAGAGTAGATAGCCTAAGTCTACCCCATACTGGAGGCTCCATGAAGTTTAACAATATTCCCCAGGCACCACATGAATCCTGACTGAAATGAGAATATATATGTATGTGTGGTCACCCAAGAATGCCTGGAATTGATTGGCAACCACCTGCTCAAGAATTGGGAAGACTGCACCGGACTTCACCAAGTAAGCAGCAACCACAGCAATATGGTTGCCATCACAAACAGCGTCTGCGTGTTCAGGATTCCATGCAACTTTGGTTGTGTACGGAATGCGCTTCTTGTGTGGTCGATACCCACAACCTGCTCTTTTAGATGTCAGGGAGCCATGGTCTTGATCAGGAAATCTCGAAATTCCATCTGGAAGCTGAATCCAGATGTCTCTCCAATAAGCTTCTGCTGACAGCCATGTCAAACTGGTTCTATCCAGGAAGTTGACATGCCGCACGAGGTCAGGAAAGCTAAGGGAGGAGGCAGGTCACGTATTGGTCCTGTAAGCATTTTCTGCGGTGAGTCCACTGAATTTGTATCATTATTACAAGGTCTTGGCTGACATTTGAGGGCACTGTTAATGGAAAGAGGACAGTAAGAAACACTAAAGATTTGTGTGGGGGGGGGGATTGTGAGCGTTTGAAGTTCACGTTTTCCTTTCATGAGCACAAAAGGCCCAGAATAGAACCTGAAAGGTTTCACATGCTGATCCAGGGCCTTTGGTTATTCATCTCTGTGTTTGAAACCACAGGTGACTTCAAGTTGTACTTTTGAATGCTCATAGGCTCTGCTCCTCAGCTTGAATTATCTTGTGTGAAACACAGCAGCCTTGCACACTCACATTCAAATGACTGAACCATTCCATATCTAATGTGGGAACAGGAATAAAGAGCCAGACTTAATGGGTTAAACATAAAGGAATGTGGAACCTGTGGCTACCCCCCAGATGCTGTTTGACTCAAACTCCTATCAGGCCCAGCCAACATGTCTGAAAACAACTGCAGGGCTCTCCCTGGGGTAAAGTCTATATGAATTGTCCAGAAATCACAGGCAATTTTATAACCTGCTGCTGACTATAAATCAGTGTAAAAATGGAGGTAGCGTTTTAGAAAATAGAACTGTATGAAAAAGAAATAGTTTTAAATACCACATGTAGATTTAAAATAAGAACATGTTTAAAAAATGCCACATCGTCCTACAGCACTGGAATTGTGAACATTTCTGTTTCATGATTTTTTTAATGCTGTAAAACTTTAAGGCCCATATATTTTAATACACAGTTTAACCACAGGTTACTATAAAGTGATATTATAAGCCTAGGGATGCTGACTCAGTAGAAAGGCTCTGCAATACCTATTAATTGATCCGCAAATTCCAGAAATGCATTAATCCCTGGTTTATTCTGCCTGCACACAAGGCCCTGGGGGCTTATTGTTTTTCAAGCCGTATGAGTTTGGCACTAACCAAATGCTTGAGTTGTGAATTCTGATATCTACATTCAAGGCTACCTGCTTTAACTAGCCCTTTGAGAACGGGAACTGGAAAAAGCAGATACTGCTCATATGCCTGAAGTCCACTGAGGGATGGAAATCATTTGCACAGACATGATTGACAGTAAAGAAATGATGATAATAAGAATAACGGAGGCAGCTATTAGAATTCTGGTGACCAGCACCCCTGTGGTATACTTATCACATCTAATCCAAGATACCACCTTCTCCCCGAAGCTATATTTCTGTAATGAATGGGAGCATTTTTGAAACTGAGAAGATTGAAAAATACACATTCACCGAAGACATCACAGTTTTTATTACTGCTACAAAATTGCACATCTGAAGAACACATCCTTGGTTTATTTAGTAGCACTAATAAAATAGAAGTGTGTATCATTCTGTAACTCATACCTTGTTTTTCTTTCTTTTCAGGATTATGGGAAGAATGAAAATAGAATCTATTCGTATCTGAACTACAGCCTTTTGGCCAGACACCAGGGTGTGTGGTCACTGTGCTGGCCACTGAATGTGTGGTTTGCAGGCTTTGTGCCTAGACTGCAGCTTAGGGATTGAACACAGGCTTCCTTAAAGCTTATGGAAATAGCATTGAGCGCAACAAATGGATTGCAGATGTCAGAATATTTGGCTACTGTTTTGTGAAATGGGATGAAATGGAATCAAACAAAAAAATAAAAATAGGAGAGCCAAATGATGAATCACAGAAGACAGTTCATAAGTTCCAATCAATGAATGTTCGATTTTCAGATAATGTGAATAAGAAACAGAATCCACACACACAAACTCCTTTTCTTCATGTGTGGGCATTGGCGGCTGAAAACTAGAAAGGAACAATGGGCAATTGCAGAGATCCGGACTCTACTCAAACTGGATTCAACTTTGGGGGGGAGGGGGGAGTTTTCCTACACACACACACTTCAAATTTATCAGCATCACTATGGTAAGCCAAGCCTTCACAGGAGCTTAAACATCCTTAGAAAGGGACCATTTCGACCTGTTTCCACAGTTTTGGAAACCTGCAGATTTCACATGCTATGGCAGCACTCTTGTGAAGGTAACAACAAAGCCTCCAGGAACATTTCTTTTTTGTAAGATACTTTTTTATTCATTTTATGTACAATCTTTACAACAGAAGACTTCACATCCAAGACAAAACAGTATATAACAAAACCTTGAGTCTCATATTTTCATTTGTACTGGTTCTTCTCAGATTCCTTTATTTTACTATTCCTTAATATGTGTCTCCTTCTTTTGGTTCCTTATCCTTAATCTCTTAGGTCCCATATAATTTTTTAACAATTTTTCAGTTAATGCCCTCACCTCCCTCCCTCTAAACCAGTCGCTTCCCTTCACCCATGTGTGATCTTCCTTACAAACTGTTGGGGGTTTTTTTGTTGTTGCATTAACAGCTGTTTGTAATTGTTGTTCCATATCTGTTTTAATATCATCCTATAACCTTGCGCCCTTTAAACTATTGCATATTAATTTTAGGCTCTGAAGCCAACTCTTTTCATGTAATCCTTTATGCATTCCCACTCTTTATAATTTTTTTGATTAGAACAGCCTCTAATTGATGCTGTTAACTTTGCTATCTTTGCAAATTCACAAATTTTAGCTTGCCATTCTAATAATTCTGGAATTTTGTCTGTTTTCTATTTTTTTGCCACTAATATTCTGTTGCATAAAGGAATATATTCCTTTTATCCTTGGGGATGTCACTGGATATTAAACCTCCAGGAACATTTCTAGGTTACAGAATTACAACAATGCAAATTTCAATATTTTCTGTGATGTGCAGTAGTCTTGAGCATGTGGATGCATAAAATATTAACCATGAATCAGTTTCATTGACTCATGACATTGGAATGCATATCTGATCATAGTAGCACTAGTCTTGCTAACACATATGTTGTAGCCTGACATTATCCCCTTATTCAATTTCAGTTGCATGAAGAGGAGAGTGGGCTCCCGCTACACCATTGTAAATCAACCCAACTGTCCATGCTTTTCTATTAGGGATTTTAGGTGCTGACATTCCAAAAGAACAGAAAAGGCTTTTAATGTATGCGACGACAGCCGCACGGATGCTACTAGCCCACAGATGGAAAGAAGACAAAGTCCCTACCAGTGCAAATTAAACAGTTGGACTATGCCAAAATGGCAAAACTGACCGGAAAGCTCAGGAACCAAGAAGACCAAAATCTTAACAAGGAGTGGGAATTTTTTAAAATTTATCTTGGAGACCACTGTAAGCAGATGAAAACATTAGCAGGATTGCAACAGCACTTGTAATGTAGCAAATACTATGGAGATAATGGAGTGACTTAAAATATGGACTAATAATATGCAGTTGAAGAGGTTGACAATAGGACCCATGGAGGGGAAGGTGGGAAGTCCAGAGATTCAAAGGAATCTTTTAATATGGATGTGTATGGTTGTATTGTTATAATTCTATACTTGTAAAATCAAATAAAAATTATTATTTTTTTAAAAAGGCAACCAAACCAACTGCCCATGCCGTGATGGGAAGGGAACATGAAGGGGACAACATTTTCTATTCACATGCATACATTCGGAACAAGATGCAGAATCCTGATCATGTAGGGTTCAATGTCACTGGACAGAGGTGTGTGGGTACGTATCTAAATATCATTCTCTAAAGAATGCCTCAATGGGACGCGGGTGGCGCTGTGGGTTAAAGCCTCAGCTCCTTTTTTTTTTTAAAATAAATTTTTATTAATTTTCAATAAACACAAAAAAGACAATACCCAAAAAAGAAAAAAGACAAACAAACATAAAATCGACTTCCCCATACCACCCCTTTTCTGCATCCTTATTTCAAGATTTTTTCAGCAACTTCTTCAACGTACACATAATTTAAATGTCATAAATTCAACTTCCTTGGATTATTAAACAACTGCAGTTCTTTATCTCTTGTTTCCCTGAACCTCTAATTTTCAGCCAAATTACAACATTTTTTAAGATAAACTTTAAATTTACTCCATTCTTCCTCCACCGCCTCTTTTCCCCGGTCTCGAATTCTGCCAGTCATCTCCGCCAGTCCCATGTAGTCAATCACCTTCGTCTGCCATTCTTCCAACGTGGGTAGTTCTGGTATCTTCCAATACTTTGCTAGAAGAATTCTTGCTGCTGTTGTGGCGTACATAAAAAAGGTCTTGTCCTTCTTTGGCACCATTTGGCCCACCATACCCAAGAGAAAGGCCTCTGGCTTTTTTGCAAAGGTTCTCTTCAGAACTTTTTTTATTTCATTATAGATCATTTCCCAGAAAGCCTTAATCTTCGGGCAGGTCCACCAAAGGTGATAGAAGGTTCCCTCCATTTCATTACATTTCCAACATTTATTATTGGGCAAATGATAAATCCTCGCTAACTTGGCAGGAGTCATGTACCACCTGTAAATCATTTTCATAATGTTTTCTTTTAGGGCATTACATGCCGTAAATTTGATACCGGTGGTCCACAATTGCTCCCAGTCAGCAAGCTCGATATCATGTCCAATATCCTGTGCCCATTTAATCATACAAGATTTCACCACTTCATCTTGAGTATTCCACCTCAACAGCAAATTGTACATTCTTGATAGATTTTTAGTATTGGGTTCTAGCAATTCTGTTTCTAGTTTAGATCTCTCCATCTGGAAGCCTAACTTTCTGTCCTGTTTAAATACTTCATTTATTTGTCGGTAGTGTAGCCAATCTCTCACTTTATCTTTCAACTCCTCAAAACTTTTCAGTTTCAGTTTTTCACCATCCTGTACTATAATTTCAAAATATTTAGGCCAGTATGGCCCCATATTCAATTTTTTCACCTCTTTAGCTTCCATAGGTGACAACCACCTGGGGGTTTTACTCTCAAGCAAATCTTTATACCGTATCCAGACATTATACAAAGCTTTCCTGACAACATGGTTCTTAAAACCTTTATGCGATTTTACCTTGTCATACCATATATATGCATGCCAACCAAATCTATTATCAAATCCTTCAAGATCCAACGTGTCTGTATTCTCAAGGAGCAGCCAATCTTTCAACCAGCAGAACGCTGCTGATTCATAATACAGTTTTAGGTCTGGCAGGGCAAAGCCTCCTCTATCTTTAGCATCTGTTAAAGTCTTAAATTTTATTCTAGGCTTTTTGCCCTGCCAGACAAACTTGGATATGTCTTTCTGCCACCTCTTGAAGCAGTCCATCTTGTCTATTATTTGTAAGGTCTGAAACAAAAATAACATTCTAGGCAATACATTCATTTTAACAGCGGCAATTCTTCCTAACAAAGAAAGTTTCAACCTTGACCATGTGTCTAGATCTTTCTTAACTTCTGACCAACATTTATCATAATTGTCTTTAAATAAGTTCACATTTTTCGATGTCAAGTTCACCCCCAGATACTTGACTTTTTTGGCTAACCCCAAACCTGTTTCCTTTTGGAATGCCTCTTTTTCCTCATTTGTTAAGTTTTTCTCCAACACTTTAGTTTTTTGTTTGTTCAATTTAAATCCTGCAACTTGACCAAATATTTCTATCAGTTCTAAAACTCTTTTTGTACTAGTGTTCGGCTGCTGTAATGTTAAGACTAAGTCATCTGCAAATGCCCTTAATTTATACTCTTTCACTCCGACCTGAATTCCTTTGACCAGCTGGTCCTTTCTAATCATATTTAACAATACCTCCAAGACCGAAATAAAAAGTAAGGGGGAGATGGGGCATCCTTGTCGTGTTCCTTTCTCTATAGCTATCTCTTCAGTTACCACATTGTTCACAATTAATTTTGCTTTCTGTTCAGAATATATCGCACCTATACCATTTTCAAAACCTTGGCCTACCCCCATCCCCTGGAGATTCTTTTTCATAAAGCTCCAGCAAATGTTGTCAAAGGCTTTCTCCGCGTCCACAAAAATCAATACTGCCTTTCTGTTAATGTTTGTTTCCAATAATTCCACAATGTCTATTATATTCCTTACATTGTCCGACATGTGTCTTCCCGGAAGAAAGCCGGCTTGGTCCTTATGAATCTCACCTATCAGCACTTTCTTAAGTCTTTTTGCTAAAATGTCTGCAAATATTTTGTAATCCACATTTAAAAGTGAAATCGGGCGGTAGTTCTTGACCTGGTTCTTTTCAGTCTCAGTTTTTGGTATAAGTGATATAAAAGCCTCTCTCCACGATTCAGGTGCCCCCTTCCCCTCCAATATTTCGTTGCATACTTCTTTCAATGGTTGTACTAAACAGTCTTTCAAAACCTTATAATATCTAGCCGTCAGGCCATCTGGTCCTGGAGATTTTCCCAATTGTGTTTTTTGAATGGCTTCCTCTATTTCTTGTTCTGTTATTTTTTGGTTCAACATCACCTTACTCTGTTCCGAAATTTTTGGTAGTCCATAATTTCCCAGAAATTCGTCTATTTCTTGTTCTTTCGTAGGCCCTTGTGAATATAATTTCCTAAAGTAACTTTGAAAGCAGTTACTTATCTCATTTGGCTTACATATGCTCTTTCCATCTACCTCCAGACAAGTAACAGTGTTCAGTTTCTGCCTTTTTTTCAATTGCCATGCAAGAAGCTTCCCACATTTATCTGCTGACTCAAATGTCCTTTGTCTCATTTGTTTAATTTTCCATTCTATCTCTTGGTTTGTAAGTTCCATATATTGCATCTGGTAGTATTTTATTTCTCTCAATATTTCATGAGACTTTGGATTGGACCTCAATTTCTTTTCTCCTTCCTTCATTTTTTCAGCTCCTAGGGCTTGCCGATCGAAAGGTCGGCGGTTCGAATCCCCGCGGCGGGGTGCGCTCCCGTTGCTCAGTCCCAGCGCCTGCCAACCTAGCAGTTCGAAAGCACCCCCGGGTGCAAGTAGATAAATAGGGACCGCTTTCTAGCGGGAAGGTAAACGGCGTTTCCGTGTGCGGCTCTGGCTCGCCAGAGCAGCGATGTCACGCTGGCCACGTGACCCGGAAGTGTCTCCGGACAGCGCTGGCCCCCGGCCTATAGAGTGAGATGGGCGCACCAACCCCAGAGTCTGTCAAGACTGGCCCATACGGGCAGGGGTACCTTTACCTTTACTTTTAAAGAATGCCTCAGAAGGTAGGGTCTCAGCCCAAGGTGGGTAAAGCTTTTCCCCAAAACACTTGCCCAAGAGAACAGCATTCAAGGTGCAGCACAGTCTCAAGAAGTCAAGGTCAAGCACAGAAAGCAAATCTACTGTAGGTCCAAAACATTATTCAGAAACAATGACAGCAAACAGTCCATCTTAGATGGCTCTAGGGGGTCTTCATTAGGTATCAACCCAGAGGGCTCTCAGCATTGGATTCAGGGTACCCAACTTCTTCTTCAAAGTCCTTGATTTGTGGGATGTCTCGTTCATCCTCCAAGGACTCACTATCTGGCACCAGGTAAGGGCTAGGCATGAGAGTGGAACACATTTCCATATTCACACAATGCATGGGTGTTGCTGGGGTGGGGAATGGGTGAGATGTAATTGTGGGGTCAGGGCAGGGGAGTCAACTTGACTAAAATATTGGGGGGCAGGTAAACCAACACCCTGCAGAATTGACCACATGATGCGGCACGTGCACGCACGCACGTGCACACACACACACACTCTTTTAATGGCAATACCCATCAACTTTGGAGAGGTGGGCAAAGGGACCTCAGTCGCTTGGGAGTGGCTCCTATGGGTCAGGAAGCTCTCCTCTGCCACTTGTACAATGTTAATAATTGTGAAAGAGGATAATGCCCTCACGGGACTGTATTTTCTTTGGTCTCCATTTAGACCGTATTCAATTGGGTTGCCTGGATTCCAGAGCAAGGTTACCTAACTTGAATCTATACATATACGGAAGATTATAATTGCTATCCCAAAAAGAAGCCATGTGGATTAATGTCTGTTTTATAATACTTAGAAGGGTTTAGAAGGGATCAATGCATAGGCTTCCCCTGGGAACTATTTGACTTTGTCAGCTACCCAGACAGGTCTGAATTTTGCTTGAAGAAGTCTTCTGTGCGTGCATCAGTGGAAGCAATGGTATGTCCTTTTGGGGACTGGGATGTTTATGAACAATGTATTGATTGGCCTTGGAGGAGCTGTAAGAGATGAGTAATTTTTAAGGCATTTGTTGAATAAAACAGAAGCATTTGCTACCAGCTGTTTGAAATTAGGTATAATGTGAGTCACGAAAAAGTCAGCTTCATTCTCCTCTAGCAACGGTATATGCATAAAAATGACTTCAACAGAGTCTCCATAGTCAACAAGTGTTTCTGAAACTAGATTGAACAACAACAAAATCAGGTTATATTTTAAGAATCATTAGGCATTATCAGTAGTATGATATTCTCTGTGGGTTTCCTTCATATATATATTTTCCTGGCTCTCTTAGGCATGCCTGACAACATTATGGAGTATTACTAGATAAACCCCATGAGATCTGATATTTATCTACATAAATGTATGTTATTGTTTCATGTGTAATTCACTTTGAAAACTGCAAACTGAATAACGTCAATATGTTTTGGTAGCATCTTACTGCTTTAGGGAGTATAGATATATATCATGCTAGGGTGTTTGTAGGTTCCTTAAAATATCGAAATTATTTTTCTTGTGTTTAATGTTATTTAGAGCCTTATGCTAGCTATGTTCAGCTATTAAGACACCTAGGTTTCCCTAGGCTTGAGCAAAAGAAGAGTTTAGAAGATTTCCCTTAGCCTTGGTGTTGCCTGACAATATCCTCACTTTCATTTTCTTCATTTCTGACTCAGAAAGTAAGAGTAGAGAGTTCATAGCAGTGCTATTTTTTTCGAAAAAGAGGTGCAAGAACTCACCATGAATGCCTCCCTTGTTCTCGTAGAATGGCAATGGCGCCCACCTGAGTTCTGGCTGAAAAAAAGCCCTGGTTCATATCATCAGGATTCCTCATCAGGATGAGCCAGTGTGGTGTAGTGGTTAAGAGCAGTGGACTCATAATTTGGTGAACTGAGTTCACGTCCCCGCTCCTCCACATGCGGCTGCTGGGTGACCTTGGGCTAGTCACACTTCTCTGAAATCTCTCAGCCCCACTCACCTCACAGAGTGTTTGTTGTGGGGGAGGAAGGGAAAGGAGATGGTTAGCCGCTTTGAGACTCCTTAGGGTGGTGGTAAAGCGGGATATCAAATCCAAACTCCAAACTCCACCTCAATCCACAATACAAAACAAACCTGCTCAGGCCATTTCAAATGCCAAGTAATATCCCACTCCCTGTTTGAGAGAAACAGGAGGCCATTTCTGGAGAAGATAATCAGAAAAGGACATAAATAGAGCATAGGGAAAGCTGAAGGAAGTCTAGGAGTTAAGCAGAGAGAAAATACACAGCTCCAAAGGCAGACACAATAGCTTCCAGTATCCCCAGTTCCTAGCCTTGAGCTCGATTTGTATGGTCAAACCCATGCTGGTATCTTCGAGAACACTGTCCAACCAACTTTGTTACCAGAGGTTCAACTGAATAGAATCTGAATCACATGCCCCACAAGGCCTATGCAGCCTTAACTTAAGATGGCTCCCCGGCCTGGCTTTGCACTGCAAAGTTTGCAGCAGCACGTGCAACAAAATGGCGTCCAGCATTCAAAAACCTCCTCAGCTTGCATTAACTAGCCACACACACACAGCCTTCCCCCCTTGCCACGAGATCGCCAGTCACCCACCATTTTAGTCAACCAGTTCCTTTCTTTTCCCCCATAAGTCAATCGAAGGAGCCTCCAAAACAAATTCAAAAGCCCCCCCATGACATCTCCTTTCCTTTTCCCCCACCATGTGCCCCTGCTCCAGACAGACCTTTTCGCCGGCAAGGGTGAGTGGGCCGTCGATGCTGTATCCATCCGATTCTGATCTGAGCACTCAACACAGGTATGTTCAACTTCTGAGCCCCTCTGAACCAAAGGCAGAAAGCCCAGCCAGCAGCCAAATGAAGCCTCAAGGAAAACCACTGTCACCTCTCCGCTGGGAAGCGCTGAGCAAAGGCGAGTCCCCAGGCAACGCGGCCAATTTGATCGGCACAAGGCATGCAAGCTCCACCCCCCAGTCGTTCTTAGACTTCTTATTGGGTGAGCAACACAGCCAAGCAACACAGTTGGAGCCTCCCTCCTCCCTGGCCGGCAGGGAGGGATGGAGAGGAGCTGCTTCCTTTGAAATTTAAGGGACATCATTTAAGAGACATTTAAGGGACATCCACCAATAAGGGACAGCAGCGGGACATGGCGCTGGAATAAGGGACTGTCGCTCCAAATAAGGGACGCTTGACAGCTATGATCTCTCCAGATGGGCTTTTAGGAATGATATGCAGGTATACTAACAACAGCAATAGATATATACTACAGATATACTAACAACAGCAATAGAAAATATTCATATAGCACTTCCTGGTGTTGAAATATAATTTGCTGCCTTTCCTCTCAAGGCGAGTAGTGAAAATAAGACGATTGCTTGCATTTGTTTGTTTGTTTATAAAAATGATTTCTATGTGTACTCATCTAACCTTTGCCTGACACGCAGCTGCTCTTTTATGGTGTTTGTTGAATTTTCAATGGCCCTGGCAGCTTATCAATAAAAATCATCCATTCATTTATACCTCTTTGCATCCTGAATGCAAATATCTAACAAAGAGCATATGTGTGCTATTTACTCTTTTCTTTTCTGGATACTTTCGCTTTTATGCATATCTTTGTTGTTGTTTTTCCTCCCTCTCACTTTTCCTTCTCCCCCCACCCAGTATAGCTTTATTTCTTTTAACTGAAATCACCTTAATAAAATATAAAAATTTAAATGTGTGCTGCTTACTTGGTTTTCTATATCAGCATATACCAGACATCAGGAAAAAGATTCTAATCACTGCCCATTCCTTTATAGATCATTATTCCTAAATGCTTGCAGGAAGTGATGAAATGAGAATTTCATTCAGAATAATCAATTGCCCTCTGCCATTAGCCCTATTTAGTCATTTTCTCCCTTGTGTGATAAAGGTGGAAGGATATGGACTTGCAAAGTAGCAGCTCCCTGCCCATCACATCCCTGCCACCAGCCCTGCCAGCCTCCCCAGTTTGAAGGACAAACTGTCACACTGGGCAATCCTGCTCACAACTGATAGAATGGATCAGGACTTCCAGTTCCACAAGCCCCAAAATCTTGAGCAGGTTTTTTAAAAAATTGGAATTAATCACTGACTGGATGATTTATTTATTTTTAAAGGTAGCCAAGGGTCTGTCAAAATGTCCATTTCTACGAAAGATAATTGGTGGTACAGGAACAGGACAAATCATGGGGTGTGGGGGAACTTAAGCAGTAACAAGCTACCTCAAGCCCAGGGGCTGAATCTGACCTTCTAGATTCATACCCTCTAACATTTCTTTGATAACAACAGGGATGCCCTATATACTACTACTAACAATAGTAACAACAGCGATAATAATTTAATTTAATTAATTAAATTTATTGAAGTCGTACCTTGGTTCTCAAAGATAATCCATTCCAGAAATCCGTTCAACTTCTGAAAACATTCAAAAACCAAGGCACGGCTTCTGATTGGTTGCAGGAGCTTCCTGCACTCAATCAGAAGCCAAAACATATGAGCACCAAGGCGTTTGAGAACCAAGGTACAACTGTTCTTTTATTTTATTTTTTATACCCCGCCTATCTGACTGGGTAGCCCCAGCCACTCTGGGCGGTTCCCAACAGAATATTAAAAACACGATAAAGCATCAAGCATTTAAAAACTTCCCTATACAAGGCTGCCTTCAGATGTCTTCTAAAGATTGTATAGTTAATAATTTCCTTGGCTTGGGGGGTCGCATAACCCCATACCGTCCAACATTTCTCCAATCAAAATAGGGACATCCTAAGGAAAAGTGGGACATTCTGGGATCAAATCAGAAACAAGGACGGCTTCTATAAGTCCGGGTTGTCCCTGGAAAATAGGGACACTTGGAAGGTCTGCTATTTGACTTGAAGGATTCTCTTGAGGATATGCTTCCTTCAAAGTTCACATCCATCATTGGCCTTCTCCATGTCCTCATCAAACGTTTTTGCAATGTGTCCTTGAACTGTGATAATGGATTCCCCACTTCTGATTTAAATGGAAACATTGAACATTATCACAAGCTCTCTCTGTACTTGGATTGGCCTTGCAGAAATCATTACTCTTCACACTGGACAGCACTGAAACAGTTAGGCGCGAAGAAAATCCTCAGATGAGATCCGGTGCTTTAAATGAACAACAACAAATAAACAACCTTAGAACTGTAAGCATCATGTAATGCTCTGACAAGAAGAAGCCACTTAAATTTATCTCAAAATCCTTGCCTTGCCTGAGGACCTCCATTTTGCTGTTGAAGAGCCTGTTAACATGCTTGCTCATAAGCCAGCCCCCGGAGGTTAAACACAAGAAGCTTTCATAGTTTGCTTTCTGTGGAATGAGTCAAGATCTAATTTATGGGGTAGAATTTATGTGGAAACAAAGGAGAAGACGAATTAGATCGAGAATCCACCTTGGTGGAAATTTATGAGGTTCACAATTCACCCTGGAGGTGGTGGAATGTGAAGTCACATGAGCCAGAGCCAGAGTAATGGCAGAAGACAAGGGATTCAGATACAGTGGTATCTTGGTTCTCAAACTTAATCCGTTCTAGAAGTCCATTCCAAAAGCAAAGCATTCCAAAACCAAGGTGCGCTTTCCCATGGAAAGTAACGCAAAACAAACAACACCTAAAGCAGTAATTTAACATGAATTTTACTATCTAACAAGACCATACCACTGATCCATAAAATGAAAGCAATAATCAATGCAATGTACCATAAAATAAATAAGACAGTATTGTAGATGATAAGGGACATGGGTGGCACTGTGGTCTAAATCTAGGGCTTGCCGAACGGAAGGTCGGCAGTTCGAATCCTGAGATGGGGTTGAGTTCCTGTTCTTCGGTCCCAGCTCCTGCCCACCTAGCAGTTCAAAAGCACGTCAAGTGCAAGTAGATAAATAGGTACCGCTCCAGCAGGAAGCTAAATGGTGTTTCCGTGCGCTGCTCTGGTTTCGCCAGAAGCAGCTTAGTCATGCTGGCCACATGACCCGGAAGCTGTCTGTGGACAAATGCTGGCTCCCTTGGCCAGTAAAGCGAGATGAGCGCTGCAACCTCAGAGACGTCCGCAACTGGACCTAACGGTCAGGGGTCCCTTTACCTTTACCTAAGTCTGCTGGAAACTAACCTATTCTAAATACTTGTATACATCTCAAGCCCCTTTTACCAAAGATGAGATAAGCTTGCCCACTCCTTTTCTTCAGCCTGCTGGTATCCATTGCTCTTTGAATTATATGTAGTGTCAGGATGTTTAAAGCTGAACGCAAGGTAATTGTTTATGCTCTACTTTTTTCTCTCTCTGAGGTAACTATATCAGACTTATTGCGCTCAATCCATTACACCACCTTTCAAGGTATATAAATCTGAAAACTTGGCTGCAACTTGTGCAGCTCGTTACAATATTTTACGCTGAATGGGATCAAATTAATTTGTGGTGGCAACTCAAAGCAATTATTTTTTCCAGAATATATTGTTCCCTAAGGATTTAGAGTCCACAGAGAAAATCAGTATGCAAGCTAATATTCCCAATTATTAGTAAATTGATATTCTTAACTTTTTACCCTTGCGGAAATATAATGGAAATGAACATTTTCCCATGGTGCATTTATAAAGGGTCTTGGGGGGATTAGCATGCTGCAGTTTAATTTCTTTAAAAACAGTAAAATATTCCAATAGTAAGAAAGACTGGGCTACAAACCAATTTACAGTTGTCTATGGGGCAATTGAGGGACGCGGGTGGCGCTGTGGGTAAAAGCCTCAGCGCCTAGGGCTTGCCGATCGAAAGGTCGGCGGTTCGAATCCCCGCGGCGGGGTGCGCTCCCGTTGCTCGGTCCCAGCGCCTGCCAACCTAGCAGTTCGAAAGCACCTCCGGGTGCAAGTAGATAAATAGGGACCGCTTTCTAGCGGGAAGGTAAACGGCATTTCCATGTGAGGCTCTGGCTCGCCAGAGCAGCGATGTCACGCTGGCCACGTGACCCGGAAGTGTCTCCGGACAGTGCTGGCCCCCGGCCTCTAGAGTGAGATGGGCGCACCAACCCCAGAGTCTGTCAAGACTGGCCCGTACGGGCAGGGGTACCTTTACCTTTACCTTTATGGGGCAATTGAGAGTTTCCAGTTCAAATAATCATATATCTGTGTAGGCTGTGCTTCTTTCTGGATTGAAAACAAGTGCATTCACATCAGCAGCCTTGACATATTCATCCATCAACAATCCCACGCACATGCCCCAGTGAGTAAGTCCCACTGAATGCAAGTAAAAGTGCTTAGGACTGTGATATTGACCTCACATTTGTCTCCCACTATCCCTGTACTAATTACAGTGTCTTTCATATACTGTCAGGGACCGTGCTGAGAAGGGCTGCACTGAAGAAGAATGGTTGGAGCCCCCCCTCCTCCCTGATCCTGGATCTTCCCAGGAGCAGGAGGATAGTGTAGATTTGGAACAGTGGTTTGCAGAGGGGCATAGTTTAGAAGGCAGAAGCTGGGAAATACTGGATGGGGAACAGCTAGGAGATGAAACAACCCTGGGAGAGAGAGGGTTAACAAATTCACAGTCGTTGGACAGCATTCCTCCACCGCCCTCCCCAAGGTCGAGAACAGCTCAGAAAGTCTCAGGGGGAAAAGCGCAGAGGGTACAAGATCAGATTACAAGATGTAGAAGTGACATAGATTAATAGGGATGGAGAGGGGAAGTGAGCCTTAATTGGGAGCACCGCCATTTCTAGGGATACGTGGTCTTTTGTCTCTCACTGTGATTATTAAAGACTCTAACTGGTTAGACTTCCTTTCGTTTGATCTTCTTATTTACGGCCATGGGGAAGGAAGCTGATCCCCCAAAGCCTGACATATACATAAGCTTCTTCATACCACATTTTCCAGCTTGGTTTAACCTTTTTTCCTAAACTTTGGGTGATATCCAATGCCACACAGACAAACTTCTCCACAGGCAATGGGACTTTGCTTCTTCTCCTCTGCCCTGAAGATCCCCACCTCCACCTGCAAAAATCTCCCCCAGAAAGTCTCCCAACTTCCTGACAAATGGACACCATTAAATGAACTAATCTATCATTTTTGGTTCTCCCTGTGTCTTAATTTTCCCAATCTTAAATTCTCCCTACTTCCACAGCAATTTCTTCATGAAAATTCATCAGTTTTGTAGGGCAAATTTCCTAATATATGCAGTTTCCCATTTTATATGCAGTTGTGACTAATCTAATGTTCATATTTTCACAAGCAATTTTCTCTAACAGAATGAATATGTCTATGTTGTTTTATTTAATGAATATTCATGACTTAGTATGCAATTTTCTCTAATGGATGCATTTTTGCGAAACATTTTATTCTAATACACATCATTGTATGTTATTTCATCCCTATATGCATTTCTACACATGCTGTATTATATGCACTCTGGAATACATTACTTGAATGGAAATCACCATTGCAAAATTCAGAGAAGTGCAAATTTTGAGGGTTATCTGTGTTTTAGTTGACATATTGTTTTGGAAAGTGTGAATTCCCGTATTTTTTGCTCCTAAAAAGTGAGGGGGAATGTGTGTGTGTCTTATGGAGCGAATGCAGGCTGCACAGCTATCCCAGAAGACAGAACAGCAAGAGGGATTGTTTCTTTCACTGCACAGTGATCCCTCTTGCTGTTCTGGCTTCTGGGATTCAGAATATTTTTTTTCTTGTTTTCCTCCTCCAAAAACTAGGTGCGTCTTGTGGTCTGGTGCATCTTATAGAGCGAAAAATACGGGTAAGTAGATATGCCTTTAAATGTGGACTGAATTGAATTTCTCCCAAGCATTTCATCACCGGCATTTTAGACTGTGGTGTCTCTCAATCCTAAGTCCTACAGCTGAAGCAGGCATCTTCTTCATGCAAAGCAGACGCTCTGAGCCACAGTCATTCCCCTAATATACAATTAAAGTACAACTTTTTTCAAAAATGCATTCTTCAGATTGCAAATTGCAAGGCATAACTGAAGCTGGCGATTCAACCATGCCCCTTCTTTTCGCAAGTAAATGCTCTGGTGAGCTCCGATTGTTCAAACTGCCCATTTTGTTTCTACCTGCATGCAATTATTAGAGTTTTCTTGGTTTCTGCACTGCATTGAGCTGTTCAATAGTAGTATACATTTTGTGTGACAGAATGTCGTTTCAAGGAGGGCAGTCAGCTTAATTCCATTATTTGCATTCTATTTGCCTTTTTGCATCTGATTAGACTAGAAGGAAAAGCGGAAGAATAACGATCTTATCAGGTGTATGTGTCTGTAAATGTGTACATGCAGGTGAATATATTACAAGAAGGAAGAGAAGGAGAAAAAGAGGAATGGTGAGGATTAAGAGTTACTCTTTCAACTACTGTGAGTTTCTGATTTCTTAATAATAAGGAGAAACAGGTAGGGCCTACAACAAAGTGTTTCATTGTGAAAAGCTCCCTTTACAGGTTCCAGCCACATTCCTTTTTTATTTTTGATAATAATTTTTATTAGTTTTCAATTACAACAATCCAATAACAGTCTCATTATAACAATGCCAAATTATCATACAATTAATAATACCAATCACTGAAAAGTCAAATTATACAATTTAGGTGCCCCCATGTGCTAGAATGAATGGTTTGATGCATTCCAAAGTCTTATAAATTCCAATTATGCTCCAGTCTAGGTAAAGGTAAAGGGACCCCTGACCATTAGGTCCAGTCGTGACCGACTCTGGGGTTGCGGTGCTCATCTTGCTGTATTGGCCGAGGGAGCTGGCGTACAGCTTCTGGGTCATGTGGCCAGCATGACTAAGCCGCTTCTGGTGAACCAGAGCAGCACACGGAAACGCTGTTTACCTTCCCGCCGGAGCGGTACCTATTTATCTACTTGCACTTTGATGTGCTTTTGAACTGCTAGGTTGGCAAGAGCAGGGACCGAGCAACAGGAGTTCACCTGTCATGGGGATTTGAACTGCTGACCTTCTGATCGGCAAGTCCTAGGCTCTGTGGTTTAACCCACAGTCCCTTATATCGCAGCTGCAATTTTAACAACTTCCATTCATATTGACACATTGAATAGGGTTCCAGCCACTTTCATTCCTTTCCCTGCCTCTCCAGGTTTTTGATATCTCCTCACAACCATAAAACAACAATTATGAAGTACATGTTTTTCCCCCTGCCCTAGGCCATTTATTTTGTGGCAGGGCCTTGCTCCTTTCAAATTGGTAGTACAGCTACAATGCAATGCTATCAAGGACAAGGGTTCCTTTGTATGCAGAATTTACTGAGTGCATTAGTCTCCCAAGATTTGCTGCACCAGCAAATATGTGCTTAGAATGGAGCAGTTCAACGGCAGCACAACATCTCTGAACAGGACATTACATTAGTATTGCACTGTGTCTGACAGCATTGCAGGTTGATCTTCAGGCACAACTGTTTTAAGAACATGGTGTAAATCTTTTCAAAGGACTTGTTTACCATGATAGCTCTGAAGTACTGAGAATTCTTTGTTACAATGTGCTGGCTTTTTGTATGTGACAAAGAATGTTAATTTAAATTTTAAAAGAATCACGGGAACGGTAGGTTGTTAAGGGGTACTATGTGGTGTGACCTACAGTTCCCAGAATCCTTTGTGGGTATGGGTGTGCTTTTATTGTGCTTTAAATGGTGTGTGCATAGCCTCAGAGTTTTCAGAAAATTAAAATAGAATAACATACTTTTAAAGAAACAACCCATCCTGCTACAAATCAGACCACAGTAGTATAAAATGTCAGTATAAATAGGCTTAAAAATACTCCAAAGCATGGGCAAATTAAGAAAACAGGGATGACAACTTCCTTGAGGAACAAATTCCAGAACTTTCCAAAACTAAAATGGTCTGTCTTCAGTCACAACCCACCTTACCTCAGAAGGTAGTGGGACTCAGAATACGCTTCCTGATATTATTAAAATAGCAATGATAAATCCTATTATTTGTCTTGTATATTCTATGAACAGAATTCTTACAATGAGCTTCTTCCCCTCCCCCCACTGCACCCCAGCCACACTAGGAGTAATATATGATTTGTTTTCCTAGACATGACTGACACTAACACACAGCATACTGGGAAACCAGCATCAAGCAGCCATCACAGGCCACACAACTGCCCACCACTCGCACCAACTCCAGCCATTATATAGTGGCAGCCAGTGCTATTTTTCTAGAAAAAGTTTTGGAGCTCACACTTTCTCTCTTAGAATGGCAGTGGCACTCACCTGAGAGGTACCAGAACTGAGCTCCAGTGAGCTCTGGCTGAAAAAAACTCTGGTGGCAACTGATGGGGAGTATGAAAGAACAACCCAGGAGAGACTGGACAACTCTGGGCCAGACAACCAAACTCAATACAGATATATTTTAATTATGCTACAGGGTGAACCCAGTCCTGATATGTACATGCCAGAGATAAGTCCAGCATAATAATCAATGGGATGGAATCAGATCATTTTTAACAAAATGGGAGGGGGTATCCAAAAGGATTTGTCCAAGAGGTGGCCAGGGCGATCTCCCTCTTATATACCTGCTGGGATTGACAAGGCATCTGACCCTCATCTGAATCTCATACCTCTCCTGACAAATGCTTTGGTCTGCAGCCACAGTGTGGAAATAAAGGATGATATTGCCCACCAGATACCAGGCACTCTATTATTCAATTTAGGCCCCAGTGTTTTTCTTACAATCGCCTTCTCAATTAAGCAATCAATTTTAATCTAGAATTTAAATTCTCAAAACTTTCTTATTTGTTAATTCGAGCAAGTAAACTACTGTTCTCACATCATTACAAACAGTATTTTGACCTGCAACACACTTGAGCAAACCTGCTCCTCTTCCTTTCACAGATATTTTGTTGCCATTTGTTGTACAGAAACAAGATGGGGTGCAGGCCTGGCCAGGACATAGGCGTGACATACCTGTGACAAAGGTGACCTGTGTGCTTGCTTGCTTGATTAACAGCTGTTGGGAACTTCAATGTCCCTGCTCTCCCTTCTTATGGTCTTTGTACTGGATCTGGAGACTCCAATAGAGAGCATTCCATGTCAAGAAGGAGGGCAAGTGGGCAGCCTATCAAATGACAAAGCAGGAGCTACATGGAGCAGGGCATTTTCACTGGTGGTGCCCATTGTATGCCCCGCTCTTTCCAGACCTGCTTTCTTTCAGCCTGTATTTTGGAGCTTTATAATTTAGGGAGACTTTGGAAGAGCTGGTTGACAAGTCTTATCAGTCTCTGACGTATGAGCAGATTTTATTTGCTGCTGTTCTGAGCTTCTGGTGCACCAGGGTTTACACCAGTGTAATAGAGTTGGCCAGGATGTCAGAAGGGATACAATTTATGAGCTTTCTCCATTATCTGCACAGCAGGGGGTGTTCAGTCAACAGTGCAAAGGCTGAGCTGAAGTGTTCCCTGCTGGTTACCTGCTTTCAGCAATAGGGGTCGCTGTTTGGTAGTACCCAATTGGTTAGCTGTCAGATTCTAGAGCTCCTTATTGGTGGCTCTTAGGTAATTCACAAAATACAATCCATTCATAAAACACAGTGTTCATTCATAAAGCTGTAACATAAATTTCCATTGCTACATACTGGGTGTATATTTCAGCGGTTGAACGTACAGGTTTATGGCCATGCTGTAGTATAGTGCTTATGCGACTGTGAATAAAAGGTGGCTGGGCTCATTGTCTCGGGGTTGGGGGGGAAGAGGTGACAAAACTGATTTCCAATAAGTGCCCCCCCTCTTTATTTCCATAACAGGTCCTTGAGTCTGTACTCTGAATAGTGATACCAGGAAGCTAGAAGGTGCAAGGTTTGTCAGTCCAACCCCTGCACAGTCTCATCAAGGCTGACCTTAAGGCAATTGGAGCAATTTGGCCAAATTGGGCCCTGTGTGCCGTTCCTAAGGGGGCCCCTGCACCAGGGCAATCTAGATGGATTTTATTTATAAGATTTTGCAGATTTTGGCTGCGAACTGGGGCCCTACAAAAAAAAAAAAATCAAGTTGTGCCCCACTGCTTCAAATCGGGCCCCACTGGCTAGCCCTGAGTCTCATAGTTGCTGGGCCTAAGTTGCCCTGCCCTTGCATGAAGTTTTGGGTTTGCAATTTTGGGAGAGGGAAGGTTGCCTGCTGGGGAGTGGGCAGGCTGGTGAGGACCCCTAGATTTAGAGGCCCTAGGCTTCATTTTACTTAGCCTATACATAAATCCGGCACTGCCAAGAGGTGAAACAGGAAGGTGTCACTGCCTCCCCCCCACTCCCACCCCCACTGAAGCCTCTCTCACTAGGGTCATGAGTCTGTAGTGGCTTCCAATGAGATCTTGCAAGATTTTGCTGAAAGCCGCTGCCATGGTGCAACCCCAGTGGCAGGGATGGGGCAAATGTGGTGGTGCTGCCCCATGGAATTCTGTTGCCTGATGTGGCTGCTTCAGTCCGCCTCATGAGTGGGTCAGGCCTGCGAAGAGGATTGGGCAAATTCATGGAGAATAAGATTATCAATGACTATGAGTCACTTTAAAACAAATAAAACATGTAATCATACCTTGATATCTCATATTACTTAAATGTTAAAGTAACCCAGAGCTACTAGATTATCATTGTTTTTATTACGATCAATTACATAGGTGTTTTCCCCCTCCCTTTGTGTACAGAAGGAAACTGAATACCATCTTCCCCTTCTCTATGTTGCAGCCAATTGCATTTTTTTCCTATACTTTAGTGAGAAAATTAAAAACTCATGAAGGGAATGTTAAAATACTCCAGGAAATGAGTTAATTTGTCTGGAGGATGAACAATTGGGGGCTTTTTGTACCCCCCAAAGAATCAGCAGTTTATATGTAGCTGTAACTTTTCAGTGGAAAATATTAAAACCTGCATCACACACAGGAAATATGAAGTGGTAAAACCTTTATTGATGCTCCCACAAAACAGGTATGCAACCAAAGAAGTCTCACCAGAACTATAATTTGAATTCTGGGAATCTAGCAGAAAAGCCTAGTAAATGTGTTCAGTATTGCTCATAGGTATCCATTTTTATAAAAGGATTATCTTTAATTCACCCAGCGTTGGTAGACTTTGGGCTTATGGATGGCATGTGGGGCTCAGGTTTTGGACTACTAATTGGGGGGGGGGGCAGCGGGAATTATCAGTAGATGCAAAATAATTGCTCCTCACCACCAACCTTCTGATCGGCAAGCCCTAGGCTCTGTGGTTTAACCCACAGCGCCACCCGCATCCCATTTAAATTACAGATAGGGAGTGCTATAAACATTCATGTGTTATACCTCAGTGCAAATGGGAATGGGAATGCGTATGGGTCAAGAACTCAGATCCGTGGCTGAGATCACCATCCCTCTCCTCAGTAATCACAAACACAGAGCTGTAAAGTCTTTGAATTTATACTAGCAGTTGCAGGAAAAAAGCTAGTTCTGTGTAATTCAGCAGCAAAGATGATTTACTGGAACACTGTGACACACAGTCAAAACTGGAGAAAAATGTGTATAACTTTCTCTTCCCTAACCTTGAAAACACACTTCTTGCGGGTTTCCACACGTTTGGTTTCAAAATGGGATCCTGTAATGTTACCGTTCACCTCAGTGAGTCGATGGGGCAAAGCTGAGAAGTTGCAGCCATTCTAATGAATTGAAGTGTGCAATCATTCCAATGTTTCTGTAGCCTGTGCATATTTTATAACCGAATGTAGTTGCTCTGCCATTTTCAGAAATGTATTTCTTTGAACACTGGGTTCAGTTCATTGAACAGGAGCTAATCAAATAAGTAACAGATTTTCACTTCATAGAGATTAGAAGAAAATGGAAGCTCCCCCCCCCACTTCTTCACTCCAAAGCAGTTTTCGCCTTCCAAAAGTGAGGGCTGTGTCTCCCCAAAATGGGTAGACTTTTAGAAAACATACTTGGATGCATTTTTCCCACGGAGAGAAGAGAAGGGAATCTGTAATGCATTTCATTTCAGTCATAAACAAGCCTTCAGGATTAGGTAGAATGCTTCTGAGTTTTATCAACCTCATTTCGATGTTTCAGTTCTTACTTTATAAAAGAGCATGCTGTTTTAATGACATTTTGCTAAAGTTTCAGAAACGGCTGACTGACACCACTTTCTGAGGTTTGTGTCCCTTCCTGCGGCCAGTACAGTTGCTACAGGTATGTGCAAAACAGTTCTGATAGAAAAGCCAGGGGCACTCAGAATTCTTTTTTTAAATTTTTTTTTTATTTATATAGCAAGAAAAAAAGAAAAAAACACAAATACCAAATTACACACAGGAATAACCATAGACACAAAATTTTCTTAACAAACAATAAAACATATATTGGTCTTAACACTAAAGACCCAACCTCCCATCTATTCCATATTTCGATTTCATATTACTTATCAAGGGCACTCGGAATTCAATTGGCACCAAATGCTGGCTTTGAGTAGGATTGGGGACATCAAGGTTGGACACAGGGTTGGAAGGAGATGCCCCTTTCCCGGTTGCGAACAGTAGCAGTGTGATAAGCCACAGCAACTCCAACTGATGGTCAATTAGAGCTATGGATTATACCTTCTCAGGGAAGACCTGAATTGATGTAAGCGTACAAGGGGGGAGGTCAGTGTGGCGTTTGCCCGTTCTTTTTAAAATGTCTGTACAGGGGGTGAGAAAGAGATAATAGGTAGTGTTATGTAGTGTAGTTTCACCCTGGGCCAACAGGGGGATACTGTATATAGTTTTCACTCAGGTCTGTAGATAGTTTTCACTCAGGTCCGCGTCAGTTATTTTAGGCGGGAACTCTGGGCAGTTGTGGTTACAATGTGACAGCCGGCTGCCTATAAAAGCAGGCCGGCTGAGCTGTTCGCAGTCAGTTCTATTCCAGCTTACAAAATAAAGAGCTACTTGAAGAAATCGCTGTGCCGGCTGCTATGTCAACCCACAACTTAACACTGGCGACGAAGGTGGGATAGATGGACATCAGAGCACAGCCAGATGCGGCCAGCCTCTGAACTGAGCTGAATCACTGAGCTGAATCACAGAGCGAAATCACTGAGCGAAATCACTGGGCAGAACCAATTCAGAGCTGAGCGTTCTGGCTAGAGCACGGTGTTCCATCCATCGCCCTTCACGCCGGCATCGGAATCATGGCTTCACTTGTGCCTCTACTGCCATTTGCGCCAGCCTCTGAATCATGGGACTCCTACCTCGCTCGGTTCGACTGCTACCTCCAAGCCAACGAGCTGACAGCAGTATCAAAGGATCGGAAGCGGGGCCTATTCCTCAGCCTCTGTGGGCCTGAGGTGTTTGAGACGGCCCGAGCATTGGTTGCGCCTGAAGCAGTCCAGGCAACACCATGGGACACGATCCAAGAGAAGCTCCGCAACCACTACGCACCAAAGCCGTCCAAGATTGCTGCCCGCCATGCGTTCTACCACCGGAACCAGGCAGAGGGGGAGTCAATCAACAACTACACCACCGCCCTGCGACAGGCTGCAATGCACTGTGAGTTCCGAGACTTAGACGATGCCCTGATGGATCGAATCGTCTGCGGGGTCCGGGACATCCATCTGCAACGGCGTCTCCTAGCCAAGCCAGACCTCACGCTACAGAAAGCCATTGAGGAGGCTGTGGCCTCAGAAGCTGCTGAACGCTCCGCCCAGGAGATCCGCAAGTCCAGCAGCCCGCATCTTGCTAGGGAGCCAGTTCCGGTGCATCATGAAGAGGCCAGCAGTGATGAGGCATCCTCCAGTGAAGACGATGACGTGCACCAGACAAAGCGGGAGCGCAGGAAGTTCCAACAGAAGTCCAAGGGCCAACCGGAATGTGCCGGCTGCGGAGGCAACCATTCCCGTGCCAAGTGTCGATTCAGAGACGCCATCTGTAGGAAGTGTTCCAGAAGGGGCCACATCGCTAAGGTCTGCCGATCGGCTCCGTCTGACACCCCCCCTTCATCGACTCGCAAGTCCAAGTCTTCACTCCAGTCTGCCAAGGAAAGTTGTTTCGCTCTCACCAACTGCCGCTGCCCGTCTGGAACCACGATTGGCCAAACCGACTCGCCTACGCGACGCAAGCTGAACGTCACGGTGCTCATTGAAGGAGCTCCATGTGACATGGAGATCGACACCGGGTCTGCCCTGTCCATCGTGTCATGGAGCACCATCAAAAGACTGGTACCCAGAGTGTCCAAAAGGCAACTCGACTCTCACCGCGTACACCTGAGAGACTACCAGGGAAACGACATTCCCGTGGTAGGCGTTGGCCGGTTCCGGATCGCCTTCAAGGATTTTTCGGGCCTGCTCCGGTTGGTGGTGGTCGAAGGTCAGCGGCCAAGCCTCCTAGGGCTAGACTGGTTTGATGCCCTCGGCCTGGAAGTCACCGGCATCAACTGCATCTCTAACGCAGAGACTGAGGGTCTGGTCAAAGACTTTGCCGAGGTTTTTGACGGCACCTTGGGGCAATATACAGGTACGCCCATCTCCTTTAGCCTTGATCCACAAGTCGCCCCCATCAAGCTAAAGCCACGCCGGGTTCCCTTTGCTCTCAAGGCTAAGGTGGACGAACAACTGGACAAACTGATCACCCAAGGAGTTTTGGAGCCGGTTGACCACGCAAAGTGGGAAACCCCCATCGTCACGCCTGTCAAGCCAGATGGGTCGGTGAGAATCTGCGCTGACTACAAGTGCACGGTCAACAAGGCACTTCAGCAGCACGCTTATCCGGTTCCTGTTGTCCAACACCTGCTGCATTCCCTGGGTGAGGGTAAGGTCTTCGCTAAGCTGGACCTTGCCCAAGCCTATCAACAACTGCCAGTCGATGATGCCACTGCTGAAGCCCAGACGATCGTCACCCACCGGGGGGCATTCCGTTGCCGCCGGTTGCAGTTCGGGGTGAGTGTGGCTCCTGGCATCTTCCAAAGCCTTATGGAGCGTCTCCTGCAAGGGCTTCCGGGCGTGGTACCATATTTTGATGACGTCTTGGTGTCTGCAGACTCACACCAGCAGCTGTTCGAGCGCCTCCGTGCCGTGCTGACCAGGTTCCAGGAGGCCGGGCTCAAGGTAAAGAGGGAGAAGTGCCAGATCGCTGTTCCACAGGTAGAGTTCCTGGGCTATCTTATCGATGCCTCCGGCCTTCATCCAACCACATCCAAGATCCGCGCTATCCAGCAGGCCCCCACCCCAAAGAACAAAACGGAGTTGCAGGCATTCCTGGGGTTGCTGAACTTTTATAACATGTTCCTGCCCCACAAAGCCACAGTGGCTGAGCCTCTTCACCGACTCCTTAGCACTAAGACGCCTTGGGCCTGGGGTCATCGGGAGACGGCGGCCTTCAACGCGGTCAAGGCTCTCCTTTCTTCAGACAGTGTGCTGGTACAGTACAGTGAATCCAGGCCGCTGGTCCTTGCCTGCGACGCCTCACCTTTTGGCATCGGTGCTGTCCTTAGTCACCGTTTTCCAGATGGAAGAGAAGCACCGCTCGCCTACTTTTCCAGGACACTATCTCCGACGGAACGGAATTACAGCCAGCTCGACAAGGAGGCATTGGCACTTGTGGCTGGAGTGAAGAGGTTCCATGAATACCTCTATGGCAGGACTTTTGACCTCATCACTGACCACAAGCCACTCCTGGGCCTCCTCGCTGGTGATCGTCCAACTCCACCGGTCCTCTCACCACGCATGCTGCGATGGACTGTTTTCCTGGCTGCCTACCACTACCGGCTCATCCATCGCCCGGGGAAATCGATGGGCCATGCCGACGCCCTCAGCCGTTGCCCTCTTCCAGCATTTGTGGAAGACCCGGCTCCAGCTTCATCGCTCCTTCTGATTGAGGATCTTCCGGCAGCGCCTGTATCGGCTGCCACTGTGGCCTCCGCGTCTGCCCAGGATCGCACCATCAGCCGGGTGCTCAACTGGGTGTGGAGGGGGTGGCCACAAGGGCCTTTTGCATCGGAGTTCCAGCCCTTCGCAACCAGACAACATGAACTCTCAGCTCATCGCGGCTGTCTGCTGTGGGGAGACCGCGTCGTGATTCCCCAGGGACTCCGTCAGCGCGTCCTGGAGGCTCTGCACGTTGGCCACCCGGGAATTGTCAAAATGAAGGCGTTGGCTCGGTGTTACGTCTGGTGGCCTAATATGGACGATGCCATCACTGCCTGGGTGTCCGCCTGTCAAGCGTGCCAAGAGTCGAGGCCTGCACCACCGGCAGCTAAGGGACACACCTGGGAGACGCCAAAGACACCCTGGTCGAGGGTGCACATCGATCTGGCTGGCCCCTTTCACGGCCGGACCTTTATGGTAGTGGTGGACGCCTATTCCAAATGGCTGGAGGTCGCCCTGATGCCCTCCACCACTACCGAAGCTGTCATCCGGGTGCTGCGAGGCCTGTTTGCAACGCATGGGTGTCCTGATGTCCTTGTCTCTGACAATGGACCGCAGTTCACGTCAGGCACGTTTGAGCGGTATCTTTTGGGACTGGGCATCCGCCATGCCCTAACGGCACCCTTTCATCCATCCAGCAACGGGCAAGCGGAAAGAATGGTGCGCTCGGCAAAAGAGGCACTGGCGCGCCTGGACCGGGGAGACTGGCATGAGCGGGTCGCCGAATACTTGTTCGTGCAACACATCACCCCTCATGCGGCCACAGGGAGGAGTCCTGCTGAACTGCTTATGGGCCGCCGCCTCAGGTCACCGCTCGACCGGCTACACCCGGACTTTGCCGTGGCTGAACCCCCAGGCTGTGCCAACGCACCACGGTCATTTGTCCCAGGAAACCAGGTCTTTGCCCGGAACTATGTGGGGGACATCCCTTGGGTGCCAGCCACAGTAGTGGGAGTCACTGGACCTCGCTCGTACCAGGTGGCACTCGAAGACGGACGCTTGTGGCGACGGCACATAGACCAGCTTAGGCGCAGGGTTGGGGACTTGGACACTACCGAGGTGTCCCCAACTGCGCTTGCGGCTCCAGAAGAGACACGTACAGATGGCGAGGCCCCACCTACACCTCCCTCGCAAACTGCCAGCGTGGAGCCGAACCAAGCCGTTTCAGAACAGACTCAGACCACTCCACTTGCGGAGGCTCCACCCACAGCAGCGGATCCAGGGGAGTTGGTTCCAATGCCACCTAGGGTCGCACCACAGCCTCAGCGAGAACTGTGTGGCCCTCCGGACTTGGCTACCAATCCCCGGCGGTCTGGCAGAGTTTCCAAGCGCCCAACTTATTTAAAGGACTATGTTGTTGGACAGGTATCACTGTTGGTCTAAGTATGGGAAATGTAACCGATATGCTTTTGTGCCTAATTGAACCATTACGCGTAGTGCTGTATATAAGGAAACCATTACGATTGTAACTAACGCCTTATCTCGGTGGGGAGGGGTGTTATGTAGTGTAGTTTCACCCTGGGCCAACAGGGGGATACTGTATATAGTTTTCACTCAGGTCTGTAGATAGTTTTCACTCAGGTCCGCGTCAGTTATTTTAGGCGGGAACTCTGGGCAGTTGTGGTTACAATGTGACAGCCGGCTGCCTATAAAAGCAGGCCGGCTGAGCTGTTCGCAGTCAGTTCTATTCCAGCTTACAAAATAAAGAGCTACTTGAAGAAATCGCTGTGCCGGCTGCTATGTCAACCCACAACTTAACAGGTAGACCAATAGAAAAGCCATAGGCGGAGCCTACCTGTTTATAATAGGGCTTAGCCCAAGGTTTGGGTTGGTAGTTGGTTGGTTGGGAAAAGGCAGTTGGGAAAACAGTTGGCAGACAGTTGGAATTAGAGAGACAGTTAGTGCAGTTGGTTCTTGTGTGAGGGGAGGTAGAAGAGTTAGGGACAGAATAAAATAAGAATAAGAAGGTAAACAATAACAATGTTTTGAATACAGTTCAGGTTTATTTGTGTTTGCAATAAACTACACTCTTCTTTGTTAACTTAAGAACCTGACTGAGATTCAGTGACTTACCGGGGAGGACCTGGTTGGTGGCAGTGGATTAGTGGTGTACTGGTCAATAGTCCGTGAGACGACCGAGGGCTCTGTATGAACGCCACAGTCAGGAACATTGAAAATGGAAACTGCAGGCTTGGGTGGTTGTATTGTCATGGGACAATAGAAAGTTGGATTTTACCAGGTCACACTATTTGTTCATCTGGCCTAGAATCATCTGCACTGATAGGTTGCAGCTCTCCAGGATCATTGGCAAAGGTCTTTCCCATCATAGAATTGTAGAGTTGGAAGGGACCCAAGAGTCATCTAGTCCAACCCCCTGCAATGCAGGAATCTCAGCTAAAGCATCCATGACGGATGGCCATCCAAGCTCTGCTTAAAAACCTCCAAGGAAGGAGAGTCCACAACCTCCTGAGGGAGACTGATCCACTGTCAAAAAGTTCTTATTTTCGAATGTTTTCCCCCTACGTTTAGTTGGAATCTCCTGTCTTGTAACTTGAAGCCGTTGGTTTGAGTCCTACCCTCCAGAGCAGGAGAAAACAAGCTTGCTCCATCTTCCATGTGATAGCTTTTGAGATATTTGAAGATGGCTATCATGTTGTTTAGTCGTTTAGTCGTGTCCAATTCTTTGTGACCCCATGGACCAGAGCACGCCAGGCACTCCTGTCTTCTACTGCCTCCCGCAGTTTGATCAAACTCATGCTGGTAGCTTCGAGAACACTGTCCAACCATCTCGTCCTCTGTCATCCCCTTCTCCTTGTGCCCTCAATCATATCTCCCCTCATATCTCCTCTTATCCAGCTATCATATGGCTATCATATCTCCTCTTATCCAGGCCAAAAATACCCAGCTCATTCAACCGTTCCTCATAAAGCTTGGCTTCTAGACCATTGATCATCTTTGTTGCCCTCCTTCCTAAATTCTGGTAGCCAGAGTTGGACATTGTGTTCCAGGTGTGGTCAGAACAAGGCAGAATAAAATGGTACTATTACTTCCCTTGATCTGGAAACTCTACTTTTGTTGATCCCCTGATACAACCCCTAATAATTTTAACTGGAGATGCCACAGAAAAAACCTGGGCCTTACTGCACACAAAATGTCTGTTCTGCCACTGAGCTATGATCCCTCCCCTTTGACTGATCTGGAATAAATAGGACCCAGCTGGATGACAGAGTTCAAATGGGGACCAGCACTCTAAGTTTACCCTAAGCCAATGTTTGGAATGAACTAACTTAGCTAAATGAACTTCACTGAACTAGTTCGCTAGTAGGTGTAGAAGTAGTTCCAATAATCATTGGGTGAACTAAAAGTGAATTAAGTTCAAATGTAATTCAATCAGGCATTTATAAAGTTTGAAATCAAAACACAGAGACAACAATCTATGGCTCATTGTTCAGCTGCAGAGGTGCTGCTTTTACTAAGGATGCTTAGCCACTTAATCATTGTTGCTAAGCTATCAGAGGGATAGAATGAGACATTTCCTGCATCTTCCCTGCTGAAGAGATTTGCTTTCTTCCATCAGAGCAGTTTTCAGAGAGAACCAGAGGGACAGGACACCTTGTGCCTTTAAGAGCTATGTGGCAGGCAGAAAATAAACAGGGCAAGTCTTTTCTAGTAAAAATGCAATTATGGGGAAAGATTCACTTGATGACATTCTGTCTTTTAGACATCTTATTACTTGTGTGTGAACCCTCTGACTTACTTCAGCACAGCAGTTTGTAACATGATGAACTTTTTATGAATGAAAAAGTTCATTTGGATGAACTTGGGCTGAACTAGTTCGTTTAGCAAAAGTACAAAATTTAATTGGAACTAGTTCCTTTTGGTATGAGATGAACCTGAACTAATTCTGTTTTAGAAATAAACCTTCCAAGCACTGCCCCAAGTCACCAAGGCATTTATAGAAAGTGGAAAATAATGTAAAAATTAACATTTAAATGGAAATTCCTTAATATCGCTCTAAATATAAATATAGCCAGAATTGCATTTGAACACTGTAAAAGGAATGTATTGTGCAGCATTCAGGATCTGGGAGCTGGGTAGAATTTTCAGTAAGACACACACACTCAAAAGACGACAAGACATTTCATAACACTGTTTCTCTGTGGCTTGCCAGCTTATTCTTTGCGTACCCTGCTGGATAGAGAGGAGTTCATAAAACAAACACAAGACACATATCCAGCAGATAATGAGCTAAAGTAGAAGTTGTCTGATGATGTGCAACTCAATCTGCCATGAGCATCTCCTGTGCAAGCTCACAGATACCTTTACATTGATATTTAGATTAATGGGGCTTGTGCGGGAATTGTTTTGGGTTGATTCTATGCATATAGCACCATCAGGTTGAACCAAATAACCTGGAAGAAAATGTTATCTCCTTTATTATTATTTTTATCGTTACTCTGTAAATGTTGATTCTACAGGGCAGTTTTAACAATCATCTGCTCTCATCGTCTCTGATTTACTTATTTATTTTTTTGCCCATGCAATCTTACAGTTACAGAATATTGCATAGAAAACCAAATGGCAATTCTTTTTGTAACCAAAATATAGCATGTTTCCTTTATGTGATCTTAGCTTTGGTGTTTACTAGCTGCACAGAGTAGGGATGTGGGTGGCGCTGTGAGTTAAAACACTGTGCCGCTTGGGCTTGCCGATCGAAAGGTCGGTGGTTCGAATCCCCACGACGGTGTGAGCTCCCGTTGTTTGGTCCCAACTCCTGCCAACCTAGCAGTTAGAAACCACTCAGTTCAAGTAGATAGATAGGTATCACTCCGGTGGGAAAGTAAACGGTGTTTCCGTGCACTGCTCTGGTTTTGCCAGAAGCGGCTCAGTCATGCTGGCCACATGACCCGGAAGCTGTCTGTGGACAAATGCTGGCTCCCTCGGCCAGTAAAGCTAGATGAGCGCTGCAACCCTAGAGTCATTCGCGACTGGACTTAACTGTCAGGGGTCCCTTTACCTTTACTTTTACCTAGCTGCCCAGGGTAGCATAAGCAAAGGAAAAGGGGTGGGGGGTGGATAATCTAACTCACTGCAGCAGAAATCTTTTCAGAAACCTGCACTTCAGACAGGGTGAATTACAGAGCTAATATTAATATGGTTTTCCTCATTACAGTCATGAGGATGTGAGATTATAGAGTGCACCTACTCTAAGTAGCAATTGGGGGCGAGCAGTGAGGTGGTCAGGTTTGCTGATGACAGCCAAATATTCAGGGTGATAAAAATGAAAAAGCTGTTTTGAGAAGCTCCAAAAGAATCTCTCCAAATGGTGTGAGGAGGCTTTAAAACAGCAACTACAGCTCAATGTAACTAAATGCAAAATAGTACAAATGGAGAATGTTAACATTACATCTGCACTGATTGGGGCTTGAACTGGGCAGGAAAGAGACTTTAGGATAGTGGCGGTTTGCTCAAAGAAAACATTGAACCGATGTGCAGCAGCTATGAAAATGGCAAATTTTGTGTTGGGGATAATTAGGAAGGGGACTGAAACTAAATCTGGGATTTGCTACTGTATCTCCGCTTTGGCTCAGCGAACCCCCTCACGCTGGTATTCCCATCAGGCAGATGCGGCAGATTTTCACCAGAATCACACTCTGCTATGTCTACCACAATGCTCTGCCCTGGTGGCCGTTCTTTCCTGTCTCTTGCTGCCTGTGATGACTGCAGAGCATGGGATATCTCAGCTGGTAGAGCACGAGGACTTTTAATCTCAGAGTCCTTGGTTTGAAGCCCATGTTAGGCAGGTAGTTGAACTAGATGATTCTCATGCCCCCTTCCAACTCTACAATTCTATGATTCTATAGTTCTATGATTATCCACTTATGAGTTAGAACAATTTACAATAGAATAAAGGTAAAAGGTAAATAATGGGAGCTGCTGGTGCTGTGGTCTAAATCACTGAGCCTCTTGGGATTGCCAATCGGAAGGTGAGGTTTGAATCCCAGTGATGGAGTGAGCTTCCCTTGCTCTGTCCCAGCTCCTGCCAACCTAGCAGTTCAAAATCATGCCAGTGCAAGTAAATAGATACCTCTGCAGCAGGAAGGCAAATGTGTTTCCGTGTGCTCTGGTTTCTGTCACCGTGTCCCATTGTGCCAGAAGCTACTGTTAGATCCATCATGAGATGTCCGCCAGCTTCTAATCACAGGTACCAGCAGCCTTCAAGCAAGCAAACTTGCCTTATTATTGCTCCATGGCATCCCACTGCTAGAGGATTGCTTGCTTCCATTCTCCACTTTGCCTCCTCCAAGTGGAAGAAACCTGGCAGTGCTGAATGTCACATCCATTGCCAGGTGTGTCCGGTTGGATATAGAAAAGGGCTTTTCCCTTGGCCTGCCTTTATATCCACTCGGTTGCCAAGTGCTTTTGTGACATCACAAGAAACCCACAGCCAATGGCAACACCTGGAGAGGCATCTTCATTGCTTTGAGCCTCACAATGGTGGGTGGACCTATCAGTGATTGTGTGATTGTTTATTCAGGACACGGGTGGAGCTGTCATCTAAACCACTGAGCCCCTTGGGCTTGCCAATCAGTAGGTTGGCAGTTTGAATTCCCACGATGGGCTGAGCTCCCATTGCTCTGTCCCAGCTCCTGCTGACCTAGCAGCACTGTGGCAGGAAGGTAAACGATGTTTCTGTGTGCTGCTCTGGTTTCTCCTGAAGCAGCTTAGTCATGCTAGCCACATGACCCTGAAAAACTGTCTGCGGACAAATGCCGGCTCCCTCGGCCTGTAAAGTGAGATGAACACCACAACCCCAGAGTCATCTGTGACTGGACTTTACCTTTACCTTTATGCTTCCTCGCCACCCAGTTACATTTTGGCTTCAATCCACAATGTAGTGATTTTAAAGGGATTTACTTACTTTTTCCAGACTAAGCTCATTGCACTGAACTGGGCTTCTTCCAGCTACCTTTTAACCTCATCTATAAAAAAGATTTGAAAAACACATCAAAGTGCAAGTAGATAAAGATGTACCGCTCAAGCGGGAAGGTAAAAGGCGTTTCCATGTGCTGCTCTGGTTTTGCCAGAAGTGGCTCAGTCAATCTGGCCACATGACCTGGAAAAACTGTCTTCGGACAAATGTTGGCTCCCTTGGCCAAGCGAGATGAGCGCGGCAGCCCCAGAGTCGTTCACGACTGGACTTAACTGTCAGGGGTCCTTTACCTTTTTATAAAAAAAGATAATTAATATTTAAATCTCATTGAATTCATGGGACTTCATTAAATGATCAGATATTAACCTCTTTATTTCAGCAGGACCTATGTGCATCTTACCTTCTCTGGATGGAACCTGAAGTATGGTAGAAAGAAGATGGTTTTTATGTATAGATCTCTGATGCCTGCTGATCTTTGGGATCTGATGGCCTCCAGCCGACATTTCAGGAGGAGGATCATGCTTTGAATCCTATACTTTCAATGGGAGAGGTTTATTATTTATTATTTTATTTATAGGCAACCTAATTAGAATTGAGGGACGCGGGTGGCGCTGTGGGTAAAAGCCTCAGCTCCTAGGGCTTGCCGATCGAAAGGTCGGCGGTTCGAATCCCCGCGGCGGGGTGCGCTCCCGTTGCTCGGTCCCAGCGCCTGCCAACCTAGCAGTTCGAAAGCACCCCCGGGTGCAAGTAGATAAATAGGGACCGCTTTCTAGCGGGAAGGTAAACGGCGTTTCCGTGTGCGGCTCTGGCTCGCCAGAGCAGCGATGTCACGCTGGCCACGTGACCCGGAAGTGTCTCCGGACAGCGCTGGCCCCCGGCCTATAGAGTGAGATGGGCGCACCAACCCCAGAGTCTGTCAAGACTGGCCCGCACGGGCAGGGGTACCTTTACCTTTAATTAGAATTGCCTGTACACAGTGTGCAAATAACTCAGTACAAAATATAAAAATCAGAACTGTAAAATCAGAATTCAGGTAAGATGTTTGCTGGAAGTTATTTATTTATTTATTTTTAAAAAACCCTCAAGGCATGGGAGAGGGCCTGTTTGACCTCAATGGAAAGACAGTTCTGGAAAATTGGGCTAACAATGTTGAACAAACAATTCATTGTGGATATGATGTTTTATTGTGCTTTAAATTCTGTTGGGAGCTGCCCTGGGTGGCTGGGGAAACCCAGCCAGATGAGCGGAGTATAAATTCTTATTCTTATTCTTAGTCATGGGAGACCACTAACTCATACCCTCCAACATTTATCTGATGAAAATAGGGACAGCCCATTCCGTAATGATAATTTTACTATTTACACATCTTCCTGGGTTGCCCCAGCCACCCAGGGCAGCTTCCAACACATATAAAAACATTAAACTTTTTTTAAAAAAATAAACTTCCTTATACAGAATTGCCTTCAGATGGCTCAGGGGTCGGATAACTCCATACCCTCCAACATTTCTCCGATAAAAATCAGGACGTCCTAAGGAAAAGTGGGACATTCTGGGATCAAATCAGAAACTGGGACGGCTTCTCTAAATCAGGGATGTTCCTGGAAAATAGGGACACTTGGAGGGTGTGCTAACTGTGACTTCCTGGAAGGCCTCTGGAATCAGGCAGGTATATAATGAATCAGGTGGTCCTTGAGGTATCCTGGATCCAAGATATTAAGGGCCTTGTAAAATAATGCAAGAGATGTAAACATGTTATTTAGTCATCCACTAACATGACGAAAATGATAATCTATTAGCTCTGAGTGATGATGATGGTCTTTATGATGCCTTCAAATCTATGTGCAAAACACTGAGGTTAAAAATAAACATAAGCTCAGCCCAGGGTATACAGCATAAAGTGAAACAAAGCTTTTTCAAGTGTCTAAGATTCTGGAATATTGAAAGCAGTTATTTTCTGACTTCCTTTTTCTGATTCACATCAGTTTCCCGGACTTCCTGATCCCTTTCATACAGCTGGGTATCAAGTTGACTAATTCCAAACCCACACACATTATAACTTTTGGTACTCTAAAGACTAACAGATTTATTATGACACGAGATTTCATTGACTAAAGCCCATGACATCTGATGTAGAGTTTGGGCTTATTTTCAAAGCCCCACATTTCCCCTCTCGCCTGTAAATATTGATATCTACACTTCACACTGTTAGTCCCACTGCATTTAATAGACAAAGACAGATAAACTTTAAGAATCAGCTACTGCGACAGTGATGATACCAACATAGGCACCCTGGATAATCCTTTTCATCTCACATGTTGTCAAAAAAAAGGTGGGTGCATTATTAGGCTGATCTGTTATCGGGCCTTGATAAGGACCAGCCTTCTATCAACTGTGAAAACACAGTGATAAAACCTTACTACAAGCCTATGATTCACCATTATTATGTCGGAAATTACAAAAAAAGGAAAATGGCATAGGAAGTTAGAAATCCATCCTCTGGCTGCGTTTGACATTTCCAATTTAAAGAAAATGTCTTTTGTCTGAAATGGAAAGTATGATGATGTATTTAATCTGTACATCTTTTGGAGAGATGTAAGGATGGGGGGGAAAACAGAAACCATGACACACTCCTTTGCTAGTTTTCCTCCCATTCCTTGGAATAAGCAATGTGAAAAACTAGATACTAACCGTACAACTCTGCACTGTTACCCATAACTCATTCTTACAGGGTTTGATGGGACTTTCTCCCAGGTAGGCATACATATGATTTTTTATTTTATTTTATTTTTATGTATGTATTTACTTACTTATAAAACGTATATCCCACACTTCATCACAAGTAATCTCAGAGTGGGTCACAAAGTTTTTTTAAAAAAATATAATAGCCAATAAAGTCAAAATACAAAAGTACAATGTAAAAATATTAGTCACTAATACATACATTAAATATAATACAAACTGCATGGCCATGTTGCCCAATGTCCACCATGCCCATACACCATCAGTTCATGAGGCCTAGTAGAAGAGGATGCTATTTAGCTGGTGCTGAATGATGGACAATGAAGGTGCCCGTCAAAGCTGATCAGAGAGTATGTTCCACAACTGAGATGCTATTGCTGACAAGGCCCTCTGGCAAATTATAAATTTCTTGTTTTCAGCCAACAAAACAGCCTCAGTTCTACCTACCTCAAGGCCTGAGGTCTCCACAGCTGACCTTAAATATTTCTTCTGGCCTATTGTTACACAGAGGTTTGGGGGGGTCACAGAAACATAAGACACAACCCTAGTTTCTCTCTCTCTTTCAATTAATTTACAATCACTTACCGGTATATTAATCTTAACCACCTTTCTACTGCCCATTAACCTAGTTAGGAAGAAATGACAAAATGGCAAATTATTCTCAATACTGAAAATTGTATTGTTGGCAATATCAAAACATTAGAAAGTAGATGGATGGGGTCCCCCCCCCCGTAAAAGGATTAAAAACTAGTGATTTCTGGATTTGTTACAAATAGAATAGCCTGTTTGAAAGATCAACACCGGCAAAAATTGAATTGCCATAATAGTTCTTTAATAGCCACATTTGAGCATTTGGTAACACATTGCTTTCCTCTGGAACAGCAACCTCAAACGCTGTAATTTATTATAACTTAGCCACAGTGATATTTTTGCTAACCTTTCCAAGTATCCAAGAGTTCAAGGAACAGCAGTGGTGGATGCTGTGCTATCCTGCCCAATACATGTTATTACAGCTCAGTCCGCCTAAGCTTCCTGTGAAAATTGTAGCTGGACCATGTAAGTGATTTGTAAGGTTCTGAAATCCCCCCGTATATTACTACATAAACTTTAATGGTAAATGAAATGCCTAGATAATAGGAGCCATGATAAAATGGTATGTAATCTGTTAATACAAAGGAATTAGGAGTCACAGGGAAAAATACAGCTACATGTTTGCCAGAAGTAGCTTATCAGAATTGAAGATTAAAGTTGAAATCCCTGTGGTGCAGCTTATGGTGTGAAAATCCTATTTTTGCTTTACAAATCATGCCTCTCAGTCAAATATTATCCATGCATTCAAGAAACGAATCCGGTGCCCAGTACAAGCGCAGGACTTTTCAGCACTGATTTCAGGAAAGCCGCTATTTTCCATCTGTTGGTAACCCTTCAGCGGACAACTTGAATATGACTCTATGCTCCATGGAAGCTGCCCTGAGAATTAAAAAAAAAAGAAGAAGAAGGAGAAGGAGAAAGACTAATTGCCAAAGCCAGTTCAGTAAATGTAAAAGATGCTTGGCTGTACATGACATGGTTTTTCCAGCACCGTGCTCTGAAATATTTGAAAAACGATTTCTTACCCACAGATCCTCTTGTGTGTTAAGATAACAGGGGTGGCAGTTCAGCAGGGTGGCAGTTTAGGAGAGGAAATTCTCCGTGGTAGCTCCTAAACTGTGGAATACCCTCCTTGCAGAGGGGTGTGTCTCGCTCCTTTCTTCTATAGCTTTTGGTAACCTCTTTGACAGCTTAGTTATGTTGTGGTTTTCAGGATGCACCCTATTCTTCTGACTGTAGATCATTTTAGCTAATTTTACGATTTAGTATTCTATTGTAAAAAATAAAGGTAAATCATTCCTGAACAGCTAATTACAGACAAAGGTGACTATGAGGTGCAACGCTCATCTCACTTTAGGCCGACGGAGCCGGCGTTTGTCCACAGACAAGGTTATGTGGCCAGCATGATTAAATGGCTACTGGTGTACGGAGGACACATAAGCCAGAGTGCACAGAAATGCCATTTACCTTCCTGCCACAGTGGTACCTATTTATCTACGTTCACTGGTGTGCTTTTGAGCTGCTAGCTCAGCAGGGACAGAGCAATGGGAGCTCACCCCGCCATGGGGATACAAACCGCCAACCTTCTGATCGAGAAGCCCAAGAGGCTCAGTGGTTTAAACCACAGCTCCACCCGTGTCCCCAATAAACAAGTACACAATCACTGATAGGTCCACCCACCAATGTGAGACTCAAAGGAATGAAGATGATGCCTCCCCAGCTGTTGCCATTGGCTGTGGGTTTCTTGTGATGTCACAAAAGCGCTTGGCAACTGAGTGGATATAAAGGCAGGCCAAGGGAAAAGCCCTTTTCTATTTCCAACAGGACACACCTGGCGATGGATGTGACATTCAGCACTGCCCAGGTTTCTTCCACTTGGAGGAGGCAAAGTGGAGAATGGAAGGAGGCAATCCTCTGGCAGTGGGATGCCATGGAGCAATAATAAGGCAAGTTTGCTTGCTTGAAGGCTGCTGGTATCTGATTAAAAGCTGGTGGACGTCTCATGATGGATCTAACAGTAGCTTCTGGCACAATGGGACACCATGATAGAAACCAGAGTGCACAGAAATGCCATTTCCCTTCCCGCTGCAGAGGTATCTATTTATCTACTTGCACTGGCATGCTTTCGAACTGCTAGGTTGGCAGGAGGTGGGACAGAGCAAGGGAAGCTCACTCCATCACTGGGATTCAAACCTCACCTTCCGATTGGCAAGCCCAAGAGGCTCAGTGGTTTAGACCACAGCACCAGCTGCTCCCATTATTTACCTTTTACCTTTATTCTATTGTAAATTGTTCTAACTCATAAGTGAATAATCCTAGAACTATAGAATTGTAGAGTTGGATGGGGCCATGAGAATCATCTAGTTTAACTCCCTGCCTAACATGGGCCTCAGACCCACAACTCTGAGATTAAAAGTCCTCGTGCTCTACCAGCGGAGCTATCCCATGCTCTGCAGTCATCACAGGCAGCAAGAGACAGGAAAGAACTGCCACCAGGGCAGAGCATTGTGGTAGACCAGAGTGTGATTCTGGTGAAAATCTGCCACATCTGCCTGATGGGAATACCAGCGTGAGGGGGTTTGCTGAGTCAAAGCGGAGATACAGTAGCAAATCCCAGATTTATTTTCAGTCCCTTTCCTAGTTATCCCTAGCACCAAATTTGCCATTTTCATAGCTGCTGCACATTGGTTCAATGTTTTCTTTGAGCAATCAGCCACTATCCTAAAGTCTCTTTCCTGCCCAGTTCAAGCCCCATCAGTGCAGATGTAATGTTAAGATTCCCCCATGTGTATTATTTTGAATTTACTTACATTAAACGGTAGTTGCTGTTTTAAACCATCGTCACACCATTTGGAGAGATTCTTTTGGAGCTTCTCAAAATAGCTTTTTCATTTTTATCACCCTGAATATTTGGCTGTCATCAGCAAACCTGACCACCTCACTGCTCGCCCCCAATTGCTACTTAGAGTAGGTGCACTTTATAATCTCACATCCTTGTGACTGTAATGAGGAAAACCATATTAATATTAGCTCTGTAATTCATCCTGTCTGAAGTGCAGGTTTCTGAAAGGATTTCTACTGCAGTGAGTTAGATTCTCCACCCCCACCCCTTTTCCTTTGCTTATGCTACCCTGGACAGCTAGGTAAAGGTAAAGGTAAAGGGACCCCTGACAGTTAAGTCCAGTCGCGAACGACTCTGGGGTTGCGGTGCTCATCTAGCTTTACTGGCCGAGGGAGCCAGTGTTTGTCCGCAGACAGCTTCCAGGTCATATGGCCAGCATGACTGAGCCGCTTCTGGCAAAACCAGAGCAGTGCACGGAAACACCATTTACCTTCCCACCGGAGTGGTACCTATTTATCTACTTGCATTTTTGGCGTGCTTTCAAACTGCTAGGTTAGCAGGAAGCATACAATAAGCTTAACCTACAAACCAGTCCAAAATACTTGATGAACCCAATCCAAAGAAAGTCAGTTTTCAGGTAGGCAACAGTATTTGAAATTCTCTAAGTGATCTTAAAGTATCCTTTCCCCTCAGCTCATTTGGTTCAAATCTAGATGAAGCACATATTAAGTAATAGTATTGATTTATTTTTACTTCTTTTTTTACAGTTTATTAGCCACTACTGTTAAGTGGTTGTCCTGCACTTGGTACTATAGTTTTCTATTACTTTTATTCCCAGAAATAAAATGAAACATGGATTTGTTGTGCAAGTGTGCTGCAGTGCCATTGCTATTTACTGCAATGTGCCTACTTTATTTATAAGGTATTATGAAGGTGCACTCTTATTGCAGGAAGGACGTCTACCCAGCTCTTTCTAAATGGGTGGCGGATCTACGCAGAAGTGTGACAGTATAGAAGTAACCTTGAAAACAGGACAATGAAAAGTAAAAGTTTATATATAATTATTAATATTTTATTATTTTATAAATCTGTATACCACCCTATACCTGCAGGTTTCAGGTCGGTTACAACATAAAGACATAAAATACATAACAAAAACATAAAATACATAATAAAAACAGGAACAACCATTCAATAACCACCACCACCCCCAACACATTTTAAAAGCGCATTAGATGTCGAATCAGCCAAAAGTATGGTTAAAGAGGAAAGTTTTTGCCTGGCACCTAAAAGTGTATAATGAAGGCATCAGCTGAACCTCCCTGGGGAGAACATTCCACAGATGGGGAGCTACTGCAAAAAAAGGCCTGTTCTCATGTTATCACCCTCTGGACCTCGTGGAGAAGGTACATGAAAAAGGGCCTCAGATCTCAAAGTCTGGGTAGGTTTATATGGAAAGAGGCAGCCTTTGAGGTATTGTAGTCCTAAATCATTTAAGGCTTTATAGGTCAAAACCAGCACTTTGAATAGGGCCCAGAAACTAATTGGTAGCCAATGCAGTTGGACCAGGAATGCCATAATATGCTCAAACCATTTTGCGCCAATGAGCAACTTGGCCACTAAATTCTGCACTAGCTGAAGTTTCCAAACAAGCATCAATACTGAATATTTTTATATAGCATAATCTACTGTAAACACTTTTAGCCCACTGGCTTGGAAGTAAACCCCATCAGAGGTAGATTTAGGTGAGTGCTACAGGTTTGGTTGCACTGGGTGCAAAATTCTGGGGTGCCACTAGGGACACTGCAACTATCATTTAGAATGAAGAGGGTGTTTGTGTGCTGAATTTTGGCATCGTGTAGGGCACCACTGAAATTTGCGACCCCAAAGTCTGCCACTAGCGCTATTGAATTCAATAGGACTTCTGAGTAGACCTGGTTCACATTGTACTGTCCCACAGTTTTCAAAACTTTCAATTTTGAACACAAGAAGTCTGCTACTGTGTCCCCATTGTACCAATGGAATTAAAAGCACACACCACCTTAAAGGATAAAGGTTTGCTATTAGGCAGCAGCTAAACATGCTTTTAATTTGACAACGCACAGTGTGCAGGCTTCCTTTCTTATTATTTAGATGTTTTTCTCTTGTCATTAGAAGCCAGCAATGGACATGAATGCTTTGTATATAATTATATAGCACTTAGAGGCACCAGGAAATAAAACTCTTACATCCTGCCAAGCCGTTAAAATGAGACTAGCAACTTGATCAGAATATGTATCAGATTTTAAACCATGATTAACTTTTATTAACAAAGTATTCAACAACATGAAATGGGACGAGATTGTCCTGGTGATATGCTTGCGTATTTTCTTTTCTGAATCATTTATCCCCTTCTCTAAAAGTAAGATGTTTGCTATCAACTCAGTAAAACACATTTTTCAGGGTGATTACTTTTGAATAATGACTGGGAACATGGTTCTGGATTTATCAGTCAGGTTTATAGAGAAAAGAAGCGGGCAAGCACGGGGCCTGATGCTGGCATCAGAAATGAGTGAGGATTAATCTCATAGCCTATGTCATTCTCCCATTGTTTTTTGATTACGTCTACTGGAGTAAGGTTACCAGATTTTTTTCAATGAATCTGGGGACACTTTTCAACTTCCTACTAAATAGATAGATTTTGTCAGGGGACTGATTTGCAAATCCGGGGACTGTCCTCGGGAAACGGGGATGTCTGGTAACCTTATACTGGAGGGGCCTGTCAGGAGTAAGCATAGACCAATGGTATCAAATACAGTCGTACCTCGGGTTAAGAACTTAATTCATTCTGGAGGTCCGTTCTTAACCTGAAACTGTTCTTAACCTGAGGTACCACTTTAGCTAGTGGGGCCTCCTGCTGCTGCCACTGCACAATTTCTGTTCTCATCCTGAAGCACACTTCTTAACCCAAGGTACTATTTCTGGGTTAGCGGAGTCTGTAACCTGAAGCGTCTGTAACCTGAAGTGTCTGTAACCCGAGGTACCACTGTACTATGGGAAACAGCCATATTAGAAAAACTAACCAACAAACTGAAACTGACATGGGGACAAATAGAAGAAGAAACCTTCACCTCAATATGGTTACCCTTTATCACATACACAGCCCAGCAAGACAACAAGAACCCACCAACAGCATTCGAATCAATCTGCTAACCTGATCCAATAACACACACACATACCTACCCACCCGAAAACAAAGCTCACCACAGCCAATCAAAGACAACCAACCGCACCCTAGACCAACCCCAACCTCTCTCACCACCAAAGAAATACAACAAGTGACTAGTAAAGTGAACCCACACAAGTGACACTGACACATACACTAAGTAGAATACAAGTATTGCCTCCACTCGCCACTCACCTCTTTCTCTGTTTCCCCCTTTTCTTCCTAATGTAACACTAATGTCTTGACAAATGAAACTGATCAGTAGAAAATGTAACTTGAAAAAAGAGACATTGCACATACTTTTGTAAACCAAGAAATCTTTAATAAAATATATATTTAAAAATAAGAAAAAAGAAATGAGTGAGGAGAACAGAAACAAAGGATGATAGTACACTGGAAGGTCCTTGCCAGTCACAAAGGAGATATTCGGTTTGGAGAGCATTAATGTAGGATCTGTTTTAGGAGCAAATGGGAAGGTGTTGATGCAAATAGAGGTACAGTTAAGGTTTATATGATCTGAAGAGAAACCAGAGTAAGGATGAACAGTTAAGAAGTAGTGAGAACCAGAATGAGATTCGAGACATACCTGACTGTTTATTTATGCTACAACAGCTGCAAGGATGCTACTTGCTCAGAGTTGGAAAGACGACAAGGTCCCTGCCAGAGTGGACTGGCAAACTAAACTAATGGACTATGCAGAGATGGCAAGAATGACTGGGAGAATCTGAAACCAAGAGGATCAAAACTTCAAGAAATAATGGGAGAAATTTATTTTATATTTGACAGACCACTTGAACTTTTTGGCAGGTCTTAAATAACTCTTCTAATGTTACACAGTTTTTGGATACAATGGAGGATTGAAAAATTAGGAGGACTTGCAGTTGAAAAGGTTAACTAAAGAACCCACGGAGGGGAAGAGGGAAGTCTAGAGATTCGGAAGAATCTCGTGTAATTTTTATTATTAGTGATTTTGAGTGTGAATGAATTTGTAAAACCAAATAAAAATCATTTTTGAGATTTAAGACATACCTCATTGTCAATTTCGGATTTAAATGGATCCTTGTTTTTCTAGGAGGTCTTCCACACAATGCAATTCCTAGAGGAATGCCCATCTTTCTCAGTGTACATCATCATTCACCATGTGGTATTGTATTTTACTCTTACTTAGATATTTGAAACTTATAGTTTCAGCTTTCCCCCCTGTGCTCCACAAAACAGCTGACACAATCAGATAATTGGAACTTCTAGTATATTTCTTTATACATGCATCTTCTTATAAAAGTAGATTTTAGCAAGGCAAGAAAATATTTACAATGTAACAGTCCCCGCTTTTGTTAGCTGCATGTCTGGATTTACTATTACAAAGCTCCATACTTCAGATACTACTAACAGCACAAGGCTGTGCAAGTCTACTCAGAAGTAATCCACATGAGGTTCAATGGAGCTTACTCCCAGGTAAGTATGTATAGGATTGTCACTTAAAATGAACTCTTACAATTACCAAAATAATAAAAAAGTATACAATTTCATTAGGTCATGTATGGTCTGCTTCCTATAATTTCCAGAGAGGTGGCCTTGTTCAGTCTATATCAGCAAAAAAACCCAAACCCAAACCAAATCAAAATAAACAGAGAGCCTTGCAGCTCCTTAAAAGATGAAGATTTTTAAATAAAAATTATGGTATACATTTTTGTTCACTGTTTTTCACTACGTTCTAGAAACTCTGTTATGTTTAAGACAGAAGCAAAAATGTGGGTTTTTTTACATGCCTATAAGCTTTTCTTTGCTATGAAGCAATGATTATAGCACATTATTATTGCATTACATTACATCCCCAGGTGTCTCCAAAAGCCCTTACTTATTTATAAGGTTTTCAAGAGCGGTTTGGTCATCACATACCTCCAACTCAGGCAGCATTTTCAAACAGGACTAATCACAAGGTGAAATACAGGTGTACAGCAAAATCACTCAAATCCTGTTGATACCTAATCCATGGATTTTATATTTTCAATAAGCAGTGCCATTAAGCAGAGAACAAATTAGGCATCTCATTTTGCTAAAATTTGCTTTTTAGCACATATGCCATCTGCTCATCTTACTCCAAGAACAGCAGACTGTAATTCAGCTCTGTAATTACAGCACTAATTATTCCAGTTAGTTCGTAGGTCCGTGTTGTTTTTTTTTATAATGTAAAGCTTTTCAGATCGGGAGCTACACTCAAGGTTGTGGAAAGGCAGGAAAGCGAGGGAAGAATTGTAATTGCAACCAGGCATCAAAAATGGATCTGTGCTGATTTTAGCAAAGTAGCACCAGCAAGTCCCAACATGGTAGCACTCAGAACAAGCTGGGTAAAACCACAATTGCCCTGGGTGGATTGAGGTATGTGAATATCTAACGCTTCAGTATAACCAAGGCTTTTTAAAAGCCAGAACTCACTGGAACTCAGTTCTGGCCCCTCTCAGGTGGGCACCATTGCCATTATAAGAGAAGAAGGGAGGTATTCATGGTGAGTTCTGGAATCTCTCTCTAGAAAAATGGCACTGAGTATAACCACATCTTCAGACTCTACTGAATATGGTGTCTTCAACAACAGGCTCATCTGTTTGTAAAGCAAACATGTGAATGGGCAGCTTCCAAGTTCTATCCCTGATGCCATACCCTCCAACATTTCTCCAGTGAAAATAGGTACATCCCATTCCATAATGAAAATGTTACTATTTATACCCCACACATCTGACTGTGTTGCCTCAGCCACTCTGGGCGGCTTCCAACATATATAAAAAACATAATAAAGCATTAAACATTGAAAAATACTTCCCTATACAGTAGTACCTCTGGTTAAGAACTTAATTCGTTCCGGAGGTCTGCTCTTAACCTGAGGTACCACTTTAGCTAATAGGGCCTCCTGCTGCCGCTGCACGATTTCTGTTCTCATCCTGAAGTAAAGTTCTTAACCTGAGGTACTATTTCTGGGTTAGCGGAGTCTGTAACCTGAAGAGTCTGTAACCTGAAGCATCTGTAACCTGAGGTACCACTGTACAGGGCTGCCTTTGAATGTCTTCTGAAGGTTGTATAATTATCTCCTTGGCTCAGGGGTTGGATAACTCCATACCCTTCAACATATCTCCAATGAAAATAAGGACATCCTACCATAAGCTCCAACATTTCTCCAATGAAAATAGGGACGTCCTAATTTGCCAGAAGCGGCTTAGTCATGCTGGCCACATGACCAGGAAGCTGTATGCCAGCTCCCTCAGCCAATAAAAAGAGATGAGCGTCGCAACCCCAGAGTCAGCCACGACTGGACCTTATGGTCAGGGGTCCCTTTACCTTTACCTTTTTAAGGAAATGCAGGACATTCTGGGATCAAATCTGAAATCAGGACGGCTTCTCTAAATCAGGGATGTCCCTGTAAAACAGGGACATTTGGAGGGTCTGTGATAGAAGTGCATTGAACAGAACATTGGCAAGATAGTTGGTGCTCATACAGTTGTATGCATGGAGGTTCTCCATGCCAGCAGCTATCCTGGTGGCACAGGGCTCCCCTTGGAGTGCAGATCTTATCTGTGTGCAGCTGCATGTACATAACACACACACACACTGTCCAATGTTGTGTTTGGCGCATGACAGATGTGCCGACATCAGGGCTAGTAGGTGTGGTCTCACTGCCCTCTCCTTCCATTGGTTACGCACATGGAGAAGACTCCTGAGATGAGCCCTGTACTTACAATGAAATTCTACATCTCACGGTAGAGTGCTCTGTGAATCATTTCAAATATGCTTCTACAACTTCAGGCTACCCATGATTCTAGCATTTGGGGAATAGAGCAATGAGATGCATAGCAATGTCATGCATTCCATCCTATGCAGGCTGCACCTGACTTGCAACCTAAGGACACCCTGGCTGCCTTTTCCCCAATAGGCAGGAAAGACTCTCATAGGGAATGGGTGTCACGGTCCAGGTTACGGGCAGTCAGAGTCCTGGCTTGGTACGTTGGGACTGGGTTAGAGGTCGGGAAGCAGGAATCAGCAATCCAAGGGCCAGGAAGTCAAGAGTCTATGAGTCAGGAAGCCAAGGGTCCAAGAGTCAGGAAACCAGGAGTCAGGAAGCCAAGGGTCCAGGAGTCAGGATACCAGGAGTCAGGAAGCCAAGGGTCCAGCAGTCAGGATACCAGGAGTCAGGAAGCCGAAGCACAGCTAGGTGGGTAGCATGTTGCTGTGGCAAAGAGCCAGAGGGAAATGCTGGTCTTATATACCCCTCCTGGCCCTTGCCACCAGGTGCTCCGAGTCTTCTGTCAAGCCTCACCTGTGCGGCTGTGCCTTGCCCTTCCAGGCCAAACTCAGGAAGGCCCCCGTCCTGCGAGGCCCTACCAGTCACAGGGTCTGGCTCCTGCATGCACTCCTTACAATGGGTCAGTGGGGAAGAAGCAAACCCTTCAGCCTCCCTCTCGCACAGCAGTAATTTGTCCTCACTAATACCAAAGCAAAGCACTTTTCTGCAGTATTAGTGTGGGAGTAAACTACTGCTGAACCTTAAAGATAATTGGAAATGCAGCCTATATTAAAGGTCCTTCAAGGACTCATACTTTTCTTATTGATTTTAGGTTGCTTGGTTTTTTACAACTGGGTCCAATGAGAACAGAAGCACATTTTTTATGTCAGTTATTACCTTTTTCCTCCGTTCTTTTTTGTCCAGTCCTTTCTCATTTATTTTGCTTTTCAGGTTTTGCTTTGTTTTTCCTGGAAAAGTCCTGCTTTGTCATCAATCATGCTACTTTTTTTTTTGGCTCAACATGAAATAAAAGCCATAACGAGAACTGTAAGCAACAGTTATAATTAGGGCTCGGCCAAATATTCTACTGTTCAGATTTCGAGCACAGAAAAAGTGCTTTCTGGAAGGGTAAAATGATGCCTCCAACAAATCTGGATTCTCAGAATGGTTGCTTTTCTTTGGCCTGTTTGCAGGTTCCGTCATCAGCTGCTGCTGGTCCTCCACTGTCTTTTTCCTTCACTGCAGGTCCCCAGCCAATCAGGGAGCATGTAGTGATGTCACAATGCTACATAGTCACTAAGATATAGCCATGTGCTGACTTCACTGAGAACTAACTGAACCGATTTAGAGTGAAAGCAAAACTTCCTGGACTGGTTGAATCTGTGATCCTAGCCCATCCAGAAGGCAGTGACAAATGAAGTCTCTGCAGGACAATATTTCTTGAATAAGCAAATATTCTCATTCCTTTCACAGCAATGTATGAAAGATTGCTGCACGAAGGCACCTCTCTGTACTGATGAACTTGTTATCAAAAATCACTCATCCTTGCAATTGAGCCCCAGTTATGATTGATTATGCAATAACAGCAATCCATAACAATGATAAAAAATAGAGTGTGCTTGAAAAGAATAAACACCAGTCATGGTGCTACCAAGCCTGCAAACAGAGCAATGAGATAATGAGTCAATTCAACATGATTTCTTAGGGTTTGCTTGTTTTTTAAAAGAACTTTCAGCCTTATATAGTTCTGGGGCCGCTGGACTCTTCTCTGCCTGCTGTTGCTATCCTTTGCTGAAATCCCCCCCGCTAGCCTCAGATCTCTTATGCTTCAGAAACAAGTAGTGCTTTCTTACAGAGCTACATACTGATGCTCAATGGTGATGGTATCACAGCCACTAAGAGATGCTTGATCAGAGTCCTATGCAAATCATACTATTATTTTATTCTCCTGTGTGCTGTCTCCATTCATACACTATGAGCACAGCCTAGATAATAATCTGTGATCAATAATTTATGTAACGGGGTGAGTCTCTCTTTCACACCAACATCCTCACATCCATGAATTATTCACATTTATTTTATAATAGCTTTTCATTTGTCTAACCCCATGGCATTAAAATACATACGTGGTGAGCAAAATTTCACAGTCTGTCTTAAAGTCATGGAACCTAGAAGTGAATCCGCTGTTGACAAGTCTGGGTCCATCTTAAACTCAGGGTTAAGTGCAGTGCACTGTGATCCAAAACATTTTACTTAAAAGTATGTTCTGTTGTGTTCAGCATCAATCTAGATTCTGCCTTGATTGCACACACTCCAATAAGATCACAACTCATTACCAGCATGGTCATAGGTTTACAGTCTTAAGAAATATTTACGGAACATGGAAACAAAGGATCTACTCAAATACTGAAATTGAATCACACAGGGACCAGGCAAAGCGAAACTATCATTTTATCCAGTCCCCTTCCTCAAAGCAAAAATCCTATACATATGACCTTCTCACTCAATGATTGTATAACTAATCCTTTGTTGGTGCCCTCCAGCTGTTGTGGACTACAACTCCCACCAGCCTCTGCCACATGCTGCCTTGAGCTTATGGGAATTGTAGTTCAAAACAGCTGGAGGGCATCAGGTTGGGGAAGTCTGGTCTAAACTTTTCTTCAGAACCTCCCAGAAAAGAGATCTCACATCTCTTGTAAAAGCTATAACAGCTGTCCCAGAGATGAACTACTCAGCAATTCTTCTTACTGTTTAGCCTAATTCTAGGTCTTCTTTCCTTTAAACCAATTTATTCTCATCTTGTCTTCAGTGAATAGGGTAAACTTTTCCTCCCTGTAAATATTTGATTATTCTGGATCCTCTTATCATCTTGGAAGCTCTCCTATGAATAGTTTCCAGTTCATAAGCACATTGTGCCTAGAATGGAGTTGAACTAACTAAAACGGAATGGAATAGCTCCTGCTTGCCCCCTTCAATGGGTGCTTCAGTCTTGCAAGGCAGCATATGGCCCAAGTGAGGACTGAGAAGAGAGTGGGCAGAAACAGGACCATGGACAGCTCCAAGATGCCCAGTTGACTGCAGCATTCTCCTCCTGAGGCATATACAGGTGTTTTTGCAGAGAGCTAGAACCAACTGAAAGCCGTATGTAGACAAGGAAGACCTGAAGTGTGGTAGACTCCATCTCACTGGTGGAGCTGGCTAGCTGGCTGAATAAAGGACCACAACCTTATTCTGTTGTCTTGGACTTCTGTTAGGCTGCAAAGACCAAGGTATTCCAAGGGATGCATCTTCTGAGTCAGAAGGTGGTACTGAGGCTTTGTTTTCTGGTTCCTCACCCAGGAAGTAGTTTGATCACTATCCACATCAGAGTCCTCCATTGTGCAGTGTACCTGAAGTTGCTTTGGGGTTTTGGCACACATGACATAATTGACTGATGAAAGGTAACATTCTCGGCAGTATCTGGGATCAATTAGACTTCAGATATATGGGTATGGATAATACCATACTCTGGATCCTTCAAATGCTACTGTATGTGAGCAACTCCCCCCCCCCCCATGGATGCCAGGGACACAAAGAGTTCTAACACTTTGGAGATCAACTAAGTTTGTTATTGGTATGAGCTTTCATGTGCATGCACGCTTCTTCAGATACACTGAAACAGAAGTCACCAGACCCTTATATATAGTGAGAGGGTGGGAAGGGGTATTACTCAGAAGGGTGGTGGGAATGGGTGATTGGCTGATAGCTGTGGTAGACCTGTTGACGACTGTTACCAACTGCAATTGGTCTTACAGGAAAAAACAAGGGGTGAGATGGCTCATGTATAATAAGATAAGAATCCAATGTCTCTATTCCATGGTTTTAAGTTTGGTAATAAGTTGGTAATAAGTTTGGTAATAAGTTGGTAATAAGTTGCAATTCAGCAACTTCTCTTTCCAGTCTGTTTCTGAAATTCTTTCGTAATAAGACAGCTACTTTGAGATCTTGTATAGAATGTCCTGGGAGACGGAAGCGTTCTCCTACTGGTTTCTCTGCCTTGTGATTCCTGATGCCAGATTTACGTCTATTTATCCTTTGGCGTAGGGTTTGGCCTGTTTGTCCAATATAGAGCGCTGAAGGTCAATGTTGGCATTTGATGGCATACACAATGTTAGAAGATGAGCAATTAAATAGTCCTGAGATGGTATGTTTGATGTTGTTGGGGCCAGTAATGGTGTTATTCCCACCACCCTTCTGAGTAATACCCCTCCCCAGCCTCTCACTATATAGAAGGGTCTGGTGACTTCTGATTCAGTGTATCTGAAGAAGTGTGCATGCACACGAAAGCTCATACCAATAACAAACTTGGTTGGTCTCTAAGGTGCTACTAGAAGGAATTTTTAAATTTTGTTTCAACTACGGCAGACCAACATGGCTACCTATCTGTAACTAGTTCTAACACTGTAACTTGTGATGTCCAATGAAGCTGAATGTCAGAAGATTTAGGATAGATAAAAGAAAGTACTTCATCATGCAGTGCATAGTCAAACAATGGAACTTGCTCCCGTGGGAGGCAGTGATGGCCACCAACTTGGATGACGTTACAAACAAACATACATACATAATTTTATTTGTATGCCACCTTTCCATAGTTCAAACCATGCTCAAGGCAGCTTTCAAGATAAATACAACACATAATTACAATATAACACAAGTAGTCATAAAGAATAAATGAAACATCGGACAATACACAATAAAAGTGAACAATTTCCACGCAAATCCAAACAAGATAATAAAGATACAATAAAGATGTAATAAAGATATAGAAAATTAATATTAATCAACAGCAACAACCTGCCGCCAAACAAAAAACCCTAAAGAGTACCCTAGGCCAAGAGTCTTTTAAGCAGCCTCAGCTTTTATAGCTAGTGTCAGGCTTCAGGGAATCAGCTTCCTCCCCCTGTGGCAGTAAATAAGCAGATCAAATGAAAGGAAAGTTTTATCACTTAGTTTCTTTAATAAACGCAGCAAGAGACAAAAGAAAGCATCTCTCTAGAATGGTGGTGCTCCCAAATAAGGCTCACCCCCCGCTGTCCCTATTAATTTACATCACTCCTACGTCTTGTAATCTGAACTTGTACCCTATGCGTTTTCTGTTCTCTGAGCTCTCCTTGTCTTTGGGGATGGGGTGGGGGGAATGCTGTCCAACGACTGTGAATCTGTTAACCCTCTCTCTTCCACTGTGTCTTTTTCTTCTTCTAGCTCTTCCCCATCTAGTATTTCCCAGCTTCTGCCTTCTGAACTATGCCCTTCTGCAAACCACTGTTCTAAATCTATACTGTCCTCCTGCTCCTAGGAAGATTCAGGGTCAGGGGTCAGGGGTCAGGGGCGGCCCCCACCAGTCCTCCTCAGCACTGTCCCTGACAGCTAGAGTCAGTCACAGTCCTGCCCTCCCCAACCAGGTGGAAAAATGGCCAGCAAAGCAGGGAGCAGGTCTTCCAGGACTCACAGCTTTACAAGAGGATTAGACAAATTCGTGGGGAGGGGGAAGGCTATCAATGGCTACTAGGCATGATGACTATATTCTGCTTCCACAATTGGAGGCACTAATGCTTCTGAATACCAGTTGCTGGAAACCACAAAAGGGAAGAGAGCTCTTGTGCTCATGTTGTGTTTGTTGGTTTCCCAGAGGCATCTGGTTGGCCACTGTGAGACCGGAATGCTGGACTAGAAGGGCCATTGGCCTGATCCAGTAGGATCTTTTTAGGTTCATCTGTGTTCACCATACAAAAATAAGCAAGGTTAAAGTGTAACATCATAATTACTTACACTTATAGACTAAGTGATGGACATATTACTCTATCTTCAATCCATGTGACTTTACTTTAATCTAACCCCCCCCCCATTCCACCCTTCTAGTGCCCATGCACCACTCAGGGCAGCTTAGAACAATTTAAAATCCCAGTACAACAAATATATTACATTACAAAGATGTTAGCAATAGAAATTCGCATTAAAATCCCATTTAAAAGGAACAATGGCAGCGCTTACAGGTTAAAACAACCTTAGCAACCCTGTAGCTTGCTGGAATAAAAATATATTTACTAAACATTTTGCCATGTGTTCATTAATAAATCTATTCTGTCCCATTTTTTCATAAATCAGAGATACTTTCTTTTTTTAAAAAAGCAGCATGAAAATTCATAATTTAAAAACATATTTATCTTAAAATACACATTTCCAAATATTTTTTTCAGTCTCATAATATGCCTTTGTTTTCAAAACTGGAAGCTTTACTAGAACATTTGGGAAGGGGGTGACTGCCTTACAATACACACATTAGTCCAGGATGTGTGGATCAGACCAGTTTCTATTGGAATCTATAAAGTTCAAATTCCTCAAGCATCCTTAGAATGTGACAGTTCCTATTGGATCATCTGTGAAGATATCTTTGAAAAACGAAGTCCTACTTTTGGTCTGTATGTTCCCAATAGGTTTGAAGCTAACACGCCTTCCAATTCGTGTCCGCCATAATTTAATTTCCTTCATTCATTGAATTGCTCCTGTTGTACTATTATATCAGTGAGATAAGAAGCAGGCCAATAATTCCTTTCTTCCTCCCTTCAATTGCATATTAACTCTTCATTAAAATGCACCCTCTTGATAAAAGTACATTTTCCTGAGGCTGGGATGTCATCAGCATTTACATATATATGGTTCTCTCTACTTCAGTTCCTTTCTAACAGGCACTTTCAGCACTGAAAGTCAACCTACAATTTCTCTTTACGCAACAGCAAAAGAATATTTTCCCCTGCATATTTTCAAATTATTATTTTCCTCCATTGCCAGAAGAGGCCAAGTTGCTTCTCCCTAAAGAGCTCTATTAAAATGCTAATAACAGTCCACACTAGAAGTCCATTTGTTAAGTGATGGGCAGAGATTCCTAGTTCAGGGTTTAGTGAGGAATACAAAATTGAAAATCGTAAGTGGCCCCAACATCCAATTGTTAAATGCTCCAAATAAAGAAGAGGAGGATGAAACACGGAGGTTGTGCATTTTGTGCAGTACGGAAATTACTGCTCTAATTACTACTGGGCTGTCAAAAAATCTGATAGCTAAAATAATGAGGAAGTATCCTCCCTGTCTTGATCAAAATTTATTGTTTTGGCAGAGGCCAGGGTTTGGAAACCTGAGATCGGGGAGTCAAATGAAGCCATACAGGTCTCCCTATCTGGACTTTGAACTTTGGCCCTGTTCTTCAGAGTCCTTGAGCATTTTTGCATAGCTGCAATGTGTCCTTGAACTTTGACCATGCATCCTGCCTGCCTTGGTCAAGGGTGTGTGTGTGTGTGTGTGTGTGTGTGTTGCACAGTAGAAATTAGCCGACTGTAAAAAGATAAAAATCTCATTTCTTGTTTTGCTCACTTTTGCTTCTGGCGCCAACCCGTACCCTCTAACATCACTCTGATAAAAATTGGGATGTGCATATCTTGGTGCCGTACTCTCGCAGGAGCCAGCTGAAACTCGCAAGAGCGCAGCAACACCGCAAGTGTCAGTGCTGGCTGCAGGCACCAGCCCAAGCTCAGTGGCAGCGGCACTGGAGGGGAAAAACGGGGCATTCTGGGATTAAATCAGAAGCTGGGATGGCTTCTATAATTCCAGGATTTCCCAGGAAAATCGGGACACTTGAAGGGTATGCATCCACCATATGCATGTGGCCTCTGGAAGGTTGCCTCAAAGGGAACATGGCCGTCAGGATGAAAAACATACACCACCCTGGTTCCAGGATTACCTGAATGAGATATATCACTGCATGCATGGAACGTTTTTCCCTAGGAGTATTCAAGTATACACAGCACGGGCACCGTTTCTTCTAGAAGAAAGTCATTGGCTGCATGTAAATTTATTTAATGATTTTTTTAAAAAAAAACAAACCCTTTATTTATTACTGTATTTAATATCCTGCTTTTTACAAATCAAATGTAAGAAATACATCAATAAAATCACATTGAAATATTACCAAAACTTAAGAAGTCATTGGAATGAAACATTACATTCAATGGCTATCTGGAAGAGAACCATCTTACTGTCTTTTCTAGTATCAGTTACTTCCTGGTAGTCATTGAAAGTCCTCATTCCTTGGAAATCCACTATTATCAGCTTCCAGGCCATCTTTCATTTGTCTTTTGGGTGTTTTGGAGTTGTAAGAGAACACACAAAGCTCTCCAGGTTTCACAAGCTGCAGGAATTCCAGGAAGGAGGTAGAGACTTCATGACAGATCTGCTCATACCCAAGAACAAAGTAAGCAACATGCAAGTTCCTGGAGTGAATAAGCAGCAGGAAGCCCGATATGGTCATAGGCAACTTCTCCACAGTAGGAATATGGTGGTGAGCTCCATGTTTCGAACTATGTAGTCAAAGCATCTACATAAATCAGATGAATTACTGCCAAATATAATGCTCTATTTTCAGGCGTCCTGTTGGTGTAACAGTCCAGTAATTTGGCATTTCTTCCTTTGGCAATTTGATGTGTGCTGCTGTGGTAGACGGAGACCCACTCCAGGCTAAGCACTCCTCACTGGCTCCCTCACCACAGAGAACAATGTGATCTGAAAAATAAATCAGGATTCATAGAGAAGCGATATATGAAATGCCGTGGGGTGTGTGTGTGCTTGTTTTCCTGAAATTCTCTTAACTTCTCTGGTAATCAGGGACCTAAAAAATCACGTCAAACTTGAATCAAGCCAGGGACCCACAAATTCCTCTGCAGAATTGCACCATTCTTCCTAGAATTTTTCATTTGTTGGCAATTCCAACTTGAATGGCTTTGGAAGCTTCCAACATTGGTCGGAAGAAATGCTCACCCTTATCTCTGTAGTCAACTGCCATATACTTGAAAATATATTTAAGCTCCACTGTTCTAGTTTCTGGTCACATAACTCAAACTTCCTTTTGCTAGTGATGCTCTGGGACTTAGGGGGCAATCCAAATGGACAGGTGGGACTTTACAGAGTGGCAATATCACTACCATAAACACAGCCCAGCTGTGCACAGCAACCCAGATGGAACATGGGGGCAGTACGATTGCTGTGCCAGCCTGGTGCTAGACCAACCATCAAGCCATCATGCTATCTCAGTGCAAATGGTTAAGGCTCAGCCCCTCCAGAATTTCCTGTTTCTGGGTCTTCTGCTGGAAGGCCTTCCACATACCCACACGGTGATATTACCTTGTGTCGATTGCAGTAGTCATTGTATCACCATCTTGCTAATTGTTTTATTGTTTCACTCTATCAGCGGCAGACAGGCAAACAGGTTGGGGGTGGGGGAAGCATAGGTATCTGAGCTGGCTAGAGGGAACCCAATCTATTATTATTATTATTATTATTATTATTATTATTATTATTATTATTATTATTATTATTATTATAGTTTCTTTTCAGGTTTATATATTTCACTGATTTTACAATAATTTTGACATTTCAAAGCTTGACTTCCTTCCCCCTCTTTCTGCGGTTCCTTAAATTTATTTTTAATATCTTCTGCATCTCCAAATGAAATTATTTGCTCATTTATTCATCTTTTTAAAATATATACTCTTATGAAACTGCAGGTTATTACAATAATCCTGCCAATGTTCTTATCTGTTTACAATTTATCTGTAAATATTCCTTCAAACCATTTCCATTCTTTTATATAAAAAAAAGCTTGTTACCTTGATTTCTTATTCTTCCGGCAAGTTTCGCCATTTCTGCATGTTCCGTAAGTTCTTGTATCCATTCTTCCTTTGTTGGGACTTCTGCTTCTTTCCAGAGGGGGGACCCAATCTTTCCCTTCTTCCCACCTGGAGCATAGCACGTGGAATGATGAAGTGCTCCACCAGTCCAAAAGCGACAGTAACATATAGTGGCATGATGTCACCAAGACTCTGAGGGGAAAAATAGTGGTGTTATCTAAAATGTCACACACATACATCTGTGCAGCTGGCTGCCCCAAATTTCAGTGGCTCTGCTGTCACTGCACCCAATCTAATTTGCTCAAGTTCCCTCAGTTGCACTAGTAGATACTCACCCAAGCTTTAACTGTAGTGGAATTCTGAATTGCTCATCCAGCAATACTCCTGCTATTCTATCAGTTCCCTAAGGTCAAAAGACGAGCTTCAGAACAGGATTTCTTGGCAACTTTGGAAACCTGGCAGTCTTGGCAGCTTGCATTCTCTGTTGAGGCTGCGAGCGCCTTAAATTTCTATAGAATTTGTAATGATCCTGTTTAACACTATCTGACATTAGATAGGAAGGAGGCACACATGACCTTGATTAGACTGGAAGTTTTACATAACAAGAACTGTTAATGAATATTCCATGTCCCCATGTACATTTCATCTATGTGCTCCATTTAATTAGTGGCATAAGCTTATCCATTGTCTATATTAGACCACTAAATAATTTCCTGATTCAATGATGTTTTAACCAGAAGTTATCAATGATACATTTCTCCCCCCCTTAGTTTATTGGGGGGGGGGGTTATAAACAAAATTGTGAATATAGTTCTCATAACACCTAAAATGAAAGCAGCTGTGAACTTTATGAATCTGGTGGTTTATTAAGTGTGATTTAACAAATGCAAATTTCTCTGTTTTTGCAAATTTGTCCAGTCTTTTGTGGTATATTAGAGACATTGTGAAAACATCTTCTAGAAGAACCTGTAGCAAACTTGCTACCCTGTGGCATGTTTGGGCCTTCAGTCTCAAAGCCCCATTAGGAATCCCCCCATGGAAAATGCCCAGCATGACCTCTGTCTATGGCATGGGCCTACAGGTCCGACAACCCAACATAATTTGTGATAGAAAGCAGGAATAAACAGGCCTTCTGTCCAGTCAGGATGCGGGTGGCGCTGTGGTCTAAACCACTGAACCACTTGGGTTTGCAGATCAGAAGGTTGGCAATTTGAATCCGTGCGACAGGGTGAGCTTCCGTTGCTCTGTCCCAGCTCCTGCCAATCTAGCAGTTCGAAGCACACCAGTGCAAGTAGATAAACAGCTACCACTGTGGCGGGAAGGTAAACGGCATTTCCGTGCGCTATGGCTTTTTTCATGGTGTTCTGTTGCTCCAGAAATGGTTTAGTCATGCTGGCCAAATGGCCTGGAAAGCTGTCTGTGGACAAACGCCAGCTCCCTTGGCCTGAAAGCAAGATGAGCGCCACACCCCATAGTCTCCTTTGACTGGACTTAACCATCTAGGGGTCCTTTACCTTACCTATAGGATAGACCATTCTCTCTTAGTCTCATGTGTAGAGTGGAAATGTTAATGACCTATATCTCCCGTTTGTTGTGAAGGCGGGAAATGTAAGCACTGTCCAGGACATCTTCAAGTATACAAATGTATGTGTAATGAGGGAGGCTAGGGTGAGAACTTGTACCTAGCCCTGGAAATTGAAACATCCAGGGTCCAATTTTCTGAGGGGTCATTTTTAGAAGAGATAAATTATGGGTAGAGAGCTTGATAAACATTCATGTGTATACATCAGTGCAAATGGGAATGGGAATGCATACGGGTCAAGAAGTCAGATATGTGGCTGAGATCACCATCCTTCTCCATGCATTCATTTGTATCCTCAGTAATCACAAACACAGAGCTGTAAAGTCTTTGAATTTATACTAGCAGTTGCAGAAAAAAAGCCAGTTCTGTGTAATTCAGCAGTAAAGATGATTTACTGGAACACTGTGACACACATTCAAACCTGGAGAAAAATGCATATAACTTTCACTTCCCTAACCTTGAAAACACACTTCTTCTGGGTTTCCACACATTTGGTTTCAAAATGAGATCCTATAATGTTGCTGTTCACAAGGGGTCCTTTACCTTTTTTATTTTATTTACCATATTTTTCGCTCTATAAGACGCACCAGAACATAAGATGCACCTAGTTTTTGGAGGAGGAAAACAAGAAAAAAATATTCTGAATCCCAGAAGCCAGAACAGCAAGAGGGATCACTGCGCAGTGAAAGCAGCGATCCCTCTTGCTGTTCTGGCTTCTGGGATAGCTGTGCAGCCTGCATTTGCTCCATAAGACACACACACATTTCCCCTTACTTTTTAGGAGGGAAAAAGTGAGTTTTATAGAGCAAAAAATACGGTACTTTATTCATATATAAAGCCCAAGCATTATAAGAATAGTTATCAGTCTCACATTCACACACAAACACACACACAGATGCTTCTCCCCTCCCACGTCATTTCAATTTCCTGTAGTTGCGTGGATGCCTTGCTAAAGCATTTTTCAGCAATGGTGCATTAATATGAATGCAGGGGAAGGGGAAAGAGTGGCAAATAGGAAGCTGCTTTATACAGAGTCAGAGACCATTGTCCAGTTCAGTAGTGTTTTACACCAAATGGAAGCAACTCTCTAGAATTTCAGGCAGGGGATATTGTGTGGCGAGTTCCCACCTCCCACCAGAAGAAATAAAGACACAAGACACCATAGGTTAAGGTTAATGGGTGAAAATTGGCCACAACTTTATTGATTCCAGGAAATGAGTGGTATTGTCCTAGGCATTGGTCCTATCATCTATCCGGCTTCAGGCTGTATGCCTGAGAGGCCGGGAAGGGTTAACACCAGCAGGGGGAGCCCTGCTGATGCACATCAACTAGGCACTCCCCTGGGGTCACCGCTCAGGGGCGTGACTTGGGCCCTGGCCTCCCTAGGCTTCGGACGGGGCCACGCCCCCGGAGTCCTTTACCGGACTACCCTTCACAACCGGGGGAGGTGATGGCGCTCCTCCCCCTCATCCATCTACATAACAATACCCCAACCAATGTCTCATCACCAAACCATGGAAGTTGTGACGATTTGCTACGAGGCAGGCGAAAAAACCAAATGGCGGGTGCCAATTTGCCAAGTGGAAAAATTCCTACCAGGCCCCTTAACGGCGACCAACCGAAGTCCATAGCAAGGTCCAAGGGAAACCTTAAAGGGAGGGTGGGTGGGAAATTCCCCAGCTGATCGGCGGTGGCAAAGAGGGAGCTCCTCTGCTGCGCTTGCCTTAAGAGCGGCAAGCCACACCCCCTGAACCAGCCGATAGGCTGGCCAGGGTATGATGCGGCAGAGGATTCCCCCTGTTCGCGTGGGGCTGAGAGCCAGCCTCCGCACAGGAGTTGGGGGCGGGAAGCCCGCAACCCCACCTCCTCCCTGTGGTCGGAAGTGGCTTTTCCAGCCCTATCAGGGGACGCCAGGGATTGAACCTGTGGAAGGGCTGTAGTTCAGTGCTAGAGCATGCAGAAGGTCCCAGTTTCAATTACTGGCATCTCAGGCATGGAGAGACTATCGTATGAAAGCTTGGGGAGCCACGGCCCGTCAGTGTAGACAATATTGAGCTAGAAGGAGCAATGGTCTGACTCCCCATGGTCTATCAACATGAGCCGCATTCAAGCTGCCTCTGCTCTCCATTGCAGCGCAACCAAAGTCAGGCTGGAAAAGAAAAAGAATGCGAGAAAACAGGGACTGCCTGTCTAAAAGAAGAAAAGGGGGAAACTTGGACATTTTGCAATTTTGTGTCTGAAGTAACAAAGGAGAAAAGACTTGAGTGAAATGAAATGGAAGTGTTCTGCCTGTTCCTTAGAGTTGTTTGTTTAATGCCTCTGTGGGCTCGACCTTTCTCAACCCCTATTAAAACAAAAGAAAATTTCCAATTGCTTTGTAGAGAAACTGCAACAAGCTACAAGGGCATATTGTACTGTATAGCTGGGATAAAATTAATGCCTCACAGTTAGCTGGGTAAACAACTGAGAGACCATGCTGTGCAGAGCTGTTATCTTTCAACGGTGTAGAAATCTAATTGATTTTCCTTTACATTCTTTGCATTGGCTAGATCTTGATGCCTTTGAGGGTCTTCCAACTTATTTATTTGCCTTACACTATAGGGTCACAGGAGACATTAGAGCAATTTTAACTCCTTCTCACCCAATGAAGTTGGTAAGATCACAAGCGCAGCTAACCTGTTGGGGGCCAATAGCTGCGCTCAGCAATTCTCCCTGCCTTCCTCCTCACCAGCCAGCCTTCAAAATTTGGTGTTAACTGCAACATTGTGCCATGTTTATTGATCCTGGGTGGTCAAGGTGATGTGTAATTCATCTTCATCTGGGTAGCTCCTGTTCATTTGTTCTGAAGGCTACACAGTGGTACCTCAGGTTAAGAACTGAATTCGTTCTGGAGGTCCGTTCTTAACCTGAAACTGTTCTTAACCTGAGGTACCACTTTAGCTAATGGGGCCTCCCACTGCCACCGCTGTGCGATTTCTGTTCTCTTCCTGAAGCAAAGTTCTTAACTGGAGGTACTATTCCTGGGTTAGCAGAGTCTGTAATCTGAAGTGTCTGTAACCTGAAGCATCTGTAACCCGAGGTACCACTGTATTCAATGAATCAGGGATGAAGATCCCCCCCCCCCACTGGCTTTTGTGTTGGGAAGTTCAACCTGGCAAATAATGGTCCTACTGGGCATAGGAATAAATATGGATTCAGGCAGAAGGACACAGGAATCATGGGCGGAACGTGTGGTGGGTGGAGAAAGAAGTTGTGAAAATACCAGAATGGTTTAAGGAAGAGGACTCAGGTCAAAAAGTCCAATGATTATGCTTTCCTGTGTTATGCAATTGTTTCTCTTCTCTTTCACACACCCTGCAGTCTGCCTGTAATTCTGTTGCAGACAGAGAAGCATAGGAGCCAATGCCAAGGGGCTGAGGTCACTTTGGCCCCTCCTAATGAAATATTTGAGGGGGCAAGTGGAAGAGAACAGCAACACCCACAAAAGAAGAATGGATTAACAAACCAATGGTCTATGCTGAAATGGCAAAACTAACTGCTAAATGACGAGTCTCTGATAATGAGGTGTCAGTGGAAGAATGGAAAGCCTTTTCAGATTATTTAAGTAAATACTTTAATTCATTTTCAATACGAGATGGATTTATATCTTCAGCAACAGAAGAACAAGAATATGTTATTTTCGGGTTATTTTTGGTATGCTTTGTGTAATGTTAGAGACAAATGGGCAGTTCAGAGAGTGGAGATATAACGTCTTACTGAGTGATATGGGAAGTCACAGAAAAATAAGAATGGCAGCATATGGTTTTTTAAAAGATGTATTAGGTGAAAACCATATATATATATATATATATTTGCTTTCGTAGATTTTCACGGGTACAGGAATGCAGGTTTTGGTGTCCTCGGGTGTCTTCCCGTGTAAAAGTTGGGGTGTCTAGGCGACGTTTCGACGAGGTCTCACTCGTCATCTTCAGGCTGGTGCTTTCGGCTTCTTGTTATATATATATATGGAGCTAGGCCCCACCAAAGTTAATGGGCATTGCCATTCACATAAATCTGTGTGCCACATTTTGTGATTGACTGCAGAGAAGGCAGTCATCTCTTTAATAGACACAAGTCACACAAGTAGCTTTGCTGGAAAGGAACGCCATTAATTTTGTGGCTGATGTTTAGAGTGGCAGGCTATGCAGCTTTCTTCCCTGCTTGCCATGATAAAATGCAAGCTTGGAAGTATCCTGATAGAAAGCCTTCATTCCCTTACATGCTGCTCTCTGTTTGCACATTCAACATTAGCCACTTTCTCCTCCCAACCAGCCCCTCAACCAGCCCCCTTGAATGTGACTAAGTTTAGAGAGAGGTTTAAAGATGCTCTCAAGGCAAATCTAAAAAAAAATGTAATATAAGCAGTGGTGACTGGGAAGCACTGGCCTGTGAGCTCTCCAGTTGGAGAACAGCCTTTTTCAAAGGTGTCATAGACTTTGAAGAAGCACGAACTAAGGGTGAAAAGGAGAAACGAGCTAAGAGGAAGGCACGTTTGGCAAACCCTCACCATGATCACCTATGTCCCTGCTGTGGAAGGACATGTGGATCCAGAATTGGCCTCCACAGTCACTTACGGACTCACTGTTAAGACGGTTTCCATGGAAGGCAATCTTACTCGGCTACGAGTGATCACCAAAGAAGAAGACTTAAGCTGAGCACACTCAGTTTGTTTCAGAAGCCAAGCCTGATGTCAGATTGTTCCCAAATCACACACTGGCTTAGAAGAAGTTTTGTTTTCTTCTTGACTAGTTATTCTGCAAACATCCATGCTGAACATCATGTATGACCTACCTTGAACCTTGAGAATTACTTCATGGCCTGCAAATATTACATTGCATTTTACAGTGTTAATAGATTAATCAAACCAATTAATAGATGAACATTTGGTGGCTTCATTAAACTGTATATAACTTAATAGTATAGAAATTTAGTCTAGTCTAAGCTCTGCATAGGGCCAGCCGTAACATTTTTATTATGTATTTTAAAGTTAATAGTTGCCCCTGTGATTTAGTCTCCTCTCTTACTCCCCGCTAATGTAATATCCTTCTCAGTAATGAAAGGGAGTAGGAGAAATTCTGAGCTGTAGGCAGATTGATTGGATAACATCAGTAATGGCTGTTAAAACTAGAATGGGCCAGAAAGATAAAAAGGAATAAATTATAGGATTATACTCATTATGTGATTTCAGTTGATCCTACTTCTCCATAAGTGTGTTTATGAAAACAATCTCAGATTCATAATTGAGTCAAGGCACTACATCTGTTTAGCTCATCACTGATTGAAATTTGAAGCATGAGTATTCACAGAGAAGTAAAATGGCATTTAAAAATTAAAAAGCATGCCCAGTATTAACATGTTGCAGATTGCATATTTATAGCTTCTAGCACTTGCCTTGCTAACCTTATGTGTTGGGCACGACCCCTTTTATGCTTTTCTGACTTATTTATCTGCAGAAATTAAGACTAAAGCAAAAGGTCCTAGTAGAAATGAACATAAATTATATGAATTACATATCTTTTTATTGCTAATATGTAAATCCGCAGTGATTCTAATTTGTGACAAGGCTAATGAATATGAGGTTATGACCCTTTGCTGTCAGGAAATGCTTGAAGTGCTAATAGCAGACTCTTAATCATCTCCATATCAGGAGAGGGAAGGAGCTCATCCATTAGCATCAGAGTCGAACTCTTTTTGGACTTTTTCTTTTCTGTCCGCAAAGGGATCTTTCTACCATTGGTAGGATTCAAATATACCAACAGCTCACCTACAGACTAAAGCACAACAGCCTCCAAAATGCTACACCACAAGATTTGTCTGGATGTGTAGATTGGCTCTCCCTCTTACACAGTATGGGTACACTTGGCATACTGTTTGTGATTCGAGGACCCGCCCCCCCGCTTGGGAATAATAAAGACACGTGGACACAGAATATTAGGTCAATGGGCTAGAAAAGGCCACAACTTTATTGATTACAGCATGTGAGAAGGTATTGGCTTAGGCATTGGACAGCAGCAGATTTGACTCCACCCACTCGAAGAGGGGTGAGTCTGACGAGGGGTTAACCACCAGTAGGGGGAGCCTGTTGATGCAAATACAACTGTAGGCTCTCCCTTATGTCACCGGGGGTCATGCCATGGCCCCCCGCCACACAGGGCATCGGACAGGATCCACGACCGCCGGATTCCTTTAACGGAATACCCATAAGTGAAAGGGTAGGCGATGGCCACACCTTGCCCTTCCATACACCAACAACACATTCCAATGCCTAACCGCCAAATACCAAGAAAGTTGTGACAATTGCTACGAGGTAGGCGGAAAAAACCAAGAGGCTGGTGCCAATTTGCCAATTGGAAAAAAACTCCTACCAGGCCCCCAGGGCAACCAGGACAACCAACCATGGGTCCATAGCAAGGTCAAGCGAGGGGCTATGCACTAAAGGAGTGGTGGGTGGGTGACCCGTGAAAAATTAGCAACGCAATGGCGGGGAGAGCTGGTGAGGCCACAACCCCGTGGTGTCACCCGATTGGGTGCCCATCTTGGGGGGGGCGTGGCGTGCCAGCGATGATGTCAGGGCAGGGGGCTGAACACCCCCTGCTTGACGCGGGAGTCGGCTCCCGCTCATAATCCCTCGCCTCCGGAAGGAGGAGAGGCTTTACAGTTCTGGTCATATCACCCCCAAAACGATATCATAAAGTTGGGAAAATTTGGAAAAGGGCAACCAAAATGATCAAGTGGGTAGATCAGCTCCCTAATAAAGAATGGTAACATTTGAGGCATTTCCATTTAGTGAAGAAGCGTCATCTACAGCCCAGTGAACAGTTATTATCGAGAAAAATGAATGTGGTGGGATAATGGTTGCATGTTATTTTGGCACATGTCCTGGACTGTGTACTGTAAGGAGATAGTTTCAGATGTCCTATTGGGACTTGCTTAATTGTTTAACAAAGAATCAACGACAGTAAAGAAGCCTGAAAGATTTCCCCGGTGACATGTAATTTAAAAGAAGAGTAAAATTTGTGTGTGTGTGTGTGTGTGTGTGTGTGTGGAATAGCAGAGCTTGTGGTCTTTAAAAGGAGACAATTTTTGAAAGGGGGATGTGGGAGGCTGAATAAAGGGGAGAAGGGAGTGATTTGTGCTGGAAGAAAAGTCCTGTAGGGGGAGGGAAAAAATATTGTGGCTGATATAGTTTTGCTCAGCCAAGGACAATGCACCAGTTTATTTCTCGCTGCTCTTCCGCCCCCTAAACTTGAAGCCTTTGAGATATGGAATGCAATAGAGGCTATAAACCAAATGTACCAAAAAAGAGGAAACATTTACAATCTACTACAGAACTATGGCTTATGGTTTTTCTGAGGAAGACAGATCCGTTTGTGCCATACTTGAGAAAAGGTCTTTATAAAAACGTACTTGCTTCAAATTATCAAATGATATTTTCATGATATGGTGCCAGACTGTAGAACATCGATCAAAACACAAGAGTGGCAATTGTAATAAGCAAAAATCCATTTCAAAGGCTTGCTAAGGATTTTTAAGGAGATTACCTTCCTTTAAGCAGGCTTCTCCCAAATGAACTTTCTGAGCTGTCCCAAAGCAAAAGAGAAGAAACCTGGATTTAGGGAGAAGGAGCATTCCTGACCTAGTGAGCCCTTTCTGCTGTTAGGATTACTCTGACCTGCAGGCTGTTTGCACAGCAAGAGTCTTACAAGGTTCAAGAATTCTAAGTACCCCTGAAGAATGCTTAATTCACACTGAAATGGAGCGTGCCTGTATGTATTGCTGAAAGGGTTTAACTGGAAGATTCCATGGAAGCTAAAGAAGAGCAAGAATAGCTCTCTAAGCACCTAGATAGGTTGATAATGAACTGTTGTTATTTTCTGCTATCTAACACATGAGTGTTTAACCTTAGATCAGGTGATTAAGGTATTGAATTTCAAATCACCATTTTGAAGGGAGTTGGTCTTTGGTCTTTCCTTCCCAGACAGAATGGGAGTAAGAGGTAATAATGAAGCTCTCCAGGAACTCCATAGTCTTAGGCAGGATGTAGGCTAATACAAGCTGTAATGGGGAAAAGACACACACACAATATGTGTCTAAATAGTTGGAGCTGGGATATTCCTGACTGCACATTTTAGGTCTGTGGCCCTCATTGCTGGTAATATGGGTATTAATAGTCAACAGAGTCTGTGACTGGATATAGCAGCCTTTCTCAACCTGTGGGTCCCCAGATGTTGTTGAACTACAACTCCCATCACCCCTAGCGAGCTCAGGGATGATGGGAGTTGTAGTCCAACAACATCTGGGGACCCACAGGTTAAGAACCGCTGGGATATAAGTTCTAAACTTGTTGCAAACATATAAGGAATACCTGTTGCCCACTCAAAATGTGTCCAAGAATTGACAGACACAGCAGTGGAGAAAAAGAAGGCAAAGTTTATTGCTGAGCAATAAAGACACAGGGGAATATTTTCCAGAGCCTGGGTGTCGGAGCCCCTTGGGCTTTGGGTTTATATACCTGATTACAAACAGCATTAGGCATTACATATTCATATATTGCAGCAAAATCAAACCAATGAGCGGGGCAAAAGCCCTTCCTATGCCCATGTAAAGAATACTTCTGCTTTTCCTATATTGTGCATCATTATGCCCTTTACCCTAATTTTCAGCAATAAAGAGGAAAAGAAACCTATTTGACCGTTGAAGCCTGAGTAACCCCTCCATGTGTTATCGGCTAGAACATTGCATTTTGTGGCAGACTTCTCTTTCCTGTTTTCCCCATCTCACCCTCCATCTCATGAGCATGAGAAACAGTCTGGGGAAGGTTCCCTATAGGAAAATGCCAACACTTCAGATCTATTGTTTCCTTCAAGCACAATAGCAGGGCAGAGAGAAATAGGGCAAAGGGAAACTTTGGATTCCTGAGATTTAGGCACTTCTAGCCCAACTGAAATCTTAGTGAGTTAAGCATCATTAGGATACATGGATATATAGAAATCATAAAGATAGAATTCTTCCAGGTGGTCTTGCCACAAACTGATCTTCTGACATTACTTTCATAGCACAGGAGTCATAACAGCATGATGTTAATCGCCATTCCTGTGGCTTACTGGGAAAGAGAGGGAGAAGGCAACAGGGAGGTTGGTGCAGTGAAGGTGCACTAGCAGGAGTGTTGAATTCCCCTCACCAGTGCATTTGCATTGAGCCAACCTCTCCACTGCCTTCCTCTTACTCATTTCCATCTTCATAAGCAATATTGACCGCACCTCAGAAACTAGTAGAGTAGCTTCACCCCACCTGGCAAATCTCTTCTGATACATCGCACTGACTTCTATTCCACAAGAGACCATGAGAAGGGCTCTTCCATTTCTTGAGCATCTATCTCAGAGCATATATTCTCCTATCAAAGTTTTATACAGAGTAGTCAATTTTTCAGAAATGTACTAGACTGTGCAAGGTTGCATTTTGGCAGGCAGAACTGAATGATTGCCTTTGCAGACAATTTATTAACCCAAATGTAAACAAAGTGCAATTACACAAATGCAGTTTTGAAAGTCCCACTTTGTTAAAGGAATCTGCGTACCAGAACATGTGCTGATGTCAGAAACAACACTTCTATATTATGCTCGTGACATTCCTTAATTTATCAAAAAGTCATGTCAATGTAATTTATCTCACAGAGTTTTGACAAGTACCTTGATAAATCTCTAGTCTCCAGTAGTTAGGCAAAAGTGCACAAGGGAAATTAACACTTCCATTGTGATTCTTCTCTGGTTCATTAGCAAGCTACATATAAAGAAAAATATCCATCAAATATCATTAAGCAAAAACATTATGCAAATTAAAAATTCTAATAAATCATTCTACAATATTTAATCATTCTCCACTCATGTAATCTTCCCTGTATAAATAAGCCATCTGATTAAATGCAGCTTAAAACTGCATTTGAATTCTTCCAAACACATTAATGCTAACTTACAGCGTGACATTGAGAATGTTAAAATCAAGTTTGGAAGAATGTGTGACATTCCTTAAACCAGAGAATCAAGCAGTTGGCCCACAGTGTTTCTTTTAATGGTCAGAGAAGTTACTTGAGGAATCAATGTCCATTGCTTGAGTATATATAACTATTGCTTCAGGCTTGGCCCCTCAGTTTGTGCAAATTGTCACTATTCACTGATCCAGAACCTAGTTCAGTACCACGTGACGGAGTAAGCTCTTGTCTCAGCAGTATATTGTATTAATATTAGACATCCCTTCTAATCCATAACAGTCTAGTGGGTGTACTATGCAATGTGCTGACCTTTAAAGCCCGGAACAGCCTCGGCCCAGTATACCTGAAGGAGCGTCTCCACCCCCATCATTCAGCCCGGACACTGAGGTCCAGCTCCAAGGCCCTCACTGCAAGAAGTGAGGTTACAGGGAACCAGGCAGAGGGCCTTCTCGGTAGTGGTGCCCACCCATCAGATGTCAAGGAAATAAACAACTATCTGATTTTTAGAAGACATCTGAAGGCAGCCCTGTTTAGGGACGTTTTTAATATCGATATTTTATCATGTTTTTAATATTCTGTTGGGAGCCGCCCAGAGTGGCTGGGGAAACCCAGCCAGATGGGCAGGGTATAAGTAATAAAGTGTTGTTGTTGTTGTTAAATCCACAAAGCTCAATACATTTAGGGACTGCTTTCCAACAAATATGGACAAGCTAATATCACTGAAGTAATCCAACATTCTTTAACTACCATGCTTTCAATTTATATTCATCTTCCTTATGCCACACATTTATCTTGCGTTCCACAAAGTGTAATGTCAGTAGACCCCAATTGAAACTGCAATGTGCTAAATCACTTCATTTTAACAGGTCTCCTAGAAAGGTTTTCAGTGGGGCTGGCCAATGAAATGTCATATCTTGGTTGTTACTACTCCTCAGAAGTATGTGCGCATTCATAAAATGTGAAGATAGTTATTATTGCCCATCCCTGTGTCTCATAATGGCATGCTAAAATCCTATAGGTAAGAACACTGAACATTCTGAGTGTTTCACCGAGAGCTCAACATATATTCACAGCAGTAGCACACTCAAAAGACGGAAAAATGTAATTGATATTTTTGACAGTTACAACTGCAATTGCATCATTCTAGTTTTATTTTCATCTAGCGGCTCTATGCTAGCTGCCAGACAGGGACAGCATCTTTGATGGGCCAAGGATTTATGGGCTTGAAGACTTGCAAGCAAAGGAGAACAATTTGCCTATGTGACATCATTATATGCTTTCTAGGCTGCTGACATGCCAGCCTGAACCCATCTTCATTTTGACAAAGTTGTTTTGTTTAATGCAACTGTCACAACAAGCTAATTGCTAAATTTGTACAGGCCACGGATGTCTCTTCCTGGAAACTCTTGTTTCTCTTAAGTGGACACATTTTTCACTGTTGCAACTGGTGCTACAACTGGAGGGACTGAACTAGCCTTCTGGACTGAATGGCTCAGCTGAGATCTGGGACTCAGCTACATTAGTCAAAAAAGAGTTTTGAATGCGTTATAAACATGTGACACCAGATGGCGCTGGAGAGGAAAAGAAATTTATTTGTAATTTTCCATAGCGTTTTTTTCTTGTGTTATAACAATTTAATTTATGACTTATTTATAGCATTGTTTTTCCCCCTGTGTGTAGATCCACCCCTGATTTTGTGGTTGAATCAGCCAACCCTCCTCCATCTCCTTTGTTAGAATCTAGGCTGTTATTATGGCACCGGCATAGGAACTGCTATGAAATGTTGCACTGCGAAGTGTTCCTCTTCAATGTTCTTGCCAACATGCCATCCTCCGGCCATGATATTCCATTTCATTCCCCACCAGCTCAGTTTTCCATTAAGAGGAAGGGATGTAACTCACATGTATGTATTTATATATGTGCAGTGGTACCTCGGGTTACATACGCTTCAGGTTACATATGCTTCAGGTTACAGACTCCGCTAACCAAGAAATAGTACCTCGGGTTAAGAACTTTGCTTCAGGATGAGAACAGAAATCGCGTGGCGAAGGCACGGCAGCAGCGGGAGGCCCCATTAGCTAAAGTGGTGCTTCAGGTTAAGAACAGTTTCAGGTTAAGAACGGACCTCTGGAACGAATTAAGTACGTAACCAGAGGTACCACTGTATGTATTTTCTATGCCATCTTTCTGTTGTACGTGTGGAGGATAAATTTAAACATGTTGTAGAGTTCAGCAGAGTTCACAAACATAGACCAGAGGCAATATTTCATCCAGCAGAGCTTTTACTTGTGCTGAAGGCAAATGAGCGTAATAGTCACAAATCCGTCACAATCAGGATTGGCACAGTCCATAGGAAATCCAGTTGCAGCACTTACAAAATTTATACACTTATAACAAGACTAAAACTTAACACTAAGCATACTATGTACAGAACACCACACCAGAGGGAAGAGAGACAGAAAGAGAAAGTGAAACCCAGGCTCCTCCTGGACTATATTTATAGTCAGCATGACCTTAATTGGAAGAGATAAGAGAACCAGTTCAAACCAGCTTCCCAGAAGGTATAATCCAGGCTTCCTCTGTTAGGATATTTCCGTTCCACCTTAAAAAGGGAGCAGGTTGTTGTGTCACAGCCTGCGTATTTCCTGTTCACAGGAAGTTTCTCTTTTGTTTATTGCTTTCGTTTTCTCTCTGTGTCTGGACATCGAAGCAGGCAGTCATGTTTTTTCTTTGTTCTGACCAACCAAGTTGTAAATAATGCTCTCCTGAGTGCATCTTTCGCTGTGCGAATTCTGCTGATAGAGCGTGCACCAGCCTTGGAATGTGGCATGTTATTTCTGAGGCTCGTGTCGCTAATTGACTGATACTGCGCTTCTACGAGAGATTGATGGATCGTCCGGAGACGGTGTGGGGGCATGATGGCCTTTGTCTCCCTGGAAGTATCCCAACATCCTCAACCTCGGCCCTCCAGATGTTTTTGGCCTACAACTCCTGTGATCTCTAGCTAGCAGGACCAGTGGTCAGGGATGATGGGAATTGTAGTCTTAAAACATCTGGAGGGCCAAGGAAGCCTGGTATAACCCAAACAATCATGACCCTTCTGCCTGCTTCTCTCACACAGAGAAGCTTCTAGTAGCTTCTAGAATCCTTTTGTATTAATCAGAATAGAAAGGATCTCCACACATTAGATCAATACTTTCTGCACTAAGAAATGCAAACTGACACTTTCACCTGGGGATCACAGGGTGGTTTAAAAACACAAAAACACACAACATAGTAACAAACAGAAATAATAATCCACCCCTACAGTTTAAAAGGCCATATACTGTGCAATTAGCCAAAGGCCTGGAAAAAGAGGAATGTTTTCGCCTGGCGCCTAAAGATATGTAATGAAGGCGCCAAATGAGCCTACCTGGGGACGGTACCCCAGAAATGAGGAGCCACCACAGAAAACACCCGTTCTCTCATTGGGATTAACCTGCACTAAAATGCTGAAGGATTTTTAATGAAGTTTTTTTAAAACCTCAAATTGTTGCAGAAATGTGGAAAGCTGAATAAAAGGTGGAAAACCAAGAAACCAAAATCAACAGATCCTTCCACCCCTAATTTTGGATATTGCAAAAGAAGCAGAATCAGGAAAGCAAATGGATGCCTCTTTTAGTTGCATGTGGTAACATGCAAAAGGGCTCTTAATAAAGGCTGTGCATTTTCAATGGGAAGTCTAAAACATGGGAAGTGGTATCCACAGGATATTAGCCACAATTCCTTTTTTTATAAATTCTTTTTGCATTTTCTATTTTACATAAACAAACAAATTAAAAACAGAAATATAATCCCCTTTGACTTCCCTCCTCCCCATTGTGGATCTTTATATAATGATTTTCAGCTTTGCATCTCTTCTATTCTATTCTATTCTTTGTTCAATTTTTTACTACAAGTTTTCTGTCAGTCCTACCAATGTATGTAATTGTTTACAATAGTTTTTCAAATAAATTATAAACTTCGCCCATTCTTTATTAAAGACCTCCTCTTCGTGGTTTCTGATTCTTCCTGTAAGTTTTGCTATCTTGGCATAGTTTATCAATTTTATCTGCCACTCTTCTTTGGTTGGAATTCTTTCCATTTCTGGGCTAACAGAACAGCTGTGGTCAAGTACATACTGTAAATTGTGGCTAATATATGTGGATACTGTCTGGTCTTTCGGGATCTCTGGTCCTATAATACCAAAGAGAAAAGTTTCTGGTTTCTTAGAAAAAGTTATTTTCTTGTTTCTTAGGAGTTTCTGGTTTCTTAGGAAAAGTTATTTTCAGCATCCCCCCCCCATTTATTATATACCATTTCCCAGAAGTCTTTTATCATCTTACATAACCACCACATGTGATAAAAAGTACCCTCTTTTTCTTTGCATTTCCAGCATGTTTTAGACTTTGATTTATACATCTTAGCTAATTTTCTAGGAGTTAAAGACCAACGATACATCATTTTCATATCATTCTCCTTCCAAGTGTAACATGCTGTAAATTTCAATCCTGTTGTCCCTAGCCACAACTCCTATCTGTCCTGTCATATATTGTGAAATACGGCATTTTGATGAAGCTATAGTCTGATACATTGCTTTGAGCTGTTCCTCTTCTGTTGTGTCACACACGGTTATAGCCTCACATAGCTATATCCCGCTGTCGCCTGCATGGTGACTGCAACCTGTCATTCTAATAAGTAACTAAGCAATTTGAGAATCTTCAAGTTTCCAGATTATTTAAACGTACGCAAATTATCCGAAAGGTTCCTTGGAAGCATATTTATAGTCACCAGCACAGCTTCTTGTCCATTATTAGACCATTAACCACAGCCTCTCCCGGCTTGATATCTACAATATAGGTTCTCCTCAGGTGAATTTTAATGAGGATTCATACTGTGACATTCACAATCAGTCTCACAGTGACAGGCATCAGTGACCATTATTTTTCAATTAAGCAAAGATAGTTTCTCGTGACAAATTCAATTAATGCTAATTATTCTCTTGCATTAGATCTCTCCTTCGTTTATATTGTCTCTTTCTTTTTTCTGTGGAAAAATGCATATTTGTACACTCCAAACACCCTGTGAGTGAAAGAGAGAGGGGGAAGAGGGGATCAGGGATGGGGAGCCCATGGTCCTCTAGATGTTGCTGAACTGGAATCCAGGGTCCAAAAACATCTGGAGAATCACACTTTCTCCACCCCTGGAGTAAAACAGAATCAGTAATGGAATACATAATGGAATATCAGTAATGGAATATCAGTAATGGAATACATGATCAGTAATGGAATGGAATAATCAGTAATGGAAGTGAGAGCTGGACCATAAAGAAGGCTGATCACCGAAGAATTGATGCTTTTGAATTATGGTGCTGGAGGAGACTCTTGAGAGTCCCATGGACTGCAAGAAGATCAAACCTATCCATTCTGAAGGAAATCAGCCCTGAGTGTTCACTGGAAGGACAGATCATGAAGCTGAGACTCCAATACTTTGGCCACCTCATGAGAAGAGAAGACACCCTGGAAAAGACCCTGATGTTGGGAAAGATGGAGGGCACAAGGAGAAGGGGATGACAGAGGATGAGATGGTTGGATAGTGATCTCGAAGCTACCAGCATGAGTTTGACCAAACTGCGGGAGGCAGTGGAAGACAGAAGTGCCTGGCGTGCTCTGGTCCATGGGGTCACGAAGAGTCGGACACGACTAAACGATTAAACAACAACAACAACAACAATGGAATGCCACAAATTTAAGACTGATACCACAATTTGTGGTAATAGAATACCACAAATTTCAACTGATACCAATTGATCAGTTTATTGTTGCACAATGCTGCATTTAAGGCACAGCTGGGGAACTCATGGCTATCCAGAAATTGTTGGACTTCAACAATGATCAGCCCCAGCCTGCAAGGCTGACGATCGGGGTGATTGAAGTTGTAGTTCCACAACATCTAGAGAGCCACAGTCTCCCAACCTGTGGTGTAAATGCTGCAAAACTGAACAAAGAAAGATTACCTTACATCATAGAGCAACATAATGCTACTGGCCCAAATCTGTGAACATTACATTTTTGTTCCTTTGAGCCCCTATTTAAAATGAACATTGTCTTAGATGACTTAGACTGCAGTCCTACAGCCTGTGAGCCAGCCAACCTCCAGTGAACTGTAGAGTTTGGCAGAAGGAGGTCTACTAGTCGTTCAGCATTTATGCATTTAATGCACCAGGAGCCCCTCTTATGCTAGTAGAAAGCTCTGCCAGCATAGATGCACCGTCAGTGGCGTATCTCCAATAATAGAAAGTAAAATGGCTGGACTGGGGAAGTGACTGGAGATGTCAGATCCAAAGTCCCCTTGTTCTCCCAATATGCTCCCAGAGAACCCCACAGCCAGTCTGGGAGGTGACATAGCTTCCCCATTCTCCCATTATGTCAGGGTGCTGTCAGCCTATCCCGGCTGGTTGCCCAGGAAAGTATAAAGACAAGGAAAAGCTTCTTACAGTCCTTTTTTATTTCAAACTTTACAGAGAGAAGCTGTCGAACCCAGCCTCTTAGATAATGGCGTTGTTCCAAGTGAATCTCCACCCCTCTCCTCTCCCACTTCCTCATTTGACATCATCATCACCTCCTCTACGGGTGCCGCTAAGTGCCCTCTGTCTTTGAGCTCTTTGCTCTCCTACTTTTAAGTCTCGCCAGGTTCTGGGAGATGGCGGATCTGGAGTGCTTTCTAGTGACAAAATGTCAGGCAGTTGCTGCTCCAGCTCTGCCTGCTCCTCCTCTCCCATTACTCCCAAACTTTTCCCCTCATCTGCCTCTGAGCTGTGACCTCCCTCAAACCCCTGTTGTAAATCTACACTGTCTTCCTCTTCCTCCTCCCTGGAAGGGTCAGAATGGGGAGACAGTCTCCATACTCCTCCTCCGCTCAGTCCCAGAAACATCAGCATCAATGGAAGTGAAGAAGGGAAACGGACTCCCCTCATGTGCAGTCTTTCGATGCCTCTCACATCTGCTTCAGAAGATGGGAGAATCCTTTGGAATAATGTGTGTGTGTCAGGGGGGAATTGGTGTATCTCCCATTCCATTGATGAAAGCTTCCACTGGATCAAATAGCCTTCTCTTTATGTGAGTGACACCACTGTATACAATGCATGTGCTATAAAAAGTTTCATGAAAAAGCAAGGTATCTGAAGGTGCCTGGTAAACATCCCAGAGTTGATGCTCATGATCCAATGATGTCAGGCTTCGGGGAATCGACTTCCTCCCCCCGTGGTAATAGATAAGAAGATCAAAGAAATGAATGTCTTACCAGTTAGAAACTTTAATAATCACAGCGAGAGAACAAAGAACACATCTTCTAGAAATGGTGGTGCTCCCAATTAAGGATATCACACCTACTTCCATCCCTATTAATCTATGTCACTCCTACATTTTGTAATCTGAGTTGTACCCTCTGCGCTCTCTGTTCTGACACTTTCTGAGCTCTTCTTGACCTTGGGCTGAGTGACGGAATGCTGTCCAGAGACTGTGAAACTGTTAACCCTTTCTCTTCCAGTGTTTCTTCTTCTAGCTGCTCCCCATTTCCCAGCTTCTGCCTTCTGAACTATGTCCCCTTGCAAACCACTGTTCCCAATCTACTGTCCACCTGCTCATGGGAAGATGCAGGAGCAGGGGGTGGAGTGGGGTGGCTCCCACCATTCATCCTCAGTGCAGTCCTCCTCAGCACTGTCCCTGACAAATGAAGAGTGAAGCATATCTGAGCCCATGGGATATTTGAGTTTAAATGTGTTGTATTGTGGCCATTGTCTTCTGTAACACTTCGCAAATGCTTAAACTATACACTCTTACATGGAGCAGAATCTTTCCACATAATATAGTGATATCACCGGTGTCATGAAGGGATTAAAGAACACATCACTCATGAAGCTAGATAATAACTTTATCATTTCTTTCCAACAAAAACATCCCAGCAACTGGAAGCTCCTGTCCCCACCCAGATACAATTAAGTCCAGTGCTATCCACTGAGTAAATTATATAATGATGCTATCTACATAACTGGATCACTGTATAAACTTCTTACTGGATTTTTCTAGATGTTTTCCTTTTCAGAAAATACTTGAACACTCATGGTGGCTTAGCAAACCAATTCCACCACCCAACTATCCTTTACACTAGTTTTCTGGCAGTTCAGGTAATGACTTAGTAGATGTATTTGTCTGTCTTTCCACAAAGATTTATGTGGACTGTTCTGCACCATGTAGGCGAAAGAAAAAAACACAAAATAAAGGAACAAGTGAGGGCAAGATACAGTAAACATTTTTTTTTCCAAAGCCCTGGCAGTAATGTTCCTACTTTGTTACCCAGATGAATGTATCTGGATAGCTCATTAGAGAGATAATTTCTTTGTGAATGATAGTTGTGTGATCTCCATGCACTGGCTTTCTGTGGAAGGTTGAATCAATTCTAGAAACATCAGCCATATTGATGAGTAAATGAAAAACCACTTTATTGCACTACAATAAATAGAGGTGGATGCTGCAACAATGCTTATTGAGAATGTTAAGCATGAAATGAAGTTTTCAATGCACTCCATAATACAAGACAACCTTCTGCAATTTGTAAACAAGGGAGAATGGCACCGCTGACAAACAGAGATCATCTTATCATAGAACTATCCGATAAGTAAATGTTCAAAAGATAAATATTAGAAACATAACATCTTGTCTTGGAAAACAACACGTACAAGGCCATAAGAGAATAATGGGCATTGTAAGGGATAAGAATATAATTCACGGAAGAAATGCCTATGTTTGTATGTGTGGGAGAAAAGATGTTGGACATTTTATATATGCCAATGCGTTCATTTCTTTTGGCTTTAATATGAGACTAAAGGCCAAGTGGTACAGAGATGTGGTAGCTAAATGAAGGTCCAAAGGTTATGGAATTGTGTTTTCCGTACTATCTCTGTGTTCACACCCACCCACCCCATGCTGCTGCCGACTGAATTTGGGCTGTCAAGAAAAATAAGGGAATTGTGCTGGCTCTGTTATGTATGCCCAAGGCTGTGTGGTTTGTAGTAGACATTAGGTCACATTGCAAAAGATAAAATAAAATGTGGATGGTCTAGTGCAGCCATAAATAATGGGATGCATTTGGACACTGCCGTCTGACGGGGACATCACTATACTCCCAGTCCTGAAAGATATTCATGCTTGCTAACAACTGTGATGTTTGAAGGATAGATCTTACTCTTTTACAGAGCTATTAAAAAAAAAAATCTGTAAAGCTATATAAGTGTTACGGGAATGAAAAGCCTATTGGGAGCCATGTCACATTAACAACAGAAAGATTTGTACCTGATGGATGGATTCTCAAAATATGAATGTCTCTTCTGACACATAAAGATATTTTAGTGCAGATGAAGGCATCACAAAGCCCTAGGAAACGCTCTCATGCTATAAGTGATAACCGTTCTGATAAGCTATGCATTGATCAATGCCATTCAAGGATGGCGTAGAATGAGACATTAGGACAAACAGTGTCAACAAGTTCTGATGGATTAAGTCTGAGAGAAAAGGTTGATCCATTAATTGAATATACCTCTAGTCATCAGGAGCAGGCAATAAATTGGGGTACCAACTACATCTATTTCTGGTTAGAGGATTAGAGCTGCAATCCTAGGCACACATAGGTCCCCAGTGAGCCCTGTGGGACCGACTCCTGAGTAAACACACATAGGGACTGAGCTGTAAACAAGTTAGAATCATCTGCACTGGAGCCGCGACATTTTTAAAAAGCAACTTATTTGAATTTCTGTTTCAAACAGCACTCCTAGCCGTATTCCAATACTTTTGAAATGTATAAAATGTCATGCTAAAGTTTATTTGTACAAACCGAAAGGAACTTGAAGCCCATAGTTTTTGTTTGGGAAGTTTAGGGTTGGCTAATAAATTCTTGAATTTGCAATCCTAACTATATAAATAAAACATGTTATTCTGTCAAAATTGCAACAGTGAAGACAGGTCTGCCCACAATAAGTATTGTTTATGTATTTTTAAAATATAGATATATTTCATATTACCAGCTTAAAAGAGACTGTACAGCATAAAACACATTCAAAAACCATAAAATGATGAGAAGTGCAGATAAAGATTTCAGACAATGCTTGCTCAGTATGACCAATAAAATACATAAAAATTCCAGGGAAAATAAAAATAGTTCTGTCTGGTACCAGGCAAACCTCTTTGGGTATGGCAATCCACGACCAGAAAGGAATCTTCCTGTAGATTTTATTTGCATGTGAGATGGATTTGGGGGAATTGTCCTGCTGATAGAGTCCTCATTAGTAGAAGAGGGAGAATCTCTTGAGTCCGCTTCTCATTTTCCAATCTACAGTTCAGATGTTCACATTTCCAGTTCAGTTTGTTGTTGTTGTTGTTGAAATCCTCAGTTTATTAGAATCAGCATGACTTCACAGCTATGCGTTGTTTCTTAAGAGCAAGTTCCTTTGAAATTAGTGGTGCTTTAATGAACGACCTTTAGATGGGTAAAACACAACGTTTAACTTTTTAATTAAAAATGAAATGGTAAGGATGGGGGAGAAATTAAATTCAGTTTTCATTTAAAGGTGAACCTCCCTAATTTGCACTTTCTAAGACAATGCGAGGGCCTTCTCAGTAGTGGATCCTTCGCTATAGAACACCCTCCCTTCAGATGTCAAGGAAATAAGCAACTCTCTGACTTTTAGAAGCCATCTGAAGGCAGCCCTGCTTAGGGAAGTATTTAATGTTTGATGTTTTAATGTGTTTTTACTATTCTGCTGGGAGCCACCCGTTATTATTATTATTATTATTATTATTATTATTATTATTATTACTACCAAACCATCCTTTGAAGGTTGTGCTTCTCCAAATTTTTCATTGCGGTTCTCCAACCACGTAATGCGCACAAAAATAAATTGGTTACCATGCTATGCACTGCTGCTTTTGGGTGTGTGCATCTACAGACCTTCCAAGTGTCCCTATATTCCAGGGAAAGCACCAGAGTTACAGAAGCCATCCCAGTTTCTAATCTGATCCCGGAATGTCCCGCTTTTCCTTAGGACATCCCTATTTCCATTGGAGAAATCTTGGAGGGTGTGAAGTTATGTGATCCCTGAGCCAAGGAGATACAACCTTTAGAAGACATCTGAAGGCAGCCCTGTAGAGGGAAGTTTTGTAATGTTTCATATTTTATTACGTTTTTATATATGTTGGAAGATGCCCAGAGTGGCTGGGGCAACCCAGTCAGATGGGTGGGGTATTATGATTATTATTAAAGGTAAAGGGACCCCTGACCATTAGGTCCAATCATGACCAACTCTGGGGTTGCGGTGCTCATCTCACTTTATTGTCCGAGGGAGCCAGCGTACAGCTTCCGGGTCATGTGGCCAGCATGACTAAGCCGCTTCTGGCGAACCAGAGCAGCACACAGAAATGCTGTTTACCTTCCCGCCAGAGTGGTACCTATTTATCTACTTGCACTTTGAGGTGCTTTCGAACTGCTAGGTTGGCAGGAGCAGGGACCGAGCAACAGGAGCTCACCCTGTTGCGGGGATTCAAACTGCAACCTTCTGATCGGCAAGTCCTAGGCTCTGTGGTTTAACCCACAGCACCACCCGTGTCCTATTATTATTATTAAATAGGACACCCCAATTTTCATCAGGAAATGTTGGAGGGCATGCATCTATTAGCGGGTGAAGTTGCAGAGGTGCTCTTCTGGTGGTGGTGGCACTGCTACTCCCAGGGATGAGTTTGGCGGCCTCAAAGGTGATGTTGCACTGTGAGTACAGGATTCTGGACCACAATGGAAATTTGGCCTGAACCAGTAGGGCTCTTAAGTTCTATTTGCTATGAAGGAATCTGAATTTGGAAAGGTTAATGGGGCCAGAAGCACTGCTTAACATTTTTCAATGGTCAGCAGTCAAGTATGCCAACCGTATTCTGTGTCGAATAAATAGCTTGGCTCACGGCCCAGAATGGCAAGTGGGTGTTTTTTCGCAATAGCCAAGAAATAGCTGAGAGCTACTTGAAGGTTTTCAGTGGGGTCAGTGTCATTCTTCCCAGCTAAGGATGATGTAATGGAGGTCCCTCTGTGAGGGAGAAACCATAGAAGTGGGTTTTGAGATAGTGAGGGGTAAGCTGTCATTTGATACAAATTGAGCAGCCAAAAGAGAGAGCAGTGAAAGGCTAAAAGCATCTCTGTATGGGTGCCTCTCCCTGGAGATAGCGAGCAGGGTAGCTGTTCTGCTTGTAACAATGCTATGCTGCCCATCTCCACCTATTCTCAATTTGTAAACATGAAAATAATCCTAAATATTATGAAAAGCACTATCAACCTCCAGGAATCTCTGCTACCCAATCAAGGCCGCTGGACTGTCTCATTGCTTAAGGAAGTCAGCATAACAGAGTATTATGTAAAGCTGGATTTGCACTTAAATTGGTGTAGATCACTATAATGGGTTGAACTTTCCTAGGTCCAGGTAATAGATCTCCACTGCAGTCTAGTAATAACTTGAAAGCATAGGCAGCCATCTGTCATGTGATCAGCTGCATGCATGATGTGGTTTTGCTGCTAACTGTTGAGCCCGATTTCGAGGATCAGTCTGTTAGGAAAGCAAGCAGCCAAACTAAACTTAGTGTTATGTACCGAAGTTCTCACCCTGGGCCAGCAGGGGGATACTGTAGATAGTTTTCACTCAGATCCACATATGCAAATAAGGGATCGAAAGTGACGTTCAGTGATTGGATAGTTACATAAAGTGGTTACTGTTGCATTGTAGTGGAGCTCTATATAAGCAGGCTGGCTGAACCCTTCAGTTCAGTTCAGTTCTGGCCTGTGAATAAACAAGAGCTGTTTGAAGAATCGCTGTGTCGTCTGATAATTCCTTCAATGGAATTACCAAGTGATCCATTTTTCTGCTACCTTGTGAAAATACAAAACAGCCTAACATTCACAATTCTCTCGGTTCTGTGGGCTATTTTAGCCATGGCAGAAGATTTAATTATCAAGCCAAAAAGTGTTGGGACTATTGATCCTTTTCATTTTGCAACTGACAGGAAAGATAAAGTAATTTGCACAAGGTCATGGCAAATGTGATGGCGAAGCTAGGATCAGAATTCAGGATCCATGGATCACAGTGTTCCTCCACAATCATTTGCTCAGTCCACCTCCCTTTGCATTGATTTCCATGATTCTTTATGCCTCTGCTATAGACTAGATAGGAGGATAAGATATTGACTGTGGCTAGAAAACAAAGCAAAAGCATTCCTTCTTTTGAAATCCTCTGACCTGGTGGACGTGTCTCATCTCACATATCTACATGACTCCTAATCTCCCTGAACACCAGTTCAGACAATGAACATCTGACTTTAATTTAATTAATCCTTTGAACTGCATCTGACTCTCATCTAATCAATGCCCCCCCCCTTATTTATGTTCCGCTCTCTTCCTATTACAACTGAAGACATATCCTTTAAACAATTATTGAGTTTACCATGTTTTAATACCAGAACTCCATGTTCCTTCAAATTCATTTGGTGGAGTTAGTTTTGATACTGACCTCTCATAAGGCCACCATGAATTGGTATACAGTGGTACCTCGGGTTAAGTACTTAATTCCTTCCGGAGGTCCGTTCTTAACTTGAAACTGTTCTTAACCTGAAGCAACACTTTAGCTAATGGGGCCTCCTGCTGCTGCCGTGCCACTGGAGCACGATTTCTGTTCTTATCCTGAAGCAAAGTTCTAAACCCGAGGTACTATTTCTGGGTTAGTGGAGTCTGTAACCTGAAGCGTATGTAACCTGAAGCGTATGTAACCCGAGGTACCACTGTACACAAAATAACTGCAGTTAGAAGTTTCAGTAGCAGGGATATTGTGAGCGGTTGACCTGGGGTGGGGGGCTTTTCTGGCATACCCAGGATTTACTGCCCTTTGCCTGTTTTTTTTTATTATTATTATTTAATGGTTTGTTTTTGTCTTTACTTTGCTTATAGGGCTTCTTGTCACTGGTGATACCCCAGCAATTCGCTTTCTTAATGGGCATCTAAACATATAAATTAGCATGCGCGGTCATGACACCAAATGCCATACATTTTTATGCACTCTCCGAATGGCCTCATAGAGCTCTCACATACAGAGATGAAAGCTAAATACTCTGGAATATTCCACCAAATAATCTTCCAGAAATAGTGCTCTAGACAAAGATAATTTTTTTACAGCCACTGGAGTGATCTCAGTCCCAAAACTCAGTTTGAAATCATATTGGAATACATATTTAAAAGTTTGCTTCTGAGCTGCCGTGAAATCATATGCTCCATCAACCCCCAATTTGTTATCTAGTACATGCTGGAAGATTTTTGCTGCAGCTGAAAAATTCCCTTTATAATTTTCTTCACAAGTGCAACTAATTTATCTTGTAGAGAGTGTTGTTTATTTAATCAGCCAGGAGTGCAGGGGATGGAGAAGTCATGATTTACACATTTCCCCAACATCCTGGTAATATCTGAGAGGAAAATTGTTTTAAAATAATCCGAGTAGGCAGCAACACATGGAATTAAGTCATGTTATTCTTGTAGTTTTGAACAATCCACCTTCTAGCCTTGCATCTGGTTAAATCCTCCCCAAACATTAATCATCAACTCCCAAGAAGGCATTCCTTTTACATTTCTAGGTTTTTATGTGTGTCCCAGTAACCAACCTTTTAGTAGCATGTGGAATGGTGCTATAGGAAGGACTTTGAGGCATAAACCAAAGGTTCCATTCAGAATGAACAGGAGAGTTCCTCAGTGGCGTAGCAGTGGTTGCCACTGACCAGGGTGGAGGGGTGCCAGGTGGGAGAGGGGTGCTCACGCATGCCAGGCAGGGGGTGCCAGCCCAGCCTCACCTTTGACAACACTGGAACAACCCCCCCCCACTGGAGTAAAGCAGGGCTGTGGTGACCTGACTGCCCACCCACACAAGGTGGAGGATGTCCATCTGACATGGCCATTGGTGGGGGAAGAGGAGCACTGGTCTAGGTCACACTGGGGACACCTGCGTGGAGTTACCTGGTTCACACCAGCTCAAAAATTGTGATCCCTGGGCCATGGCCACCCTGACATCTCCTATGCTATGCAACTGGAATCCTAACTTTTACTCAAAACGGACACTTTGAAATGCAAGGACAAGTCATGTTCATTCATTTCAGCGGCTCTGTTTCAATGGTTCTCCTAAACAGGCTGTAAATTTGGTGATCTAATCTGGGACGTTAGTAGTCCAGTCAGAAGGTATAGTTCAACCAGTAATAAAACCAACAGATTCAAGGCTGTAAATGAACGAACCAATTACAGTCCTACCTTGGTTGTTGAACGGAATCTGTTCCGGAAGTCCGTTTGACTACCAAAAACGTTTGAAAAGCAAGGTGTGGCTTCCAATTGGCTACCGGAGCTTCCTGCACTCAATCAGAAGCCGTGGAAGCTGCATCGGATGTTTGGCTTACAAAGAACGTTCTCAAACTGCAATATGCACTTCTCGGTTTGCGGTGTTTGGGAGCCAAAACGAATGAGTACCAAGGCGTTCAACAACCAAGGTACGGCTGTAGTTTGATACACAGCGCTTCATTTGGAACATGCTACCTACATGAAGAAAAGAATCATATGACTTCCCAAAAAAGAAATGGCAAGATAAAGTAAAGTACAATATGCCAATATAGTGCTTAAATGTGGGTGAAGAAAGGAATAAGAATGTCATTTTAATTGCACTGACAATGCAATCAGATTAATTTAAGAATCCTAGACTCGCTGTTCCCTAACTGAAGATTTAGACTCTTAGTCCTCCCTCCAACCTGTCTAGTTTTCAAAATGTTTTTCAAATCCCAACAACATATTTTGCATGCAGGAAATATGCTTTGTGCTAGAAACAGAGTTAAGCTAAGGTCAGCGTGCACTGTCTTCTAAAGTTTCTTTTCAGGATTCACCTGGTTTGAGAAGTAAAGAGGGGCATTTCAGGGCATAAAAGGGGAGCAGGATGCTTAGAATTGCAGCAGAGAACATACACTACTTTCCCATTTTTTTCTCCTCCTTCTTCCTTCTATATTTGTTAAGGCTTCTAGCACTCTTAGAATAATCATGGGAACAAACAGAACTGTTACTACGCTGCCCGAATTGCTTTCCAGAACCTTTTTTCTTTGTGAAAAAGGGGAAGAGTAAAAGCTACAAAGCCTTAAGACCATTTCAATGATTGATTGGCTACCTTGAAAACAGAACCAAAACAGCCTCCTTTTGCCCCAAATTTGCCACTTGAAAATCACTGCCAAAACATTTCAAGAATACAGTGAAACTTTGCTGCTTGTTTCTGCTCCATTTATGCTGAGGGGAGAATTAATAATTTATAGAACGTGTATTAATCTATACATTAATCAATCATTTTCTGTAACCAAGGAAGATAAAGAGCCAAAGAATCGCATTAGGCTTTCATATGCATCATTGCATGCTGTGGGAGTCAAAGAACAACATCGGGAATGGGTGCTGGGCCTCGTCAGCGTGACTCGTCTTCCGAAAGGTTTGGCCAGCTGCAAATTAATATTGTATTGAACCTACTATTTCCAAACGAATTCATTAAGCGTGCTTCTCAACTTAATGGCGCGTACAGTGTCCTTGTGTGTTTATTGCGGTTTCTCCTTTGCCCTAAAACTCCTGGAACCTGCCAGAGCCAATATCCACCCACCCCAACAAGCTACTAATTTGTCCTACAGCAGTGCTGGAGGACATGATGTACTGCTAGGTTGTATTGGAAATAAGGAAACAGTTAAACTCTCCTCTCTTGTGAGTGTTAGGAAGTTTCATATACAGTGCTTCTGGGTTTAGCCTCCTTTGGAGGAGAGACCACTAGACACTAATGATTTGATGGGAGGGGGGAATATTTGCTTCATTTAGAAATATACAGATAGGACAGAAGTGGGTGTAAGCATTATATATATCCTTACCAGGCAGCTACTTCCAGCCAAATCTCCGCTTTGTCTCTCTGTCTTGGCCCCATAATTCTTCTTTCCTCTCACATCTGCATGGAAACAGGCACCTTACAGCTAGCGATGGACAACTGGCCAGTTTTCGGTTTCTCACCCCCCCCATTAAAGTTCAGTTCCCCCCACTTCTATACTAGTTTACATTTAAAAGAAAAAGGAAACTCCCACATGAAAATAAACATCCAGGTATATACACAACTTTGTGCAAAATTTATCCTTTATAACAGTGTTTTTTTCCAAATATAATGCATTTTTTATGCCATTATAATTAATAGGCACATTTTTAATCAGGCTTTCCCCTAATGATCACATTTTTGAACACCCCACCATCCCACTATATATAAGGGTCTGGTGACTTCTGTTTCAGTGTATCTGAAGAAGTGTGCATGCACATGAAAGCTTAAACCATGAACAAACTTAGTTGGTCTCTAAGGTGCTACTGGACTATCTATCATCTATCATCTATCTATCTACATTTCATTCAGGGCAGGTAGCTAACAGTGGACAATATGTATTAGTACTAATATCTCATCGGTACCAATGATCCTTAGATCATCAACAAACAATTGGGAGAAACATACCTACAGCTATTTCAGTAAAGGTCAGAAGAATCACCAGTGATAAAGGCATTCAGATTTCCAAATTGTATTGAAAAAGTGATGTAATATTTGAAAACTTTGAAGGAACAGAGTTGAATTAGACTACTTCAATCTGCTTTCAAGCTTTCCGTACCCAACAACTTTATGGGTTAAGGTGCTATAAAATCTGTTTGAGAACTCCCCCCCCCCTTAAAGAAAAAAGAAATCTTACCAAGGCATCAACTGAAATGTCAGCTTGAAGTCTGGTGATATGCAATCAATCAACCTTTTGGCACACGTGCTTATTGTATCAGTGTTGTTCCTATCGATCTGATGGCCTGTACTGGAGGTGGTGACCTGCACTAGGGAAAGGAAGGACCTCTCTCTCTGCCCCTTGGCAGGCTTTTGCTTGGCCTGTCTTCGCATGAAGCCTGAAGAATGAAAAGGTGTTCTGCATTCGGTGTCTCTCTGTAGATAGAACACCCTCTAGCAGTGGCGTAGCGTGGGGGGTGCCAGGGGTGCCGGCAGCACCGGGCGCAACATCTGGGGGGGCGAGTCCAGAGGGCCCAGCCGCGTCGTGCCCGCCCCTATTGTCAGAGTGGCCGGCCAGCCTCCGCCTGCTCCTACCTTGCCCACCCGAGGACTGAGGCAGCGCCCGCCCCCGTGGCCACCTACCCCGCCCTGCCTCACCCATTGGCTCGCCTCCCTCGGCCCTGCCTCTCTCCGATGGCTGCGGGAGGTGTCCTGCTCGGCGCCGGCGCCTTTTTTCAGGAGGTAGGGAGGCTGGACGGGGAGGTGGGGTCGGAAGCGGGCAGACAAGGAGGGGAGCTCGTAGCCAAAAGGGCTGCGCCGGCCGGCAAAGGGCCGGGGAAAGTTTGGAGAGGAGAAACGCACCGTCATGATTTCCCGGTGGAAGCGGCAGGATTAGGGATGGCGAAGCGTAATTACGCACGAATTTTGCTGGGTGATAGCTTCGGGGATCGATCGGCGGAAATGGGAATCAATTGGAATATGAGAAAGAGAGAGAGAGAGGGACCATCATTCATAGACATAGATTTGTAGGGTTAGGGGCGCAAATCCACGGGTTACGGGGCGCAAATTACTTGCCTTGCCCCGGGTGCTGACAACCCACGCTACGCCACTGCCCTCTAGAGATGCATTATCTGTCTCTTCTCCTAATTTCCTATCAGCAATCAACTGCCATTTTAGGGTAAGAATGGTGGAAATGCATGTCTCTGAATATGCTCACCCAATGGCACTATCAGTACTAGTGCTGACAAGGAACCTGGAAGAGGGGGGAAGTATCTGTCTTGCCATACTTTGTGCAGGACACCACAAAGACCAATTTTCTCCACCATCCCTTACTCGCGTTTGCAGTATCTCGTAGGCACCTTCCCTCAGAGAACAGAAGGCCAGCAGGTCCAGGAGACAGAAGCCAGAAGCTTTATCTTGGCTATGATGACAGAAACAGTGCTAATTATGACTGTTGCTTGTTAACATTTATGTAAGGTCAACAACAGACAAGCTGTTGTTTACAACAGCATAAAGGCATGCTAATGATGGTATGGAGGAAATTTTAAGATGCTTGGTTTTCTTAAGGCTGGGGAAAGCTGGTGGCATGTAAAAAAAAAGCAAACAGATTGTTGTTGTTGTTGTTTTAAACAAAGTAATAATGATAAATAAATAAGAATAAAAATGTGCACCCCCCCACCAATACCATTCCATTGTAACTATCCAACCTGCCAAAATTTCAACACCTCTTGTGATGGTTTGACCCCTTTCCGTTTTAACAGTACAAATTCTACTTTTGTAGAATTTGTACTGTTGTTGTTGTTGTTGTTGTACTGTTGTTGTTGTGTCACCCTTCTGATTGGGTTGCCCTAGCCACTCTGGGTGGCTCCTGACCACCATACTATGGTAGAGATGTTCTAGGCCTGAGGTTTTCAACTTTTTTGAGTCCATCCAGCTACATTCTTCCTGCAGCTCCCCTGTGGGCATAGAAGCCAACTCCTCAGGGCTGTGTAGGCTTTGGCCCCCACAATAAAATATTTGAGGGGGCTGGGACCCCCTCCCCAAAGTTGAAGAGCATTCTCATTCAAATGGTGTGCGCGCACTGCATCATGTGATCAGTTATGTGGGGTGGGGCCTACCTGGGCCCTCACAATATATTATTCAAGTTGGCACCCCTGCCTGTGGGATATATCTTACTTCTAGTAAATGAGCCGCATAGCTGCTAGAGGGCCGTGAAAATTTGTGTCCCGGGCTTTTCCAACTCATCTACCCGTATATTACCTGAAACCAAAGGGGTGTGTTGGTTTCCAGATCTGAAATATATTGGCATTATTCTCAGCTCTCCTACCCCACTATTGTGTTAATTCGTCATTTAGGGGTTTTGTGTTTATTTGCACAGATCTCCCTGGCGTGTGTGTTGTGTTTTTGTGTGCTGTGCAGGCATAGAGAGAGGGAGTCCCATTCCCTGAAATCCCAACCATGCTTACTCGCAAGCCCCAGCGAATTCTCACCCCAAGCAAAGCGTGGGGTTTTTGTTGTTGTTGCAAGCTGCACATACCTTGAAACTTTGGTCCGTCTGCAGGCAGTACAGCCCCCTCTGAGGCAAAGGCAAGGCTCAGGAGCAACATTTCCCATCAGGCAAAGGGAGGAGTCTGAAGAGGAATGAGCTGAGACTTGTGGCAATTGAGCAGTGAAGGAATTGAGTGCTTAAAAAGAAAAATCAGTGAGGATTTAACCAAGGAAGGAAGGCAAAGTTGAAGGATGGTAGTTTCATCAGTACTCCTAATTATGAGCCAATATACGGTTTGAAAGCATGCCAGTGCAAGTAGATAAATAGGTACCACTGCTGCAGGAAGGTAAATGGAGTTTCCGTGCACTCTGGTTTCCGTCACAGTGTCCTGTTGCACCAGAAGTGGTTTAGTCATGCTGGCCCCATGACCTAGAAAGCTGTCTGTGGACAAACACCGGCTCCCTCAGTCTGAAGCGAGATGAGCGCTGCAACCCCATAGTCACCTTGAGTGGACCTAACCATTCAGGGGTCCTTTATCTTTACTTTTTACCTTCCACATGGTATATATACACCAAAGCACGAGGTCATTCTTTTAATAAGCAGTCATTTCATTCTGACAATATTCAAAGCTCTCCTCTTTTTTTGGTAGCATTTAACACATCTTTGCCTCTGTTTCTTAGGTGTGACTCCTTGTGCCTTCCTGCATTAAGATGAGTATTTGTTTTCACGGACTTGAGACTATGTCGGCATGACAATCTGCAAAGGCCATTGTTGTTTTCCCATTCAGCAATGGACGCATTCGGTTTTCTTCTCATTATTCAGTGTGAAAAATACATGCTGTCTGAACGATGGAAGGATTTCTCACCTTTTGGCATATTCCAGCCTGCAGGGAGCTATTTTCAGTCAGATACGCTTTCTTACATTCAGGTGTTTAGCTAGCAGGTGGCTATTGAAAAATGATGCTGTATTTTCACCATTAATTAATAATAGACAATCTAAGCAGACTTAAAACAGACACACACACATTTGAGGAAATTTAATGCTGTTAGTGAAACAAGTAGCGTATTTAAACCAAGAAATACTTTTGCACAAAGCCGAATATTTCTTTATCAGTTTGGCTTTTGCATCTGGGAAGTGGAATTTCCCGTCCTGTTTGGGAATAAGTTTAACTTGTCTGTTCCAGTTGGGCTCTGCTGGCAACCCCCTGACTTTCCTTAGTGATATCACTGCTGGGCACCATTAATCACACTAGTTTAAGAATCGTCCATCAAGAAAGCTCATCTAGCGAACTGCCCCATTGTCTACACTGCTACTAAATGAAAGTAAATAAAACATCCAATTTATGCTGATGATATAATAATAATAATAATAATAATAATAATAATAATAATAATAATAATTTGTATGCCGCCCATCTGGCTGGGCTTCCCCAGCCACTCCAACAAAGATCAAAAATACATTAAAATGTCACACATTAATAAATAATAAATAATAACTCTGCCTTCAGATGTCTTCTAAAAGTCTGATAGTTGTTTTTCTCTTTGACATCTGGTGGAAGGGTGTTCCACAGGGCAGGTGCCACTACCAAGAAGGCCCTCTGCCTGGTTCCCTGTAGCTTTGCTTCTTGCAGTGAGGGAACCGCCAGAAGGCCCTCAGTGCTGGACCTCAGCATCCGGGCAGAATGATGGGGATGGGGACGCTCCTCCAGGTATACTGGGCGGAGTAGGATACTGACTTCAATCTTGTCACCTCCAAATGCCTAGGTCTCACAGCATTATTGGACTTTGGCATTGTGTTTAAGAGGAGTAGAAAAAAAAAACCTCCAATGTTTCTTGGTTCTTGCAAGAACGGCTGAAGGTCTTGGATGCTAATCCTGCAGTGGCATTATAATTCTCACTATATTTATTTGAAAGTATTATCCATTAATTTCAGTAGGACTTGCTTCCAAGAAATATTGCTTATAGTCACAGTTTCTGGCACTCTGTTGATCTTCTAATCATATGGGTAAACTGTGTAGATGGAAAACAATCCAAATAACAATACAGCCAAATTTATATCGGCTAATTCTGGATTAGTCCCTGATTAGATTTCTCCTGGAAATGGCACTTTTCCCTGTGCAGGGTTTATGACAGGGCTGTGGAGGGAGTAAGCATTATGTTTAAAGTGGATCGGGGGCGAGGGAATTTAACAAACCTGACTCTGAATTAAGGCTGAGCTGAAAATTCTTTGTGGAGATACTTTGAATTGCAATTTTGAGGTGGGGAAAGTGTGTGCAAGAGAGTTTAACTTGTTTTATTGTTACTTGAACACAGCAGCTGCTGTTCTTCCTCTGCCAAAATAATACCTATCAGAATGAAGCTACATGTTGATGTAGCTTAGTTCCAAGGGATATTCTAGGGGATATACTGTATGGTGATGGGCAGCTATAGGAGATGGACAATGGTAGAGGCTCTGCTTTTGCCCATTTTCATTCCTGAGCAACCCCAAATCTGTGAAATCCCTCCCAACCAATTTCACTGTCTGGAAATAGGTGTGCTCCAGCCAGGGCTTTTGTTAAAAAAGTGGGAACTCACAGGAACTCAGTTCTGGAACATCTCAGGTGGGTTCTGACACCTCTCAGGTGGGTACCATTGCCATTCTAAGGGATTGTTCATGGTGAGTTCCGGCACCTCTTTTTCTAGAAAAATAGTATTGGTTCCAGCACTTCTCAGGTGGGCACCATTGCCATCCTAAGAGAATGAAGGAGGTGTCCATATTGAGTTCTGGCATCTCTGTTTTCTAAAAAATAAATAAAAAAAAATCACTTGGTGCGTGAGAATGAGTTTTGGGGTTTGAGGTCAGCTTTATTCTTGAAATCAAGTATAAAATCAATTCATGAGATTTTGCTGCAGTCAGGACCTTTTCCATGGGGAAATGTTTTTATTTGCTTAAAAGGGGAAAGGACAAGAGAAACTTGTTGACATTCTTTGCTAAAACGAAAAGAATGGAGATCTTATTTTTGTGGTAAGAATTTTATAAGGATTGTATAAATTGTGGAAAATCATGGTTTGACTTTTATAGGGATTGCACAGCCTTTTTTATGACAATCTGTATCCCGTATGTACAATATTTGCTGCCCTTCTTGTCAAATTTGTGGGAGTGACAGGATTAAATCATGGCCTGAACTGTATCAAGTCTAGCATCTGCACAGAAATTCATTATGTCAGCAACAGCAGGAAGGAGTCAGTGGTTCACCAGCACCAATGCTATATCTAATAATAATAATAATAATAATAATAATAATAATAATAATAATAATAATTTTATTTAGCATTTGGGGTTCAGACAGCATTGTAACTAAATGAGACCACCTGTAAGTGCAAGGTCTTCTTCCAGGGCAATGGGACTTCCTCATTTTTTGCCAAGTCTGCTCTGGAGGGTCGGGGAAAACACCAGCATAGATTTTGGGGTGTGACAGGGCACACAGGAATAGGAGAAGGTATTGAAATCCCACTGCACATGTAAAAGGAAAAAAGTAAAGGACCTCTGGACAGTTACGTCCAGTCAAAGGAAACTATGGGGTTGTGGCACTCATCTCACTTTCAGGCTGAGGGAGCTGGCATTTCTCCACAGACAGCTTTCTGGGTCATGGGGCCAGCATGACTAAACTGCGTCTGGTGCAACGGGACACCGTGACAAAAGCCAGAGTGCACGGAAACACCGTTTACCTTCCCGCCACTTTGGTACCTATTTATCTACTTGCACTGGTGTGCTTTCGAACTGCCAGGTTGGCAGGAGCTGGGACAGCGCAATGGGAGCTCACCCTGTAGCGCCGATTCGAACTGCCGACCTTCTAATTGGCAAGCCCAAGAGGTTCAGTGGTTTAGACCACAGGGCCACCCACGTCCCTGTATACTGCGGTAATGGTGCATCATTTAACAGAGACCATTTTGATTCATTGAAAGTCTGCTATGAACACCAAGCCTTGAAAAACAACTTTTTTCAAACACATCTCTCCCCACACCTTTTAGGAGCATGCTAAGAGTTCTGAGTCGCTCTAAAGTTTGCATCTTGTGCTTCAGAGGACACCATCTTATTTGCTGCACATAGAGATGCCCATTTGAAAAACAGACAGTCCAATGAAAATCCAAGGTATAATCTCATCTTCATTCCTTTATAGTTCTCTAGACGGAATCCATTTGGAAGCCTCTGTATAAATACATGTAGTGTTTTAAAATATTGTTCTACCCTGTTTCGTAAGCATTTATTATCAGTGATTAAAGATCTAATAGCTCTTGACACCATAAGTTGCTTGCCTTACAAATATATTAAGTTGTAGATCAAGGAACTGCTGAGTGGTCTTTTTTGCTTGTTGGTTTATTGATTTCCTGTTTGTTGTGCTTTCTCAATTAAATTGTGTTTATAAAAAATGTCTCCACGCACACACACCACACCCCATCTGCAAAATCTCAGTCTTGTCTTTTTATCCAAAACTGCCACTGGGCTAAGCAGCCTTTCATTGTGTGATATACTCCATGTCTCATTGGTGATATAATCAGTGTCTACTTGTCACAGGTGCAAAGAAGATGGCCATTATAAACCATGCCAGCAATTGCTTCAATGTCTGCAGACATAACTCAAAGGCTGGCAGGCTTGTCTCGCTGCGGGACAGCAACATCATTCAATAAAAAAAGATATATCTATGCTTTCAAGCCCAAACCTGATGTAGTTATCCAAGGAAGCTTCAGAGCTCGTATCACTTTGAACACCATGGATGGCATGGGGGTCAGAAATCAGATAAACGGAGCTTTCTATACTCAGTGAAACTGGGACATCACTGGATGTTTCTGTTGTAGAGTGGTACCTTGGTTCTCAGATTTAATTCGTTCCGGAAGTTCATTCCAAAACCAAAGCGTTCCAAAACCAAGGCGCATTTTCCCATAGAAAGTAATGCAAAATGGATTAATTCATTCCAGACTTTTAAAAACAACCCCTAAAACAGTGATTTAACATGAATTTTGCTATCTAACAAGACCATTGATCCATAAAATGAAAGCAATAATCAATGTACTGTACTATAAAATAAATAAGATATATTGTAGATGATAAAATTATTATTATTTTATTTATTAACTGCACTGATTATAGTCATTGTTTTATCCATTTCCGCAGTCACACAATCAATCAATTAGTAGATGAACTGGGTTCCACATAGTCACAAAAACAAATTAACTGAAAAAGCCTCAAAAACAAAGACACAAAATAAATAGCAAAAACAAAAGTGCCAAATTTAACCTGTTCCAGAAGTCCAATTGACTTCTGAAATGTTCGAAAACCAAGGTGCAGCTTCTGATGGGTGCAGGCACCCCGGAAACAATAGCCGACAGCTGCATCGGACTTTTGGCTTCCGAAAACCGTTTGAAGAAGAAGAAGAGGAGGAAGAGGAGGAGTTTGGATTTGATATCCCGCTTTATCACTACCTGAAGGAGTCTCAAGCCTGCTAACATTCTCCTTTCCCTTCCTCCCCCACAACAAACACTCTGTGAGGTGAGTGAGGCTGAGAGACTTCAAAGAAGTGTGACTGGCCCAAGGTCACCCAGCAGCTGAATGTGGAGGAGCGGAGACGCGAACCCGGTTCACCAGATTGTGAGTCTACCGCTCTTAACCACTACACCACACTTAATTCCAAGTTTTCAGTGTTTGGGAACTAAGGTACCACTGTACAGGGAATCATGAGCCCTAACCTTCATTAAGGGTGGGAAGGAATCATTAGTTGACAATCAACTACTACCTGATAGGTTGAACCTGACAGGTGTTCCAATTTTATTTTCCTGTGAACCTTCAATGATTGTAGGAAAATGTTATTTTTGCTATATAGATTTCTCATGTTCAGACAGGGATGTTCTTAGGGACTGGGCTTTCCTCAGAAACATAGAGATCTCTAGGGGAGGATAAGTGATTCCTCTTTTTCACCCATCCAAATACTAAAAAGGATGACTTGGTAGGGAGACCAACTACAGCTATCCTTCTGAAATTTGGCAGATTTCATCCCATCAGAAGAGTCAATTACACCTACCAATTTCATGAAATTTTACTACAAAAATTGCTGGCATTTTTTCTTTAAACATGCACACATACATAAAAATTAAATATGTCCAGCAAGTAGGGGGGGACCCTCAGCTTATTTCCCTGTAGTTTGGCAGGCTTTATTCACTCAGAAGGGGCTCCTATTCCTGCAAATTTTACTGACTTCTGTTAAAAGGAAGGGGAGTTTAGCCATTTTGTTATTTCCAAGTATGGGAAATGAAACAACATTCCCCCCCCCCCATTTTTAATGAAACCAGATCCTGAGCCAAATCAGGCAACCTCCAAAACATTTCAGATGTTTTCTGGAGTACCCAGTTAGGATCCAAACTGAACATTTTGTTCAGTGCTCACCCGTATGATACAGTAAACACACTGATACAGAAAACAAACTATAGATGTCTTCTTAAGTCACTTAGATAATTCTGTTTATAGAATGCAACTCACAAATGTTTAATAATGATAATAAATTAATTAGATTGACAGTTTTTGCAAGCTGTTTCAAGCTTTGTGTATGTACACACACACACACACACAATAACATTGGGTTGCACGGTACTTGAATATATGTTTAACATAGAAATAAATTTTGTTAAGAGCAGTAAGCCAGACTACACTATAGCAGTCTTAGCAAATATCTTGATATTGAAAATTATTTCACCAGAGCCGCTCTCCTATAATTCAGAGTGAGGCTGCTGCCTTCAGGCATCAGAGTTTGGGAGTTATTAAAGGGCAGCAAAAGTCAGTTGCATAATTTATTTGTATCCTCTTACTAGCAGGGAGGCACCATTTAGATTTTCTGCTGCAAGAGCAAAATGTCATTGAGTAACTCTGCATTTCAGAATAAAATAATCACTGCCCACCACAAATAAGAGCTAACAGGAACTACTGATAAACTCCCAATTAAGCTAGTAGCATTGAGTATCTGAAGGTGTTCCATAAGGAGTGGATTGTTGATTGTGAGATTGCTGATCACTTGTCAGTGTTGCCTTCATCCTCATCCAATATATTCATACCCTGCCTTTCAGGGAAAGCTATCACAAAGCATCTTTCCAGGACAAATATACAAGGTGTGACTGGAAAGTTCGGTGAATGGTCACAGAAATGGGATAGTGAGAAATATTCAAACATACAATCAGCGTTGGAGACCCATGAAATGCTCACAATTGTGTACGGAGATGAAGCTGTAACTCAAAAGACAGTGTATGAGTGGTTTATGTGTTTCTGTGAAGGGCGGCAAACCATCGAAGACAGCCATCGAAGTCTGGCAGACCATTGGCGAGCAGATTGGCAGCAAATGTTGACAGAGTTCATTAGTTATTGATGTGGGATCGGCATTTGTCAATGAGAATGATGGCAGAAGAATTGCATACAGTGGTACCTCGCAAGACGAATGCCTCGCAAGACGAAAAATGCGCAAGACGAAAGAGTTTTTCGTTTCGTGAGTTGCTTCGCAAGACGAATTTCCCTATGGGCTCGCTGCTCAGTCTTGCGAGTTCTTGCGAGTTTGTTTCCTTTTTCTTAAAACCGCTAATACCGTTAATAGCCGTGCTTCGCAAGACGAAAAATCCGCAAGACGAAGAAACTCGCAGAACGAATTAATTTCATCTTGCGAGGCACCACTGTATTCCATTTGAAATCATTACTGAGGTAACTGAGTTGTCCCACCCTCCATATTCTCCTGATCTGGCCCCACCAGATTTCTTTCTTTTTCCAAAAACTGAAATCTGCACTTAAAAGACACAGATTTTCCAACATTTCACATATCGAAGGTGCTGTGATGAGGGGACTGAAAGCAGTACGAAAACAGGACTTCTCCAGAAGTTCCCAACAGTTCTACAAGTGTTGTCAATGGCGCAATGTATCAGAGGGAGCCTACTTTGAAGGCCTGTAAGGTTGCATGTTTGAATATTTCTCGCTGTCCGATTTCTGTGTCCATTCACCGAACTTTCTGGTCACACCTTGTATAATACAAAATATGGTTAAGCTGCAGTTTAGGTCATTCTTTGCCAGCCTCTGGTATCCTCCAGATGTTTGGGACTACACTGTCGGGATCTCCGCTCGGCCAAGCTGATAAAGCTCATTTTCTTCCCCCAAGTCTTCAGAATCGCCTCCCGGTGAATAAAGACCTGAGCCTCTGATGCGGCTCCAAGGCACATTCTTCAGCAGAGTTTCCAGCACAGGAAAGAGACGAGAGGTTTGGGCTACATTGTAAAGAGTTTATTTCTAAGCTACGCAGTCAGAAAAGACATCCTCTCTCTATGGAAGCAGAGAGCAACTGAACTAAGGAACAAAGGAAACAGGAAACCACTAACGTCACATCCTGTCTCCTCTCCCGTGAGACTTCCAATAGTATGGAATCCCAGGAATGTAAACAGAGTTCTGTGACTCCAAGCAGCTGCTCAGTGGCAAAACAGAAACTTACATACACCTCCCATCAGTCCCATCTGCAGCAGCTGAGATAACGCAAGAACATAAGAAGAACGTGTTGGATCAGGCCAATGGCCCATCTAGACCAGCATCCTGTTCTCACAGTGGTCAACCAGATTGACTGTTGGAAACCAGCAAACAGGATCTGAGCAGAAGAGTGTTCTTCTCCCTATAGCTTTCAGCCGCTGTTATTCAAAAGCATTATTGCCTCTGAACATGGAATCAGAGCAGTAGCTAAACCAACAGAATTTAATGAAAAGGCTCAATGAAACAAAAGCTTTAAAGTTCACTTTCAACTTTTCAAATGTAGTTCTTGGGAGAGCAAGTGCAAATGAGGTGGGACCTCTTACATATCTATGCAATACCTCAAGGACCGCCTCTTCTCATATGAACCTACCCAAACCCTGAGATCATCTTCTGAGGCCCTTCTTCATGTGCCTCTTCCTCAAGAGGTCCGGAGGGTGGCAACACGAGAACAGGGCCTTCTCTGCAGTGGCTCCCCATCTGTGGAATGCTCTCCCCAGGAAAGTTCACCTGGCGCCTTCATTATACAGCTTTCGGCACCAGGCGAAAACATGGTTGATTTGATTGACATCCTATGCCCTTTTAAACTGTGGCTCTTTTGGGGGAGGGGCTTTATTGGGCTGTTGGTTTTATTTTTATTATGAATTTTGTGGTTTTATATCTTGATTTAGTTCTGTGAACCTCCCTGAGACCCCCAGGGTATAGGGCGGTATATAAATTCAATAAATAAAGCAAATAAATAATATCTATGAAAAGGAGATGTGAAATAATACTCTATTTGCATCAGGTGTGTTAGGTTGACGGCTTTACATTTTGGACAAAATCTATCATTAAAAATCCCAATAAGGATGCATTCCTAACTCCCACCGAATTCAGCAGGACTTATTTATTTAATTTAGGAAAGACTTCCCATGAAATATCCTGAAGCAATTCAACAATAAAAAAAAACATATCTAAGAACAATTTCAGATCCAATACAGATGCAGACTACAACATAAATCTCCACTTGGAAAGGGTTGTTAAAAAAGGAAGGTCTTCATATAAAGACAATAGGGTTGAAGTCTTTCTGAAAGCTGACTGGAGGAAGTTCCAGCAATTGGTGCCACCACACTGAAGGCCCAGTTTGCACCTTATATACAACACACCTCCTGATAAGATGGCATCTGCAGGTGACCTTATAAACCTGAAGTCTACTCAACCCTGCGGCATAATAACTTTTGCAAATATAGAGTTTCAGCAAGCAAACATTCTCCCATATGTTTTGAAGAGTACAAACCTTTTAAATCCAAATGTCTCACCTTCGGATAGCATCATTCTAAAATTGCTTGAGGCAACATAAGTTTTCTTGCTTTTTGTTCCTGAAGCGTCAACATCTGGCACATGCTTGTATACCGGGTGTTTGAGCACACATGCCTGACCAGTAAATAGCTTCCCAATCTCTTCTTCAACGTACCACAATTCTATTAATAAGACACTATTTTCTTATTTTCCTGTCAACCCTGTTGAAAGGTCTCACTTTGATGAGATTTATTTTAATCCGTCATATGCCAGAATTTTAGTAATTAGCAACCAATATTCTTTGCTGTCAGTGAGACCTATTAATTAGAGGCCTGTCTAAAAGTGCACTCCATTAATGGCTGTAACAATTTATATTGCATATCTTCAATACATTACACTGATTATAATTTTTGACCTTTCCCCAGGAGCAGACTAATCTCTTGAGATCTACGAATGGAAATGGTGTAACAAGGTATTTCTGATCATTTATATTGTGTACTATAGAGATTATTGCTGTACCCCCACAAAGTTTGGATTAATCAACCCATAATTTCAGAAACCTTCTAAGAAGGCTGTATTCACAAGTTGTCATTAGAACCATCAGAAAATAACACACAACAGCATTGAGACAAGGGCAATTTTAAGTCCATTCAGAAGTAAATCCCACTGAATTAAGTGGAGCTTCCTCCCAGGTAAATGGCATTAGAATTTCATCCTTAGTTCTGTGTTTTCTATCATTTCATTATTTCTCAATAGCATATCTGATCTTCCCATCAGAGGGACAAAGAGATTTGAATGTCTTTCATTTTGATTTTCCTCAAGTGTTTTCTCAGAAGCCTGGCAATTTTTGCTGTTTTTTTAGCATTCAAAATTCATGACTAGTTTTTCAGCTATGGAAAAATTCAGCCCTGAGAAAGTACATAGCAATTTTTTTTCTATGAAAGGGAATTAAAGTGGTTCCACGGATGACATAGAGATGTTGATGCTGTAGTTTCTAAAGTGATGATTTATACAGTTATTTTGTTTTCGTTTAATCATACATAGCCTTGGGATCCTGAAGGACAGAGTGCAGTTCTTTTTAAAAAATAATAACAATAATCAAGGTACAAATGAAAAATATAGATATGCATTTTATCATTTATATACCCACAATTTTGCAAAACAGAATAAACAGACCATGCAGTATCTACTGGGGCAGGTCATCTGCTATGGTAAGCAAGGCAGTTTCAGTTCAAAAACTGGTTGCAAATAACCAGTAACTATTTAAAAATGCTTTTTTCGTTTATCTTTGGTTGGCTTCTAGAACAACTCCCTCAGGAGCAAAAGTCAAGAATGCAAAAGCCTTATTCAGTTGCTACTGGGCTGGACGTATAGTAACACAGGTATAATGGAGCTGTGATGCCACATGTAATACCCTCCCCTACCCCAAGGTTGCAAGGGGACGCGGGTGGCGCTGTGGTCTAAACCACTGAGCCTAGGGCTTGCCAATCGGAAGGTCGGTGGTTTGAATCCCCATGACGGGAAACAACTGTAGCAGACAACTGGAAAAAAGGAAAAGAGGGCACTTTCCATCCCCTCCCCAACGTGCCAGACTCTAAATCAGATGAAGGGACCAAATATTTGTGGGATTACGAAGGACAACGTCATTGTGCCACAAAACTATCATTACTCCTCAAGGCTGCAGTGACTGGATGGCTTTTCTTTTCATTCCAACAAGGCACTTATTTGGTAGCTGGAACAGCATTTGATTTCAGATGACTGCACTTCACATTTTCTTTGTGACTTGAGTGGACCGCTATTATCACAATAATGATTCATCCTGCTTGCTTTGTTGGAGTGCTGAAGAGTACTTGCCCAGGCTTAACATGGATACGGATCAGAAGATGAGTAGAGCACACATTTCCACCACCACCACCACCCCATAGGAATATGGGGCACAACATAGTCCAGCTTATTCTGCATTTTGTGATGAATAAAGAAAATAAACTCTCAGAGCCAGCTCAGCACTGCCTAAGAGGAGCGATGGTAACACCACTCATCCTGCCACAATAGGTTATACATAACAGAGTGAAGAAGGCAGAAGTGCCTGGCATGATCTGGTCCATGGGGTTACGAAGAGTCGGACACGACTAAATGACTAAACAACAACAACAACAACAGAGTGAAAGATGGGGTGAAATATTTACCCCTCTTTTATAGTTTTGGTTCACATTTTTTGGCAGTTCTGTTCATTTGGTGGCCATTATTCTCTCTCTCTCTCTCTCTCTCTCTCTCTCTCTCTCTCTCTCACACACACACACACACACACACACACACAAAATTTCTGAAGTGGCTGCCATTTCTATCTCAAATGTTCAGAACAAGGCATTATGGGAAAGTATAAAATGGTGCCCAACAGACACCTGAGACTTTTGGTGTGCCCCCTCCCTCTCTAGACAAACACACACCAAACAAGCAGATAGATGCTTTGCACATCATATTTAAACGAGGGCAGAATAGCACATCAACTCAAAGTTGCTCCAAACTCTTGGTCAAAGTTACAGTCAGGTTAATTCCAAAACAATATATTAACGAGAACAAACAATGCTTCATAAAGCTGTCATTTTAGGAGTAAATGAGAACACTGGTGAGGGTCTAGAAGGGTATGAGACTTCCTTCCTCTTTCTATTTTTCTAAGCAATGCCTGAATGCGGCACATTAATTTATGACCCTCTGACAACCATTCATTGTGTAGCAAAGGAAATTAAAGGAAGCTGAAAGATCACTTAGAACCCTAATTAAAGTTTCAAGCACCATTAAATCATTTTGCTCATTTGGTCCAGTGCAGACCTGTTTTGAACAGCTTTCAGCATCGGGACAAACCATGATCGAAATGCAAGGTGTTGGGTGGGAGTGAAACACTTAATATTTATCCTGTTTTAAAAAAAGGAATTGGTGGCTGCTCATAAGTACAGAACCATAATCTATGATGTGATGGCTTTCTCTTGAATCAAGCTTCAGCAGAATATTTCTCCAGGTAATCATCAAAGTTGTTAAGTTGGAGTAACTGGACATTAGCGCTCCTAAGAGGAGTAATGACAACAATAGCAATAACAATAATAACAATAACAGTAATAATTTTATTATTTGTACCTCGTCCATCTGACTGGGCTGCCCCAGCCACTCTGAGCAGCTTCTAGCATATACAAAAACAGTAACAGAACTCAGCACTGCTAAGAGTAACAGAAGTTTAGCACTCTCTATATTCCATCAAGGAAAGTATGAGATATTATGAGAGTCCAAGGACACATTTCTGTCAGGCAAAACACTCAAGGAAGTAGGGCTGGTGAATAGCCATTGTTGTGGGTGAGTGGGAAGGAACTGCTGAAACATGCTCTTGCATATTCCGTAGCTCCATTTCTGGTTGTCCTCATTAGGATTCTAAAATATTTTACAATTTTGGAAACAACAGCAACATGTACACTTTAACCATTGACCAGAGCAAAGTCCATCTCTCCATCTGTCAGAATTCTAGCTCTTGCTGATTACTCTAGCAATATGGTAAAGAAGGTGAAGCCAGGTGATTGAAAGCTGAAAATTGGCAATTCGAGTTTGGCCGATGATGGTTTTGTTGAAGGATGGGTCGCTGCCTGAGGGCTCTTCCAGGAATGCACCTGCTACTTCTCTGCGGTTTCCAAACCACAGAAGTATCTGTAATGGGTGTTGGGAGCGGGGGAATCGGGAGCTGCCGATTCCTCCCTTGGATGTGAAAGAAACAGAGAGAAGCCAATGTGAAGCAGAGCGCATTGATCCAATCTATGTTTGCATCATCATCATTCGTGAAAGCAACCGAGCCCATTGTGCTCTAGTTCAACAGCTACTTTTCCTTGCCAGTGTACAGAATTCTCATTACGCCCTCATGAATAATTTATCCCCGGCATTACTTGCGCTGAGCATGAGATTATTCATGCACGCAACTCCAAAAGTAATGATGATACTTGGAGAGACGAAGCAATAACAGGAGAAAGACAACTGCGCCAAAATCATTGAAATATTGGATCTATAGATAACATGAACTGGAGTCACTAATCCAGCTGCCTTGGCAGGCTGTCTGTTTCTTTGCAGGTGAAGCTCTTTGAGTTGAGGGTTGTTGTTTTTTTCCCAACAAAGGGGTGCTAAAGAGTGTTTCCTGCTTCTAAAAACTGAAATGAGAATTTGAGTCTTGAGGTTCTGAAACTGACAAGACTGTATCTCAAAGCCACTTATACAATAAAACTCTGTTGACACCTATCAATAAATGAGAAGGGTGAATGGTAGATTGCATCCGGATGGTGAATCCTAAGCACACTGAAGGTTGCTTCTTAAGGGTTGAAATACACATTTGGTGACAGGGTTTAATAGGCATCCATGCATGCCTATCAAGCCTGTGCCCCCCATTAATTTAAAATATGTGCATTTTATTTGCTTTCATGCAATTCTTCTCTAAGATGTGCTGTGTTTGATTTATCTGTGTGTTTTTGCACATGTTGCTTGATCCTAATTTTGTCTGCAGCTTTTGGTTTGAGAACAGCAACAGAAAACCTGGAGAAGTCCAAATTTCAAATGATGGATGTATTTTGGTACATCTGTTGCTTCTGGGAGAATTAGATAGGTTCACATAGGAGTACAGCCCAAACAAATTTCTACCCCATCTATTACACACACACCCAAAAAAGAGAATCCAAACCTTGAGTAAAATACAAAGGGAGTTTGACTGTTCTCCGCGTCTCCATTATCAGGGACAACAGTAACTGGAGAAGTTCACAGTACAATCCTACACATGTCTGCCCAGCAATTCATGTGACCTACTCCCACAATGTGGTTATAGGTTTTCAGTTTTTTTTAGCTGTTGTTCCCTTTTCTAATAATAACAGCTTATATATTTCCTGGTGGAGAAAAAGATACACTGTGATAATGAACAGGATAAAATATGGAGAACACATTAAATCATAAATTAGATATATATATAGTGGTACCTTGGTTTTTGAACGTAATCCATTCCAGAAGACTGTTCAAGTTGTGAAACGTCTGAAAACTGAAAACTCAATAGCCAACAGCTAGACCTCAGGATTTTGCACACAGCAGAAGCCACTTGGCATGTTCAATGTCCGAGGTGTGTTTGAAAACCGAAGCATTTACTTCTGGGTTTACAGCATTTGAAAACCGAAATATTCGTCAACAGAGACGTTTGAAAACCGCGGTACCACTGTACACACACATACACGAGTGAAGACCTGTCATTTAACGTTCACAAAGAAGCATAAAATGGAAGTATTAATAGTAATGCAATGGGCAAATAGTCATGTTTTTCTGAGCATGCTACTTTTATAAAGTGCAAATGCTTTTTTCTTTCTTCTTCTTAGACCATCCAAACTGTCATTAAGTGTGTGTTAATGCAAAACCAGGTGTGTTTTTAGAATGGTAATTTTTACTATATTCTCATCCACATCTTAAAAAGAAGCACTTAATCCATTTATTTGAGTACATGAAAGGCTGCTGAAGTATGAAAATCAAATATCACATGATAGTGTTTAGAAATGCAGTAGCATCTTAAATTGGACGAGGCAACTTCAGACAAATTTCCATACCGAGGAGTGAGGAAAACATATATTTTGATGGTAAGAAATTTTGTAACTATATATAAGACAGAGGGCACATAGCAGCACCCATAGAGGAGATGATGATGATGATGATGACAAATGAGGAAGTGGGAGAGATGGGGTGGGTAGAGATTCAATCAAGACCACACCATTATCCAAGAGGCTGGGTTCTATAGCCTCTCTCTGTAAAGTTTGAAATAAAAAAGGACTGTAAGAAACTTTTCTTCATCTTTATACTTTCCTGGGCAACCAGCCGGGAGCTGCTGACAGCACCTTGACAGGCAGGGAAACTTGTTGGGAAATATTCATCCCTTCCATCCAGTTCCGAAAATCTTGCCCTGCTCCTTATTTTCTGAATGGTGACTCTTGAGCACAGTGTTAATAAACATCCTGTTTCTTACTTCCAAGTAAGAGCCTGTGTGTGTGTGTGTATGTGTGTGTGTGAGAGAGAGAGAGAGAGAGAGAAGAAGAGTTTGGATTTGATATCCCGCCTTTCACTCCCTTTAAGGAGTCTCAAAGCGGCTAACATTCTCCTTTCCCTTCCTCCCCCACAACAAACACTCTGTGAGGTGAGTGGGGCTGAGAGACTTCAGAGAAGTGTGACTGGCCCAAGGTCACCCAGCAGCTGCATGTGGAGGAGCAGAGACGCGAACCCGGTTCCCCAGATTAGGAGACTACCGCTCTTAACCACTACACCACACTGGCTCTCAAGAGAGAGAGAGAGAGAGAGAGAGAGAGAGAGAGAGAGAGAGAGAGAGCGCCAGGACACTGATCCCAAGGTGAAAAAAGGGAGGCAGAAGTCTTAAACATATCAAGGATGCTGGTTTTTGGACTGTCAATGAATACTGGTGGTTTGCTAAGTGCAACAGATTGAGGGTGATGTCAGTATTATATCCAGCTCCAGCCTAAGATATTGAGCTCTGGTCTTGATTGTATTAGATCAGGTGTAAGGGTTGCTATGGCAGCACTACCTGGTTTGTGATGAAATTATGTAAGTCATAACTTGTCAGCGACTGGACTGAAGAGGAGTAATGTTGGAGGTCACTCCCCCTTATCCTGTAGCCTGCGGAGAGGAGGAAGGCAGTCTCAAATTACAGCAGGGCTTTGAGGAAGATAACAGAGAAAGGTGATCGACAGAGTCATGAGGTGTTAGGAGAAGGAGGATGGGAGGCGGAGCAGCTAGCTGACACATCACTGGACAGCATAACCGACCCCCCTTCTCCCAAAACATGATGTTCATTAAGGGTGCAAGAACAATGGGCACAGAGACAGACGCTTGTAGAGGCAGGTGTTGTTGCTAGAAGGGAAGGGGGAGGAGCTCAGTGTGAGCAACGCCATCATTGAGGAATGACTGGATTTCCTGTCTTTCACTGTGATGGCTGAATAAAATCATAAGTAAGAACTTTCTTTATCCTCCCTGCTTCTTGGTGCCATTGGGGGCGGGAGAGGATTCCTCAAGCCTGATGTAACTCTCAACTGTATTGCAAAGAAGCTTCCATTTCACCAAAAAAAAGTTTCTCCCTGGCTCAAAACATAAAATGCAATTTTGAGAGATTCTGGGTATGCACAGAAAACATTCAGTAGACCAGGTGCCCAAAGTCTGCTGCTGCTTAAGTGCCTGCAAGCAAGACCTTGAATGCTAAACCCTTGACTTTGATAGAAAGCTTGCTTTGATTGCTATGAAACTGTGGGAACTACAAAGCCACCAGCTTAATAGACATGAAAAGTTCCTCAGTGTTCACTTGTACTGCTTGCCGTGAATTACCTGGCTACATCATTTGTTTGAGCAGCCCTTTGTTTAATAGGTATCTTCTCTGTTGGAACCAATTCTCAAGATGGTTTCTTACATCATTTTAGCTGGATTTTCCTCACATCCGCAGACCTTAACCACATGTGGTTGTTCTACCTTGGGCAGGTAGGATAGTTTTAGAATAGCTCATCTTTTGGAGACTGTAAAAAGAAGTCACACTCGCTTCAGAAAGAAGAAAGCGTTGGAGGGATGCCCAGCCATTGTCTGTGAGGATCAAGGTAACAATTAATAAGCTTTGCATTTGTGTGTTTCTCCATGCACATCTGGCCCTTAATTGTTTGTCAGGCATTTTGGATTTAATTTGCTATAAAAGTGCAGATCATTATTATAAATCTGCTTTATTTTATCTTCCTCCAAAGTCTTTTGAAAAGGATCAAAGTAACCCTCAACACAATAAAAAAAGAGAGGAGTGGGGAAACAACTCTCGCACATTAAATCATTGTAAGAGCTCCAAAGTACATACGATTCTTTTGAATTTGACCGTCTAAACTCCTTGCAGAGAACTGAAATTGTTTATCCAATGTAGATATTTGGAACGTTTTTATGTGAGGTCAAGAGAAGGACAGCTAGCAGCACGTATTGTATTGAACAGTTCTGGTGGTGTATTTGTCTGGTGATTTTCTGAAAAAGAAAATGCTGAAAAGGAAGTCCAATGAGTGCCAGGATGGTTGAAGTCTGTCTACTTTGTTCCTTACAAATTTAGAAACCTAGAGGTGCACAAGCAAATGAGGATTCAATCTGATCTATAGGTGCACCTCATTTACTTATTTTAAAGCAAAACAATAAATGATTTAAATGCATGAAATTATGAGACAATTTTGGATAGCTTTGGACAATTTTACCATCTTAAAAAACTACAGCCCTGAAACAATACATATACTCACAGATCAGCTATACGTTTACAACCTCACTACTATGTGCTAATTGCAAGCACTGTCAATCACAAACACTGGAAGCTTGGCAGATCTCTTATCATTAGCTCTGCAATGGAAGAATAGATGACAAGTTAGGGAAATATGGATTTGACTAATAGCCTTTAGGAGAAACAAGGGAGAAATACAAGGTCAACAGCAAAGGGAAGCACAATTTCTTTCAAAAGACCTGCCCAGCTTGCAGTGCAACTTTCCAACCTGACCAAACCCCTAACTTGCAACCCAAACTTGCAACTCTCCTCAGACTTCCAGAAACCTCTCAGGAATATCTCTGAAAGAACAAAGAGGGGAATCTACAGATTACCTCCTGTGTTGATATCCGGCAGAGTCCTTTGAGCCCAGAATCTTTCTTAAGTCAGACCCAGATAATTTGAATACTTTGGGCTGTGGAGTTCAACAGAGAATCTTATGAAATGCTCTCCCCCCTTTATATTTCTAATTCCTGTTGTTGGTCCTGCCAAATGGTAACTCTTGTGCCTTGTACTATGGATCTTCCAAAAAAGAATTCCATTTCTAACCTTCTTCATTTGTCCCTTCTTCTGTACTCCCTGTTCTATGTGTGAAAACGTGTGTGGAAATACATAAAGAAGGATTCTCTCAGGCTTGGACACAGCCCTTCAAGGCATTCCTACTAGGCCAATATTGAGATTGCTAGTTAGCCCTCATAACAACAGATGGAGTAGGACCTTCCTGACAGGAGCTAGAAAAAAGACAAAAAAAGTAAAGGTAAAAGACCCCTGACAGTTAAGTCCAGTCATGGATGACTCTGGGAATGCGGTGCTCATCATGCTTTACTGGCCGAGGGAGCCACTGTTTGTCCGCAGACAATTTTTCTGGGACATGTGGCCAGCATGACTAAGCCGCTTCTGGTGAAACCAGAGTAGTGTACAGAAACACCATTTACCTTCCCGCCAGAGTGGTACCTATTTATCTACTTGCTTTCGAACTGCTAGGTTGGCAGGAGCAGGGACCAAGCAACGGGAGCTCACTCCGTCACGGGGATTCGAACCGCCGACCTTCCGATTGGCAAGCCCTAGGCTCAGTGGTTTAGACAACAGTGCCAACCGCATCCCTAAAAAAGAGGCAGTCCTCCTAGAATTCAAATATTAATCATATGTGGAGCGGTTTCTGTCTAGAGACACATGGAAGGGAAAGCTACATGTTTGGTTTAGGATTCGCCAACTGCTGTAGAGATCTGGTTGACACAAATGTTTGCAGAGCAACTCTGAGTTCAAAAAGAAGTACAAAATATGCATGAGACAGGGAAGATTGGGTGACTTTGAAATTGGGCAGAGTGCTAAAAAATTGCTTAGCATTCTGGTTCAAGGAGCTGTAGTGGTCAAACCTCCACTGTTTCTATCTGTTGGAAGTCAGTCATTTTCAGCTATGAACCAGTAAGTTATCTAAGAAACAAATGGTCTTCCAGCAGTGTGAAACCAGATTCCTGAAAGGCAGAAGTTTAGTCTACACTTCCTGTGAAGTTTTGGACAAAACCCGACATCAACAAAAATCAGTAACAGATTTTCTTGTGAGCCACATGACATTCGTATCTGTTTTCTAACAGGATAAGACGATGAAGCTGGATATCCACAGGTTCAAAGAAAAGAAAAGAAAATATCTTCAACCTTACTTCGCAATCTGCCTTCACACCAGCAAGATTAATTGGTTTTAAAAGTTTTCTGGAATAATCTATTAAAAGGCAGGGCAATCCTCTGCAACACACAACCTCACGCAAGTAATTTTGGGTCCAGGAAACTGCTCATGAGCAACTCAGGACAAGTTAAATAGAATTGTTAAGTATAATGCAGTGCAATCATTTATCACTAACCCATGCATAAAGCAAATATAGCATTACCAATACTATGGCAATCCATTACATTTGACACTTTTTTGGGGGGAAAACACTTGCAACCTGAAAGAAGAGAAAATAAAATACAGAGTACCCGGCAACCATCATTAATATGAAATCCTGAGGGCAGGAGACAAAGCATGAATGTGAAAGAAAAAAAAATGGTGAAAAGCCACTTGGCATCCTTGTTTGTTATACTTCTGTAATTTTTTGAGTGTGCGTTTTTGTGAGTGTGTTCAATGGGCTGTGCATATTGATGGGACAAGGAGACTTATTTTCCACTTAGGGGTATTTTACAAAGCTACAGTATTTTAATAACACTTGTAGTGTAGTGAATATTATGGATAATATGGAAAGATACAAAATATGGACTATGAAATAATATGCAGTTGAGAGGGTGTACAATAGGACCCATGGAGGGGAAGGTGGGGAGTCCAGAGATTTATCCAAATCTCTAAATACGGATATGTAATTTGGATTGTGTGTGTGTGTGTGTGTGTGTGTGTGTGTGTATAAAAATATTCATATATTTCCCCTCACATGAGTCTAGTCACTTGGGGGTGATTGGAGACATCAGCATCCATCATCTTCCCAATGGCCAATCCTTGTGAAATATACTCAGAGTTGAGTGTTGATTTCATGTTCTTATTTCAGCTCATGGTCATCAGTGAGTGAGTGAGTTTTCCCCCAAACCTCTGGCTATATATACATTATTTACACAATGGGTACCACATGATTGGCTGATTCAACTCCCCCCCCCCTGGAGCCTGATTGGGCTGCTCCTGCAGGCCAATCAGGTTGCTGATTCACTTCCTCCTGGAGCCGGATTGGGCGGCTCCTGCAGACCAATCAAGTTGCTGCCTTCTAGGAGCCTACCTGCCTATTGTTCTAGGAGCCAAGCTCAGTACATAACACTTTGCAACCTGCCATATGCTTGGGCTGAATATCTACACCAGGGAGCCTCTACTTGACTTCCCCTGTAGGTTCTGAATTGCTAAGTAGATAGTAAGACTCACTGAAACCACAGGGAGATGTCATTGGATATGCAGCCGTGGGGACAGATCCCATGAACATGCCCAAACTTCTTCTTCATGCAAAACATGTGAAGGGGGAATACCCATATAGGGCAAAGAATCTAGGACAAATTGTGGTGTATATGTGTCTGTTTAAAAGTAAAAATATGCATTTTAAAATCTCAAAATATTAATTTCGAAAAGCATTTTCTATCAAAATAAAATAAAAAACCTCTATCTTTAAACTTACACCTTTTTGAGCCAAGAATACTGCTGGGACATGCGGGAAGTGTGAAAGATTATTAATTCCACTCCACACATTACTCTGGGTGGTGTGGATCAGGCTGATTCTTATTTAGATTCACAAAGATCACATTCCTAAAGCATTCAGCGTGAAAATTAAAACAATGGTGCCATGTTAAAAATAAATAAAAAAGCTTCAGAAGGAATAACAATTTCCATGCAACCAAATAATGGGTTTTTAAAGTTCTGTGCACCAAACAGAAGCTGTTGCCTGATGAATACCTGCTGTACAAGAACAAAAGCAGGACATAACAAAATTAATTACCTGACATTTCAATTGTGAATGGCTTTTTTGGGGGGGTGTTGAGATTTTTCATTTCATTATACATATGAAGAAACGCTTCCATCACAAGCACAATTAGATGATTCTTGTTGACATCCCTAATTGGTGTCTTATTGATTAACCCAACTGGGGGTGGAGTGGGGGAGCATTCCTGGAAAGATTTGGGTTAGGTTGATTCAAGGATCTTCTTGGTCGTATGAATCTTGCACAGGTTCTTTCTCTCTCCCAGTTCCTGTGCAATATAGTTTGCCAAGTAAGAGCCATTATGCCACTTGAGAAGTGGCAAGTTAGACTGAAGAAGGTGCAAGGTGCTATTCTTTTGAGCAACAATGGGGGAACCTGTGGCTTTCCAAATATTTCAGGCAAAATCCATCATCCCTGATGACTGGGCATTTTGGTTCAGATTCATAGGAGTTGGAGTCCAGCAAAACTATTTGAAATTTTCATCTCGTAGTATGCTGAAAGAAAATCACCGTATTTTTCGCTCCATAAAAAGGAAGGGGAAATGTCTGTGCGTCTTATGGAGCAAATGTGTGGTCGATCGCTGGATCCCTTTCTGGCCCCGCCCCCTTGCCCAGGCCTCCATTGTTGAATGTTCTGCAGATGGAGGCTGTTTGTTTCCCCAGCGACATGTGACTGGCTGATTTGATTATCTATCTGGAAACTGTAGAAACGGCTCCCTTTCCTTTCCAAAGAAGCTGCAGAACTGTGAGTTGAACCCCATAAAAACAGAATTTTTCCCCTTTGCAAAAGAAGCTGCACAACTGTGAGTTGATCACCCCAGAAATGGGGCTTTCCCCCTTTCCTCCTCTAAAAACTAGGTGAGTCTTTTGGTCAGGAGTGAAAAATACGGTATGTGAAATGAGCGCTCACACTTTACATTGTGGGTGCCCTTTGCAGGATCGCACATGGTGCTACAGTTCCCAGGGAGATTACTGGCAAACAGGGGCTGGCTTGCCTCTCAGTGTTAATTTTGGGAGGTTCACACCCAGCATCAGTAATCACGTTTCTTGCTGGGAGGTGGGGCCAGCCCCATTTATAAATAGGGGGTGGAGCTGACAACAGCCAGACAGTCAGCTCTGGCGATTCACTCTCCCTGCCCTCCCTTTGTTTAATGTTTCTTGTTTGCAGGTTAACTTTTTCTTCCTGTTTAGCTGCTATGGTCTTTGACTGGCTGCTGTTGAAGGACTTTTCCTGCATTGGCAGGTTTTGTCTTCTCCATAGCCATTGGTCACAACTTTGGCGGTTATGGCCTTGGGTGGAATCCTGGAGTCTTTTCTTCCCTATATGGGTGGTTGAAGTCGTAACTCACCCCCTTGCGATGACGATTCCAGGGTTATATTTATGGGTGTCACTGGCCATACACTGAAAGGTCATCAGTGAACTACCCTGCGTGCAGAGATATGGGCTTGGCTGCCTGCTACACTTACATCTCGCAGAGCACCCCCATATCCCATTTACCCTGATGAGCCCCAGTTCCCCCCAAGCTGGGGAGCTGGGAGGGATACACGCCCAAGGCCTAAGCCAAGGTCTTCCTACATTCAGAAGTTTAATAAAGTTGTGGCCTAATTTTAATTCCATATAATGTTGTCAGAGTCTTTATTCCTTATGATCCCTGGGAGCTGGGACTGTCGCCACCGGGTCACACAAATGATGTATTGGTGGTATCTGACTCCTAGTAAGTTAGCAAAAATGTACAAGACCGGTACAAATATTTGTTGGAAATGTAAAGAAAAAGAAGGTACCGTTTATCATAGACTGTATGGTGGACATGTAAGGTAATAAATGCATTCTGGTAAATGATATATAAGGAATTGAAAAAAAAAATATGTTTAAAATAACTTTTATTAAAAAACAAACAAACCAGAAGCTTTTTTTATTAGGAATTCTAGGTACCAATATTCCAAAGGAGCAGAAAGGATGACAGCTGCACAGATGCTACTAGCCCAGAGATGGAAAGAAGACAAAGTCCCTGCCAGAGAAGAATGGCAAACTAAGCTGTTGGACTAGGCCAAAATGGCAAAACTGACCGGAAAGCTCAGGAACCCAGAAGACCAAAACTTTAATAAAGAATGTGGGAAATTTATAATTTATCTGGGAGACCACTGCAAGCAGATGAAAACATCAGCAGGATTGCAATAACACTTGTAATATAGCAGATACTATGGACAAAATGGAGTGATACAAAATATAGATTATGGAACAATATGTAGTCGAAAAGGTTGACAGTTTGACCCATGGAGGGGAAGGTGGGAAGTCCAGAGATTCAGAGAAATCTCTAAATGTGGATATGTATTTTGCATTGTTATAATTTTACGCTTGTAAAATCAAATAAAATTATTTAAGGGGGGCAAGGAGTTGGAGTCCAGCAATTGGAGGAACATATTCTCCTCCCTCTACTTTATGGTTTCCTCATTTGGTGAAGTATAAGGGTCACCAGATCTCAGGGCCTTCTCTGTGGTACCACCTTCTCTTTGGAATCGCCTCCCCTAGAGGTGCATTTGGGGAAGGCTGGCTAAATGTGGTGTAGTGGTTAAGAGCGGTGGACTCATAATCTAGTGAACCAGGTTCGCATCCCTGCTCCTCCACATGCAGCTACCGGGTGACCTTGGGCTAGTCACACTTCTCTGAAGTCTCGCAGCCCCACTCACCTCACAGAGTGTTTGTTGTGGGGGAGGAAGGGAAAGGAGATTGTTAGCTGCTTTGAGACTCCTTAAGGGGAGTGAAAGTGCATAATATACAGTCACCCGCCCACCCCCATACATCCAAATATTTGCTAAACAAGCAGTACCCTGCGTCTTTGTGCATCCTACAAGCTCAGCATAAAGATCAAAGTATTTCTTTGAAGCAGAGCAATACTTTGAAATACATCTTGATGCAACAGAAAGACCAGAGATGAGAGTTAGCAGTATGTTATGTGAACAATTTGCATAGTGTGGATGAAAGATAGCACTGAAAAAAATTCAAAAGAAATGAAGGTCATGGTGTAATTTTGTGTGTATGCGTGACTTTTCCTTCCTGCAGCCATTCTGTAAATAGAAATGATTTTTTAAAAAATAATAATAATTGATTTTCCTTCTCTTCTAACACAAAACAAAGAAAGAGTCCCATTCCCTACTGTCCAGTTGATGTGTGTAAAATCTCTCTGAGAAGACCCTGTTTTGTTCTCACACTTTAATATAGGAAATAGGAATCTGCCTACAAAGACCAAATCACTGATTAGCTTTTGCACAAAGTTTCATGTAGCAGCATACATATTTCTGAAAGCTTGTTGGGGAGGGTGGCAGAGAGTTGCTGGCTGAATGGAATACTTTAAGGCCAGCCAGTTTGGGAGTTAGTTTTTTGACACATCTGATTTTATAATTATCATTTTATTAAGAATGGGCAGTAGTCAATGCTTGTCAGGGAGCGTGCTGAGGAGGGCTGCACTGAGGAAGAATGGTGGGAGCCACCCCCTCCCTCAATCCTGAATCTTCCCAGGAGCAGGAAGACAGTATAAATTTGGAACAGTGGTTTGCAGAGGGGCATAGTTCAGAAGGCAGAAGCTGGGAAATACTGGATGGGGAACAGCTAGCAGAAGAAACACTAGGAGAGAGAGAGTTAGCAGATTCAGTCTCTAGACAGCATCCATCCCCCTTCTCCAAAGACATGGAGAGCTCAGAAAGTCTCAGAAAAGAAAGAGCAGAGGGTACAAGCTCAGATTACAAAACATAGGAGTGGTGTAGATTAATAGGGATGGAGAGGGGAGTGTCCCTTAATTGGGAGCACCACCATTCCTAGGAGATGTGTTCTTTGTTTGCTCACTGTGATTATTAAAGATTCTAACTGGTAAGATGTTCCTTTCATTTGATCTTCTTATCTACGGTCACAGGGGGAGGAGGTCGATTACCTGAAGCCTGACAATGCTGCTCCAACTCAGAGCAGACCCATCAAATTTAATAGCTGTTACTAACTTTGGTTCATCATTTGATTGGGTCACCTCTGACTAGGACTTAGTTGAATACAACCCATTATTTTTTTTACAAGTTGCACATATGTATATTGTACAAACGTACTTATGTATTGGGTGGGGGACGATGACATTTGGAAATAGTATACTGTATGTGTGTCCAACTCCAGGACACTGTCACTTGTGGGTTTGCTATATGCCATGGGTAAAGGTTCCCAAGGTGCTGAATTACTGGACTATATAGGGTATTGAATCACCTATGTATTATTTATTTTTATTTATTGAATTTATATACTGCCCTGTACCTGGAGATCTCAGGACGGTTCACAGAACAAAATCAAAATATTTACAAATAATAGACAAGATGGACTGTTTCAAGAGGTGGCAGAAAGACATATCTAAATTTGTTTGGCAGGGCAAAAAGCCAAGAATAAAATTTAAGACATTAACAGATGCAAAAGATAGAGGAGGCTTTGCCCTGCCAGACTTAAGACTTTACTATGAATCAGCAGCGTTTTGCTGGTTGAAAGATTGGCTGCTCCTCGAGAACACAGACATCTTGGATCTTGAAGGATTTGACAATAGATTTGGTTGGCATGCATATATATGGTATGACAAGGTAAAATCGCATAAAGGCTTTAAGAACCATATGGTCAGGAAAGCATTGTATAATGTCTGGACACGGTATAAAGATTTGCTTGAAAGTAAAACCCCCAGGTGGCTGTCACCTATGGAAGCTAAAGAGGTGAAAAAATTGAACATGGGTTCAAACTGGCCTAAATATTTTGAAATTATAGAACAGGATGGTGAAAAAGTGAAATTGAAAAGTTTTGAGGAACTGAAGGATAAAGTGAGAGATTGGTTACATTATCGACAGATAAACGAAGTATTTAAACAGGACAGAAAGAAAGGCTTCCAAGTGGAGAGGTCAAAATTAGAAACAGAATTGTTAGAACCCAATACTAAAAACTTGTCAAGAATGTATAATTTGCTGTTGAAGTGGAATACTCAAGATGAAGTGGTGAAATCTAGTATGATTAAATGGGCACAGGACATTGGACATGACATTGAGCTTGCTGACTGGGAGCAGTTATGGACCACCGGTGTTAAATTTACGGCATGTAATGTCTTAAGAGAAAACATTATGAAAATGATCTATAGGTGGTACATGACTCCTGCTAAGTTAGCGAAGATCTATCATTTGCCCAATAACAAATGTTGGAAATGTAATGAAACGGAGGGAACCTTCTATCACCTTTGGTGGACCTGCCCGAAGATTAAGGTTTTCTGGGAAATGATCTACAATGAAATTAAGAAAGTTCTTAAGAGAACCTTTTTCAAGAAACCAGAAGCCTTTCTCTTGGGTATGGTGGGCCAAACGGTGCCAAGGAAGGATAAGACATTCTTTATGTACGCCACAACAGCAGCAAGAATTCTTCTAGCAAAGTATTGGAAGACACAAGAACTACCCACGTTGGAAGAATGGCAGACGAAGGTGATTGACTATATGGGACTGGCAGAGATGACTGGCAGAATTCGAGACCGGGGGAAGGAGGCGGTGGAAGAAGATTGGAACAAATTTAAAGTATACCTTAAAAACTGTTGTAATTTGGATGGAAACTAAGGGTCAGGGAAATAAGAGACAAAGAACTACAGCTGTTTCTAATAAGTCAAAGAAATTAAATTTATGAAATAGGTAAAATATTGTTATGATTAAAGGGTTGCTGGAAAAATTTGAAATAAGGATGCAGAAAAGGGGTGGTATGGGGAGGTCCATTTTATGTTTACTTATGTTTGTTTATGTTTTTGTTTATGTTTTTGTTGTGTTTGTTTTATATGTGAAAATTAATAAAAATTTATTTTAAAAAAAAACAAAATCAAAATATAAAACTCTCTGTTACCATTGTTATTTTTTCCTTTTTAAAAAATTGCATTTATTTTTATAAACGAAACATAACGGAGTCGAAACGGATTGCAATTAAATTATCATTAAATTAATGCAAAGTGTAAAGTTATTGCTGGGACTACAACAAAATAGAAATGGGGATGAAAGAAGGGAAACAATTAGAAGTGAACATAATATTATCAGCAAAGATCAGTTATCTATAAATCACCAAGAGTTTGAGGTGGAATAAAGTTGTTTTCTTTGTTAGAAGTGAATTCAAGAAAACAATACCTTATTTCTCTCATTTTTTTTGATGGTTTTGCTTTTCTTAATGCTTACATTTTATGTGTTAATGTTTCCACTTAAGAGGTTGGCCAGAATTCTTGGTATGCCAAACTTCCAATAAATTCAAATAGGATGCATTCCAGTACTTCTTTGAGTTATGAACACATACAATGTACAAGATGACTTTGCAAGGACATAAATTTTAAAACTGTTGAGCAGGCAAGCCTTAGGTTTCTAATTAAGAATCTAGTCCTACATTTTGTTTTTCCCACCCGAGGCTTTCACTTTATTCTATCCCTGCAAACTAGACTATAAAATCACAGGTCGTAAGGCAGAGATACTCAGTATACTTCCAGTGTGAAGCAGAAGGGTCTTTAAGCATGATTAGCCAAAATCACTATAGTTAATGCAGCGTGTCTGAAACAGCTTGTAATAGCGCTCGCACCTTTGACGCCATTTAGAAAAATAATTAATTAAACTGACTCCTGTACAACAAACCTAAGTAGCTAATCTGCTTGTACTATAGTTTAATGTAATAATAATAATAATAATAATAATAATAATAATAAAGTGCAGATACAGATTGAAATAATTTATACAATCGTGTAGTGTCGTGATTTAGGAACGTGAAATAGAAAACGGTTTTGTATTCCATGTCTAAGCATATATGCTTGCATCCACAATAAATTAAAAAAGTCTTTCAAAGTACTTTCCCCAAAAGCCAGAGTCCTTTCTGTTGGGGATAACTCAGACTGAAATTCCCAGTGTCAAAAAGGGTTATTTATGTATGCCACTACTGTTGCCTGTGTTTTGTTGGCCCCAAAATGGAAAACGAATGAGGTCCCAACTAAAGAAGAATGGCAACTTAAGTTGACAGAAGATGCGCGGCTTGCAGACTTAACATATAGAATAAGAGAACAAGAAGAACATACATTTAGAGAAGATTAAAAAACGTTTATTGAATACGGGGGTGGGGAATTGTGTACACTTGAAAACGTTGGCAGCCTTAAGATAAATTCAACAATGTAAATAAGTTTTGGTGGATGTAATAATGGAAAACTGATTGGTATTGTTTCTGTAAATTATGCAGGGATTTAAGATATGCAAAATGAACCATGGAAAGAGAAGAATGGAAGTCATTGATATTTTAAGGATGTTTAAATGGGTATTTTAAATTGTAAAACAGAAAATTTAATAAAAATTATTATTATACACACACACATACACACACACACACACATTGATGTAAATAGGAGATAGATTTACATGAATTGAATATGATTAGGATGAAGACAGCCACCATCTATATCCTACACAATTGCTATGGACAGCTGTATATATTGGCAAAATTATATTCCTCCACCCCATAAATCACCCAAACAAAGCACCCATTTGGACAAGTCAGTATTTTTCCATGTTTCTAACCTTACTCTCAGGAGATTCACATTGAGAAGGTCATTCTGTGTATGTTTTCAGTTTTAAAAAGCACCCCAGTTTGCCTCAATGGCTTGGCAGAATTTTGTCCGCTCATGTCTCTCAGCTTCTATTGGGCTGCTTAAATCCAGGCAAGATAGAAATGCTGTTGGATAAAGATTTTAATGGTCTGGGCAGAGGTTGGTGTATAAACTATCCTGGATAGAGCTCCCCCATTTGAAGGAGAAGCATAACAACAGGGCAATGGCACATGGATTGCATTCAAAAGGTTCCAGGTTCAAGCCCCTGCCAGCAGTGGCATAGTGTGGGGGCAATAGGGGTAGTTGCCTGAGGTGCAAAATTGTTAGGGGGCACACAATTTCAACTCCCAGTGCTGCCTCAATAGAGCTGCGTGCTTCCATCACTGGGCTTCATTCCATCACCAGGCTTCTCCATCAGAACCAGGAAGTGACCTCTCCAGACAATGAACAGCTATTTTTTTCTAATCTCTGCACTTGCAATATCCTGGGTGATGTGGACACCATTGGACAGTTGAATGTGCATGCATATGCTGTCTTTTCCCCTCCCATCCACCCACTGACTCTGCACAGCCCCGGGCACCAGCAACCCATGCTACACCACTGTTTGCTAGTCAAGATAAACAAGATGGAGCTAGTTGCATCAAGCCTTCTAACTTTCCTGAGCCTCAAGACCGGCTTTAGATTCCCTGCTCTGTGTTCCATTGCCTCATGTCACAAAGTATGCTGAGCATTTCCTATAAATTGCTTGCTAAATGCTAGTTATTTATTGTCTTGAGAACTGAATGCTTGCTTCATTTAAGATCCACCTAACCCTAACCTACAGAGGAATAAGAAAACACTATTTTTCTTAAAAGCTAGAGGCCTTGTAGCAGGCATTGCTTGAGAATTCTAAGAAATGGAAAAATCAGTGCAGTTCTGAACAGCTTGATTCAAAATGGCACCTAATTTTTGACCAAAACCAGCTCCTTGATGTGACTCTTGATTATCATATCTAAAGGGGCATTCAAATGCATAGCAAACAAACAACTTTAATTCAAGAAGAAAAAAATCCATTTGTAATCCCTTTAGCCAGGTGCATTATGGGCATAAAGTGATGAAATTTGGGGTGATATACTGGCATGCAGTTCTTTGCCACTGTTGTCATGGGAGAATTATGAGGGGACAGAAACACGCATTTGTGGAAAGCAATTATGTTCATTGCTGTGTCACTCAGTGACATTTCATTGGTGTGAATGAAATTTAGCATGACATGCCAATATATCAGTTTAAAAGCCACACTTCCATTACACAATAGGTACTGCAGTGTGAAAAGAACATTGGAAAATAGGGACAGAAGCACGAATATTATAATCAGGAACACGCTAACACAATATTCCCCCCATCTGAATGTACCCATGACCTCTCTTAAGGACTGGTACAATCAACAGCCAAATCGGGTCTTACATGACCTCTGTCAGAAGGCCTTATGCCCATTCCATGTTCTGCATTTATATCTTCCTCGGGACTTTTGTAGATGTTCTTGATTATATAACACAATTTATTGTTTTATTTCCCCCCTTTCTTTCCTTGCTCATGACTAAAATCTATTGTGTTTCTTGTGGAAGTCTCAGAAATAGTCCAGATCATTCGATATTATTGCTTTTCTTTTCTTTTTGTAAACTGCTTTGATGTTTTATTATCAGCGAAGATATATAGATTTGTAAAATAAAAAATATATAGCAAACACTGAGTATGAATTAGTTCCGTAACAAATGGAAAATTCATTCAAATGGATACAAAGTGAATGCTTTCAGTAGTCCATCATTTTGTAATCAAATTTGTGTCCATTCTTCCCTAATTTATACCACTCCGAAATGGATTTCTGTAATGACCTGGGTCTCATAGCCTTCAATGATTCAAAAATGCTTCCTAATTTTTTTGTTTCTAGTAGTAACTGGGGTAAAATACGATTAACACCACTACTAAAAGAATACAATTAAATCATGCACAGGGCCTTTTTTGTGGTAGCCTTACAGCTGTGAATTTCAATCCCAAATGAGACCAGGCAAGCACCTTCCCTCAGGACCTTTAAATGAGTCTTTAAAATGTATTTTCTCCATGGCTGATTATGTTGAGTTCTTATCACTGTATATTTTATGCTGGCTTAACTATTATATTTTTATTATATTTAACTATTATATTTTTATTGCGTGTGTTGATATCTAGTTTGCCATCCACTTTGGGAGTCACTGAGGTCTTTGCATCCATGGAATAAATAGATATTTATAATCAGCATATAGTTGCAATTTAAATTCTGTTTGGTTCCCAGCTTTTTGCTTAACATGTATGACAGCTGATAAGAGGATTGAAAATCCCCGTAGAAAAAGGCTTCGAAACGAAAGCACTTCTCAGCTCTGAGTCATTATTTCTATAGACATTACTGCTGCGCCTGGGAACTATATTCCTTTCTCCTCTCTGCCTTAAAGCCATGCCTGAAAACTAAAATTCTGACTAAAAGATGGTAGCAACAATACATGATATAGGGTTACTTTCTTCTTGAACTCATAGACAAAGAGCTCATTTACGCTGGCAGACAGTTCGTGAATGGTGATGGAAAACGCATGAGGCCGGAAAACACCTTTCAAAATTAGGAGACAGCTCTGTTATAAGATTCCTACACGGTACAGCTGACAATGTCACCAATCCAATCCAGAAACTTGTTAAGCATCACAGTCACTCGCTTTCCATTGATTGCAATCCATTCCGCAGCCTCCTTGAGTTGCCAGCTGGCTCCCCCTTCACATTTCCCCCTTACAGGCAAAATTCAACCCATGCAGCACGACAGAATGTAGCATCAAATGCTGAATGCGGAGATCTTTTCCATTCTTGGAGCAGGGCATGTATCACAGCCATCTATGGGGGTGTTTACCACTTCCACATGGTTGCTTCTCCTGCAGGAAAAAGTAGAGGCAACCATATTTTCCCCATGCGGTTCCCTCTGAGAGAGATGGAATGCCTCTCAAGGCAGTGATGAAACTAGGCTTTAAGTTATCCGGGTCAAAGACCCAGTGTGGCACACACACCCAACACACACATTTGTGTATACACAAACAGACAGGCTGAGACAGGGGTGTTCTGAGGGGGTAACCAAACAATTAAACTCCTGTGTTGCAAACAAATATCAATAATATCCAAAGGCAACACGATGACCAAGTGCAACAATGTGATGTCAATATAAACTCTTTATATAATCTATACAGAACATTGAACAATATGAAATATATGAAGTATGCACTCTCTGCAAAACCAAATAAATAGAAATCTTCTAAATCTCTGAAAGTCACAAAATACCGGTATGCACTCTTGAAAACATAGAACCAAATAAACATAAGTCTTATAGGTCTCTGAAAGTCTTTGTGGGCTATGCAACTCTCTAAAAGAAGCAATGGGTCAGATTCTTATCTGGTGAAAACAAGCCATAAAGCTTTGTTTTATGACGTCCAACGCTGCCGAAGTGGTTCACAAACAAACGTAGTGAACAGTGATTCCAGATTTCATGGAATTCTTCTTCAGCACAGCAGAAGGATACAGAAATGCTTGATAAACTGGAATTGAATTATTGAAACAATGACCTTGTGACTTTCAGAGATTTAGAAGATTTCTGTTTATTTGGTTTTGCATATTTCATATATTTCATATTGTTCAATGTTCTGTATAGATTATATAAAGAGTTTATATTGACATCACACTGTTGCACTTGGTCATCGTGTTGCCTTTGGATATTATTGTGTTCTGAGGGGGGGTGGGGGGCAGACCGCCCCAGGTATCATTCCAAAGGGTGTGTGTGTGACAAAATGCCGACCCCCGATCGGTGGCACCTCCTGGGATGCATGCCATGCCCCCCTGGGAAGACCACGATGCCCCCTGGGCGTGGCTGCCATGCCTGCGGGATGCGTGCCACACCCCCTGTGACGAGCGCAACTCCAGGTACTGGAGCAGGTTGCTTTGCCTCTGGGCTGAGAGCCTCAATGGTGCCCCTCTGGAGGCTTCACCTGGGATTAAAAAACTGCCTAGCCCCCCTGCCCCAGCTATGGCTTTGCCTCAAGGGGTGGGTACATTCTGTTGTATCCAAAGTGTGCAATGGCAAGGAGCCCCTACCACATTATTTAGTCTTATTTGTCACTCAAACACAGGGCTTTTCCCCCCAGCTAGAACTCACCTGAACTCTGTTCTGGCACCTCTGAGGTGGGTGCCATGACCATTAGAAAAGAACAAGGGAGGTGTTCATGGTACATTCCAGCACCTCTTTTTCTAGAAAAATAGCCCTGCTAAAACGTCTCCAAGCACCCGCGGTCTTGTGTATCTTTAATTGTTCTAGACTGTATTATACTGGTTGTCTTTATTTTATAACCTACCTGGAAACGTACGTCCTGATAGCACAGCAATGCGCATTCAGAAGAGAATAAATAATTCACAGTACAAAAGAAGGGTAATGCTCATCTGCTGATCGGACTAAATTCAAGCCCAGAAGTGGCTTTGGCCTTAATTCAACTAGCTGTGAAATGCTTTCTAAGTTCTAACTTAGAACCAGTGTTGGTCAGGTGATAAAGCGGTTGCTATACAGAAAAGGGAGATGAACCTTGTTTATAAGAACTACCAAGCAATCCCGGCAGGTCCCCTGTTGCTGAGGGATCTCTCCACTGCATGGATAGATGTTGACAAGGAGCCAGCAGGATTACATACCCCTCCCTGACCCCAAAGTGCTTCCTCTTGGAGCACTGCCCCATTGCAGTACTGTGCACACTCTTCTCTTCTTGGTCCTCAACCAACAGCAACTGCTACCCCAGCCTCAAACCATTTTGGACCATGGGGCTCATGACATCCCTAGCTTGGGAATGGGGATGTTGCCGTGAACCACTGAGCCACAATCCTCCCCTTAGCTGGCTTGGCTTTGCCAGCGCATTTGCTAGATTGTGCTTGATAGTCTCTACCAATTTGCACCACACTGACCTCCTTGCTGCCTCTCCCCTTCTGGTATTCAGCAATGACTTGCCTGCTGGAAAACTCATGTCACAGCTCTGCCCCAGCTGGTTTGGCTTCTGGGAAAGGTTTGGCCAGTGGTGGATTTTGGGCTTTCAAATTTCAGCAGTGGCCTGTTGAACACCAAAATTTGGTACCCTCCATCTCTTACCTTCAGTCATTGTTTTGGCGCCACCTGCAGCACCAACTTGGCTCAACCCCCAGTGCAGGCGAACAGTCGTGCTCTCCTAAATCCACCTTTGGTGGATATAAAACATCTCCCTGGGCCTGATCCACTTCCAGCAAGTCTCCCTTTTTGCTGTTACCATGGTCATAGCTTCAATGGCTCCCCCCAATTCAGAGAGGGAGGTCTGTTCTCTCCTATGGTCCCCTGGGACACCCTTCCAGGGACCATAGGTTTATGTCCTTAAGGATATCCTTCTGGATATACTGATTAAACTCATCTGAACTGGACATAGCCTTTTTCTTCTAGTCCCCATGTCCTGATTTCCTTTGGCAGGCTTGTTACTGTTAATTGTTTTCTGCGCTGAGAGCTCTGCAACTGGATCTGCACAGTGAGATATCGTGATTATATTTTGTGTGGTTTCGGTTCGTATTGCCAAGACTGTTCCCATGTGCTTTGTGTTTGCTTCATGTTATCTTCCCCTTTCTGTGCTCTCAGACTATTGTGAATTTGTGTGTGTGCCTGTGTGTGTGTGCCCACACGGATTGTGTGATCTGGAGTAAATCTGGCATTCCTCTGGATATATGAGAGTAATTTAGTTTTATGCCATCCTAACAGATGCCTCTCTGATTCATGTCAAAAGCAGCACTACTGCCTCCTGGAACCTTAGATTTGGAACAAGTGTGTGCGTGTGTGTGTGTGTGTGCGCATCAACCATGGACCAAAATTGTGTGACACTTCTGCCAGTGTGGTGTAGTGGTTAAGAGCAGTGGACTCGTAATCTGGTGAACCAGGTTCGCTTCCCCGCTCCTCCACATGCAGCTGCTGGGTGACCTTGGGCTAGTCACACTTCTCTGAAGTCTCTTAGCCCCACTCACCTCACAGAGTGTTTGTTGTGGGGGAGGAAGGGAAAGGAGAATGTTAGTCACTTTGAGACTCCTTAGGGTAGTGATAAAGCAGGATATCAAATCCAAACTCTGTTGATCTTCTGCCTGCACATATCTTTTCAGACTGCTCATGCAGTCTGACCCCTTGTCAATCTGGAGTGGGGTGGCAGTTATACCTTTGCATCTAATTTGAGTTCACTGTAGATCAGTTGAGGGGAGGGGAATTTTATCATTTGGATGACCACTGTCAGAAAGGATACAACATAGGAGGGGCCTGATCCAGCACTGGTCTGCTTATATTCCATTTTTAAAGGATCTGACCAAAGTTTCTGAGCTTTTTAAAGGAGGGAGCACCCAGCCAATTGTTTAGGGGAGCTCGCCCACCACAGCTGCACCACACCAATCGCCATGCCATCTGCAGCATCTGTCGTGCAACACAAAGCACTGTGCCACCCCCAACAATGGGTGCCAGAAAACACCAAAGAGGTGCCGGACTCAATGAAGAGCTGCTGGAACTCAGTTCCGATGAGTTCCGGCTGAGGGGAAAAGCTCTGAGTTTGCTACTGAATCAAGCAAGCAAGCAATCATTTTATCTGTATGCCACCTTTCCAAAGTTAAAACCATGCTCAAGGCAGCTTACAACGTGTTAAAATAAATACTCAGCTATGAACATAACAAAAGTGGTCATAAACAAGAAAAAAAAACCATCAAAAGTGTGCAACCAAACTGAACAATTTCCACATAAAGAGATCCAAAATAAAGAAAGGCTGGAAGCGTTTTACCCATTGCTGGTTTAGCGGGACACGTCTGCCAAGATTCTGTGTATTTGTCACAACAGCAGCTCACCAAGTATGGTGCTGTCTCAGCAGGAAACAGAAGGCTACACTAGCTTTGGGAAAACTCCTGCACACATTGCTCAGTTTATGGGCAGGATGGCAGCATAAGGCTGAGATCTAGAGGGCTGCGCTATGCTAGGCTTATCAATGCACTGCTGTTTTTTCAGCCTTCCTCCCAACTTCATGTTCTTCCCCCCTAGGGTGGGTGCCCGGTCCCTTCATGGGGAATTTTGTGGGTGCTCAGGCACCCAGGGCCCCAGAGAGCCAGCACCTACAGGTGTATGTGTGGTGGAAGCTCAGTCAAGCAGTTAAGCTCACCACAGAGAAGAGCTATTTTGCAGAGTTGTCTTTACTAGGGCAATGCCAACATACACATGCACACACTTTTTACAGGTGTTGCAAGTAGTCCTCTCTCTGAGCCCAGAGAGGGTTCTTTGCTTCAAAGTCCTTGCTCTGTTGAAGTCCACAGCCAAGTCCTTTGTTCAGTTTCTTTCAAAGTCCTTCAAAGTTTTCTGAGTTCTGAAGTCTGGGAATTTTCTAACTTCTCCCTCGGACGATTCCTTCAAAAAGTCTTCACTAAAATCCACTGTTCCAATGGATAGCCTTCAACAATGCTTGTAATCTCCTACCATGATCCACATAGTATGCTGTGACCTGAGCCCTTCTATACACAAAGTTACTTGCCAAATGTGGCCAGTAACACAGATAAGAGAGTCACAAGATGCTTGCAGGTGCACTGTGTGGAATGAGCCATCGCCACTGACTCATGGAGAATTAACCCATTTACTGCATTCCTTAACAGACTATTATTTACATCCCAGTATCTGAAAAGTGATTCAGTGATATACTATGTGGTCTGTTAGACTATCTTTACCAATAAACTTCACAGATTCCATGTCTGTCTTGCAAGCCTCTCAATTATTGGACTGAGCAGACATCTACATCTTCATCCATCACGACAGACAGCTATCTTTCTTAATTAGCTTAAAGTGTCAGTTATTGCATTTACCTCCTCCCTTCAGGAGATGATAAGCATCAAAGCCATTGCCATTATTAGCTCAGAAAAGGTCAGCTTTTTCTAAAACAAACAAACAAAAATAAAGCCTGACCACTGTAAATGTCAGTTTTATTTCCTGCTTTAACCCATAAAGCGCTAGGGAGCCTGGGGCCCAAAAGGCTGTCCACTAACCTATATGTTGTCACTGTAACTAAAGTCAGCCAAGGGTGCCCTGCCTACAGTTGCCTCCATAAAACAGGAAAAAACACTTGAGACAGAGGCAATTTCATTGTCCTTCATAGCTCTCAGCTATGAAACTGTCTTCTTCTGGGAGCCCATCAAAATCTGTCCAGGCAATTGCCAGAAGCAAGGAAAACCGGCTCGTTGTTTAAGCAGTTATTCAATAGCTTTGGGGAGGGATTTTTATAGTATTTTAAAATATCATTTTAGGGAGTTGTATATTTTAGAACTGCATTATTTATTTTATAAAAACCGAGCTAAATCGAGGCACAGCTGCAAGAGAAAATAAAAAATGAATGTCCAAACTAAAACCAATAATAAGTTCTTCGCTTTTGATGGGAGCTAAGACACAGCCTACACTCAAACTGAGTTACGGTTTGGCTAAAATGAGGTGGGGGGCTGCCTTTCTATTAGGTGACAAGAGCCGGCTCCATAGGACAGAGATTTGTAGCAAGCAACTTTTTAAATTATTGCTGCAGCAAATGGAAACAAACATTGCCTTCTTAGAATTGCCTTTGCCATACCTACCCCCTCCCACTGCTTAGAAAGAATTTGGTCACCATATATTTAACGCACATGGCTTCCCACAAAGAATTCTGGGAGCTGTAGTTTGCTAAAGGTGCTGGGAATTTCAGCACTATGGTGGGTAAGCTACAGTTCCCAAGGATTCTTTTGGGGGAAATCACACTCTTTAATATGTGTTGAATGCACTTTACATGCATGGCATGGATGTTACAGGATGGAAAGTGGAGGGTGGCTTGAAATGCATGGCAGTGACTGGTGGCAGGGGAAGATACTACATTCCATATCTAGGGATGCAGCAAACTAAGCCAAACTCCTGTTGTATATTTCTTGCACTGTATTGAGAAGCTAACAGTGCAATCTCTTCTTCTTCTTCTTCTTCTTCTTCTTCTTCTTCTTCTTCTTCTTCTTCTTCTTCTTCTTCTTCT
>JAXCMG010000024.1:3919084-3937513 GCA_034642415.1 Podarcis siculus | reverse complement strand
AGGAGAAATGGAAGGGGCTCTGTTTCTCCTGCCGCTTTGCTGAAGGGGCGCTGAGCAGAGAGGGGGAGAATTTTTTTTCTTGTTCTCCCCCTCTAAAACAAGGTGTGTCCTATGGTCGGGTGCGTCCTATAGAGCAAGAAATATGGTAGAAGAGATCTGCTAGATCAGGTCAAAGGCCCATCTAGTCCAGAATCCTGTTCCCCTAGGACAACCAGATCTCTGTAGGAAGCATTCAAACCAGGCCTGAGTGCAATAGTTCTCTCCTCACTTTTGTAATTCCAGGCAGATGGTATTCAGAAGCATGGTGCTTCTAACAGTGGAGACAGAACATGTGTCTAGAAGTCATTGATTACGGTGTCTAGAAGTCATTGATAGTTATTTTAATTTGGTAGTTATTTTGCTTTGTTATTGCATGCTCCATCTAATCAGTAAGAAAAATGAGGCCTGTTTGTTTTTACCCATAAGATACATTTAGGGAACCATAAAATATGTGCCCAAATTCATTATAAGTGTTAGAAATCTGGAGGATACTGCTCATTTATAAATAATTCCCAAAATCGTTCTTTTAATGCTTTTAAAGAAAGCATATCCCTTTTCTTTGATAACTATACTAGAAAAAGTTTGGAGAAAGATGAATATACTGGATGAATTAAAATGGTAAATTTTGTATTTTCATTCATAAAGGACAATTAGATATACGGAGTGTAAAAACTGCAGATTGTCAACAAATGATTCAATCACTCCTAACCGATCTATCTACCAAAACAGAAAAGCATTCACATATTTGTGCCTTTTATTTCCCCAGCATCATTTCCCCTAAAGAATAGTCATGACTAAATATATCTTGGATAGCCTGACTTCACAGAATAATATAAACTGCTCAGATAAAAATGACAAAGAAGAGCCCTTTTCTAATTGTCAAGTGGGACCTTTCAATCTACTTGCAGTGATTCTGTGATCCGTGTGGCATGATGAAGTCTATTATGTGGCAGTCCCTAATGACATCATCCATTGTTCTGTAGCTTACAATAACTTAGGCTCAAACCACAGGTTATGTAGCTGACCTGCTTTTGAGAAGACCAATGTTTTTAGCACATAAATTTGGTTGCTTGGCTGCCTGACCCGTGACTGGCTCTAGTATTTCCTAAAAGCAGCTGCAGGTGGGGGCTGATTTGGATCAGAGGCATGGCATGAAAGGGTTAACTTTTTCTTTCTACACTAAAATGATATCATATGCCAATATATGAAAGGCCTCCAGATACTATTGTGCAGTGCTATTTTTCTAGAGAAAAAGGTGCCAGAACTCAAAATGGACGCCTCCCCTGTTCTCATATAATGGCAATGGCACCCACCTGAGAGGTGCCAGAACCAAGTTCTGGTGAGTTCTGCCTGAAAAAAGCCCTGCTATTGTGGCATTTGGTCAGCTGTACTAGATGAGCCGTTGGTCTGATCCAACAGAACTCCTCTTATATGTTGTCACTACAACTGCTACCACAGAAGCTTGTTGCCTTCATTGGCAGCAGAACTGAGGTCTAGAGCTCCCCACTCCTCAATTCTTGCCAAACAAAACCTGAATCCATTTCCTACGGGAATTAGAAACTGTGTTGATTCAGGCTTCTTATTAACATAGTGGATGCAAGGGAAAATAATGCATTAAAACTGGAATATTTCCAAAGCAGAAATTGATGAGGTCCATGCTTCTAAATCAGCAATGCAGAAGTGGTAAAATGCATTCTGCTGAGTATCCTGATTTTGTTCACGTTTGAGTTCTGAACAAAGGACCATTGCTGAAAACTACAGTTTTCAGATGGTTATTGGTGCACAGGAAAGGTGGCAAAGCCTCCCCCCTCCCAATTTACAGATAGATAGGTACAGTGTGTGCTGTGGTATACTGGAAGGGTTGCTTCCACATGTTCAGGAACCCTGAAAATGTAGAAGTTCCAATCCATGTGTAGTCTTCAGGCTCCCAATCCATGCTCATTGTGTATAGACGAATACCTGCAAGTGGGTTGGGGAAAAATACTTTTAAAAAATACATCAGCCAAAATAAGGATAGTTAACTTTTGTGATAACTTTGGCGAGATGTAGTATAGCAACGTTGCAGAAAAGCTGGGAATTGATATTTCAGACCTGTTTTATAGTTCCGCAGTGACGGGAGACAAAAGTTTTCTTTTTTGTATGTGTGGCTCTTTTCAGAAGAACTCTTCAATATGCTATAAAAGCAAATGTGGTTCACGGCAATCATTTTAATGAATTTGCCATGGAGGGGGAAAAATGCAAAATCGCAAAGATGTCAAAACACTTTTGTGCGGTTGTTTGTTTAATTAAGTGTTGCCTTTTCAGAAGCTTTTCTCGATTAATGATCTCCACGAGGTGGGGGAGAGGAATAAATTTCAGCAAAAAGCTATGCAAATGAATGCCTGGCATTCACTGATTTCATTGCACTCAGTGGTAGAAGGGTAAAAAATGTCACAGCTTTTTCTTGTTTCTCACTGTCTTCTTACGGCAGTGAAGCTATGTCTGCCAGTGAACTGGAACTGATTTACAATGAAATTATTGTTTTAATATATAGATTGAATGCTTGAAGTGCTCGTGCCTGACTTTTCCACAAGTTACTCTGAGCACTCCATCATAAATAAGGTCTTATGATTATATGCAGTATCCAATTATCTCCGCATTATGTGAACCAAAGAAAATGTCTCTACTGAAAGTTTCATGCATTCTGTTCATGAGCACTTGGATTGAGGAGAACTAAGGAAGACAATAATAGTCATTGTTATTGCTGATGTGTACATTTACCCAAAGGCCAAGGCAGCTAATGGCTTTGCAATGCTTGTTTTCTGAATTCCATGGGGCTCCTGCAACAGGTGATCTAGATCATTCATTGAAGAAAGGTATTTCAAAGATCACATACCTCTAAGGCTTATACACACGCTACAAGCTGTACAAGCTGTCTCTACACATGTGCAAGTGTTTGGGTGGAAAAGTGAACACTTGTTGAATTATACAACTCAACTGTATAAATTATACACAGTTGAACGGGCTGTACATTCATTAAACATCGCATGTGAATAACTATGAGTGTATAGCTCAACTATTTGTGTACACAGATTATATGTGCACACTTGTTCTGACATATTTTTAAAGAGAATAAAGTAGATAGTTGATAAATGCCATGCAGCCTTATGATATTATTATTGTCACATTATCCCTTAATTCAGCAGATCTTGACAAAGCCCAACTGAGCATTTCCCCCTGAAGGTTAATTTTAGAAAGCCCAGTGGTCTGAGTGGGGAAGTAAAGAATAACAATATTAGTCTAAGCAATATAACACAAAACTCTTGCTACAAAATTTAAAAAGAGATTTTTCACCAACTACCATGCAAGAAGCTGTTAAATGTCTTGGGGTGGTCTTCATTATGATAAAAGTTGTTTCTTTTTAAGGATTAGAAATATCACCCTATTTCTATTTCTTAGATTAGTATGTGCAACCTATTTTTAAAAGCACATTTTCCAAGCAGCAAAACAGCTTCCTTTGGAACTAATATTAAAGTAGACGGCATATTGTGTTCTCGGTCCCTTTTGCTTTTTCCATGTGTATTATTAGCATCCAGCCTTTTGAGTTCAGAGGCTGAACAAAGTTTTTCAAAAGTTCAAGCAGTCACATTATGTTCCAGTGATCTGACCTGTTCTCTTAGAGTGGAATGTGGAACAGAAATTAGATACACGCCCTGGGAGCAATTTGGCGTCTATATTCATTTCTTACAACTCTTAACACAGATTTCACAGTGCATCAGCAATATCTCCGAAACACTGTGCTCTAAGCACAGCCACTGTGCTTTCCTCTTCTTAAGGGAAGAGTCATCGTAGGCATGAAGATCTGTGAATGTGCTGGGGGGTGTTGTGTTGCTCAGTGGGCAGCAGGAGATAATGGCAGGTGATATGTTGTTGATAGCAGAGAGCCTGTTTTCTGGGAAATTGTGGCTGTCACACTGAAAACTTGAATGGATGGGTTAGATGTCAAAAAACTCTGGATGCACAATATAAAGGAGAAAGGGGAGCCAGTGCCTTTGAGTAGTTTTGCGTAAGACAAATGGTCATAGGACTATATTTATCAGCTCATGTGGCCTGTTAGCATTGTCTGTGTCTCTCAATATGTCTCTGATATACACTGCACACAAAAATCTCTTTCATTGCTATGGATGCAAACTAGGTGTGTGGGGAAAGAGAATGAGATATGCACATGGCATGTTTTATATGCAGCTGGTATTTTGTAGGGATGTTGTGAAACTGTGGTGCGCATGAGAGCTTTGTATGGTGCATGTGGGGTGCATGAGAAAACAATTTCTTAGTGCATGAGAGATATCTTCATGTCTTCATGTCCTGCAATGTTTGCATTTTCCAAACAGTTGCACCCTGACCTGATTCTGACCATTCTATATTATTGGAACATTTTAGCAAAGTTCTACTGAAGACTTCACTGGTACAGAATCCACGCCTACATTACGGTGTAGATAATTTTTTTGTTTTTATGTTTCTACTTTCTGTAATCGTACCCAAGCTTTGGGAATAAATAAATCGAGGGGCTGAGTAGGAAACCACCATGTTTTTGTTGTTGTTTAGTTGTTTAGTCGTGTCCGACTCTTCGTGACCCCATGGACCAGAGCACGCCAGGCACTTCTGTCTTCCACTGCCTCCTGCAGTTTCGTCAGACTCATGCTGGTAGCTTCGAGAACACTATCCACCCATCTCATCCTCTGTCGTCCCCTTCTCCTTGTGCCCTCCATCTTTCCCAACATCAGAGTCCTTTCCAGGGAGTCTTTTCTTCTCATGAGGTGGCCAAAGTATTGGAGCCTCCGCTTCAGGATCTGTCCTTCCAGTGAGCACTCAGGGCTGATTTCCTTCAGAATGGATAGGTTTGATCTTCTTGCAGTCCATGGGACTCTCAAGAGTCTCCTCCAGCACCATAATTCAAAAGCATCAATTCTTCGGCGATCAGCCTTCTTTATGGTCCAGCTTTCACTTCCATACATCACTACTGGGAAAACCATAGCTTTTACTATACGGACCTTTGTTGGCAAGGTGATGTCTCTACTTTGGAAACCATCAGAACTTTGTATAATCTGGCTATATTGTGTTCCATATTCTGAAGCAGGAATAAGACATATGTAGAGAACCAATATATTTTTCTCTAGGACATGTAGCCTGGATATCCTGGTGGCATTCATAATCCACCATTAATGCTTTTGTAAGACACAGCCCGCAGGAAACAATGATGATTTCACAAAAACAAACCCATAGCAAAGAACATTTAATCAGATAAAATGAGATACATTCCCCCAGGAAATGTAAGAAGGACAAGTGCCTTTAAATCTACTACATGAACTTTTCAAATTATTCTGGTACAACAATGCAGAACAGCTAGGATGAACATTTGTGTAGTCAGCTAGCAAGGAAGATGAAAACGGCAACAATTTTGCATGCAGTTGAGAATCCAGAATGTAAGTCATTGTTCCAGCTGTCGGTGTGTGCTGAAAAAATGGAGAGGAATTAGAAAGATGGGATCTGAGCTGCAACCATTTCAAAAGTTATGAACTGCTAACATATATTGAAACCTTGTTATAAACACAGCCACCCAGATGGCTCAGTAGCTACGCTGCAAATCATTCTCCATTAAAACCACAGAAATTCTGCTCCATATATTCCATCATGTTTGCTCAGTGTCAGAGGCCACCAGGGGGCTCACTTAGTGCAAATACTTCTTCTTCTTTGGCGATCACTTGTAGCCGAGTAAGATTGTCTTCCATAAACATGGTTTTAACAGTGAGTCTGTAAGTGACTGTGGAGGCCAATTCTGGATCTGCACGTCCTTCCACAGTGGGGACATAGGTTTCTGGCTGGGAGTTGATCATGGTGAGGGTTTGCCAAACATGCCTTCCTCTTAGCATGTTTCTCCCTTTCGTCCTGTGTTTGAGCATCTTCAAAACCCATGACTGTTCTCATATTGGAGCGCTCTTAGCCCAGTGTTTCCCAGTTGTTGGTGTTTATACTACAATTTTTTAGATTTGCCTTGACAGAGCCTTTGAAACTCTTTTGTTGACCACCAGCATTATGCTTACCATTTTTAAGTTCAGAATAGAGTAGTTGCTTTGGAAGACGATAAATCAGGCATCTGGACAACATGACCATTTCAATGAAGTTGATGTTGAAGAATCATAGCTTCAACATTGGTGATCTTTGCTTCTTCCAGCACACTGGCATTAGTTAGCCTGTCTTCCCAGGTGATGTGTAAATTTTTTCGGAGACACCGTTGATGGAATCTTTCGAGGAGTTGGTGTTTATAAGTGGTCCACATTTCACAAGCCTGGACTACAAGTATGGACTACATACTACAAGTTGGGTGAACAGGAAGCCTTGAAATTAGGTCAGTTCAGTTTTGGGAGACTGAATTGGAAGGGAAAACAAGCTGTAATTTGGGTGCCAAACATGGAAGAAGCAAACTTTAGGCTACTGAATGAGTGAGAAAAGAGATTTAGATGGGTCTCTGAGATTGCATGGGGAGATGTGGGAAGGATGGAAGACCCTCAGAGCTGGATCTCAGTGTCCAGGCTGAATGATGAGGGTGGAGATGCTCCTTCAGGTATACAGGGCTAAGGTCGTTTAGGGCATTAACAGTCAGCACCCACACTTTTAACTGTGCTTGAAAAGGTACTGGGAGTCAATGTACTGTAGGTCTTTCAAGATTGGTGTTATATGGTCCTGGCATTTAGGGTTCTGGGACCATATGGAGGATTCGGGGAACTCAAAACCCCTTTCATATGGTTCAGGGGTAATGAAACAATGGGGGGCACTGAACCGCCCTGAGACCTCTGGGTACAGGGTAGTATATAAATTCAATATACAGAGAAATCAGAACATGTAGTGGAAAATACAGTGGACACTCGGGTTGCAAACGTGATCCATGCGGGAAGCACGTTCGCAACCCGCAGCGTCCACAACCTGCAGCACCATGTCTGTGCACGCACGGGTTGCGATTCGGTGCTTCTGTGCATGCACAAAGCACGATTTAGCGCTTCTGTGCATGCGCAAGGGCTGAAACCCAGAAGTAACAGTTCCAATACTTCTGGGTTCGGTGTGGTGCACACCCAAAATTGCTCAACCCAAAGCGTCTATAACCCAAGGTATGACTATAATGTAATAAAATGCATTATGGGGGGGGTCAATATTAATTGTGTGTTTTTTAAAATATTTGAAATATTGTTATTGCTTCAAATGTTTAATTAACATGAAAATAATAAAAAAGAAAATGTTGATTTCAGCGTCTTATTTTTTCCAATCACACTCACTCACACACACACACACACACACACAATTTTTAAATACATGGAAACACAAAGAACAAACAAAAGTAACATATAGAGCAAACAACAATGACAAAAACAATAACCCCAGCCTCCAGGAGGAAACACTTGGGGAACAGCTGAATCCAAAGAGCAAAAGATATACATCTATGTAAATTAATAAGTATTGGAGTACATAATCGGATTAGACACTATCTCAATACTCTCTTGTTCCCTGGCTAGCATGGTTACAAAAACATTTCTATAAAAGCAAGAAATCACTATTATTATGCCAATAGGTAGCTGAATGCTGAAGGCGGTGGGTGGCCATGACAAAACAAATAAAATCAGACCAAACAGATTCAAAAGTAAGTTTATTTTGTCCTCGGTCTATTCTATGTTTGGGTAGCCTTTTTTTTCTAATGAAGCAATTTTCAACACTTTCACGGGTCTAAATCGACTCCTGTAACATCTTTCCAATTGTGGGCTATGATGCCTCTGACCGCTGACAGGAAATGGCTAATCCATTTCAGAGCAAAAATCTGGGCCAGTAAGTAAGGTCAGGGGGCACCCATTGCCCCATTATAGATCTGATTTCTTGAAACACTTGCCTCCAGAAGGCCTGCCAGTTCAGCACATATGGAAGTATGCTCCAACTGAATGGCACCCCTTCCAACACAATGGGGGGAAATATAGAGCATATCCATGACAACTTCCTAGGAATAAGACACCATTATGATCACTGCAGATGGTGACAGCAGCCACGAAATTAAAAGACGCCTGCTTCTTGGGAGAAAAGCAACGACAAACCTAGACAGCATCTTAAAAAGCAGAGACATCACCTTGCCAACAAAGGTTCGTATAGTTAAAGCTATGGTTTTCCCAGTACTGATGTATGGAAGTAAGAGCTGGACCATAAAGAAGGCTGATCGCCGAAGAATTGATGCTTTTGAATTATGGTGCTGGAGGAGACTCTTGAGAGTCCCATGGACTGCAAGAAGATCAAACCTATCCATTCTGAAGGAAATCAGCCCTGAGTGCTCACTGGAAGGACAGATTGTGAAGCTGAGGCTCCAAGACTTTGGCCACCTCACGAGAAGAGAAGACTCCCTGGAAAAGACCCTGATGTTGGGAAAGATGGAGGGCACAAGGAGAAGGGGACGACTGATAGTGTTGGACAGTGTTCTCGAAGCTACGAGTATGAGTTTGACCGAACTGCGGGAAGCAGTGGAAGACAGGAGTGCCTGGTGTGCTCTGGTCCATGAGGAAATGAAGAGTCGGACACGACTAAACGACTAAACAACAACAACAATGAATAGTTTCAAGTGAAAGCTCCTTAATGCTTGCAGAGTTGTTTCTGAAGGGTAGTTTGTGCTAAAAAAAAATTCCAATCTTCTAGCTCTGCTATAATATGGGTCTACTATAATGTCAAGCTTTCACTCCCACAAAGTTCTGAGATAGTCGCTTGACCCAGATGCTCTCTCCAAAATCCATTTATAAATCTGAGATCCTTGGCCCTGGAGGCACCAGCACTATTCAGGAGCTCTCTTTCAAACTGGGTCAGCTGCCGTGTAGCATTTTCTTTAATCCCAGGTTTTGAAAGGAAAGAATGTAGCTGCGCTCATAAAAGCCAAGAAAGGTGAGTTCCTCCTAGCTTTTCTGTGATTGCTGCCTCTGTTATTAAATTATTATCCTTATAGAAATTACAGGCTTTTAGTCCTTTAGAAAGCCAGATCTCAGCATCTGATGGTCCGAGTCTGGCCCCCAACGAAGGATTAAATGCAATTGGTACCATTGGTTATAATGCAGCAACATGAATCCTGGCTCTGTTTTTCCATGCCTTAAACCCCACCAAAGTAAAAGGATCTCATACCCAGTTGAATGGCTTTTCCAAGTTTAAATTCAGTTCTCCACATTTCCACATTGATTTGTGATTTTTTTTTAAGTCCTCATAAAAATATGCAGCCTGTATTGAGAATTTCTCATAATATACATGTTTGTATACAATTTTGTTTGTTTGTTTTTATTACATAAAATTTATATACCACTAGATGATTTTTTTAAAAAAATAATCAAAAACTTTCAAAGTAGTATAGGCATTTCGTACACTTTACTTGGCAAGAGAGCTGTGTTGCAAAATTCATATACATAAGTGTGAATTTGCAAGAATGGCTGTGTTTCGGTTCAGATAATGTTTTGAAAGGTGCCAATTAGGCAAGTTCAAATATCAAAGCAAATATCTTACCCATCCCTTGATACAGGTCATTCTTTCGTTATTAATATTGTAAAATGTATTTGCAAAAATCTGTCCTGTTTCCCCAGCCATGTGAACTTGCATATGGAATCCTTTGAAAATGCTATTTTACTAGACATTTTCAATCAATATATCCCTTCCAGACTGGTAGTTGGGTTCCTATTGAGGGTATCTCGTACCTACGGGACCGCCTCTCCTGGTTTGCCCTACGGAGGACCTTAAGATCCATATATAGCAACACCCTAGAGGTCCCGGGCCCTAAGGAAGTTAGATTAGCCTCAACCAGAGCCAGGGCTTTCTCAACACTGGCTCTGTCCTGGTGGAATGCTCTGTCTCATGAGACCAGGGCCCTGCGCGATCTGATCTCTTTCCACAGGGCCTGTAAGACAGAGTTGTTCCACCTGGCCTTTGGCTTAGAATCAGTTTGATTCCCTCCCCCTCTTTCTTTTTCCTTTCTCCTCCTGTGAAGAGGCTGCATCCTAATGTTTTAATGTTGTATCTTAATCTTTTAAATTGTATTTTAATCAAATTGTTTTTATTATTGGTTGTTAGCCGCCCTGAGCCCGGTCTTGGCTGGGGAGGGCGGGGTATAAATAAATAAATATTATTATTATTATTATTATTATTATTATTATTATTATTATTATTTGGTGAGCCAACATAAGAATGATAAAATGTTGAGGACTGGAGTGATTGTTTTGTGGCATTATAGCAGTGAGCAAATCTGTAGTGTAACTTCTGAATAAATGTGTTTTTATTTTTTGTAAAAAAATAAATAAATAAACAGCAATCCTATTTAACCAAGACAGAGATGGCGAGGGAGGGGAGCCACTATCTAATCATTAGGAGTAAATCAGCTCTCAGTGAGAAGAGGATGTGAACTGTGCACAAGAAATAATCTCTTTTGTGCTTTCTGCTAAAAAGCACTTGAATTAACAGAACCGTCATTCCCTTTGCCTTTTAATGCATGAAACAGTCCATCTTTTCTGTACCTGAGTATTTTTTAAATGGAGGGTGAGGATATTGGCTTTTATTCATTTTGGAAAGAGGTAAGCACACTTCTAGTGTGCGAAATGAAGATGTTACCACGCAGGAAAATGAAAACCCCTCCAGAACTTGAAAGAGAAATGGATTCCAGTCGCTTCCAAGCCAGATAATTACACTGTTATTAATCACTGTCACCCTAGTGGTGGTTGCATGACGCGATGCGTTACTCAGTGCCAGAATACTGTTGCATTTTAATCTAAATGTCCTATCTCCAGATTGCATGGCACACTGGCCAGTTGAGAAAAATTATTGGCGGGCCTCGGGCCATCATGAGCAATTGGGCGTGCTTGCCTGAGACCTGGTGCAACAAGGTTCGCTTGCAATGTTTGTCTTCAATCCTCATATAGCCACTTGGGTATTATCATTTGCTTGCAAGCCAGATCAATCTAAGCAGAAAATCAATGGCTGAACATGAAACCTGTGACTAACGGTGATGCGAGGTGAACATTCCTTGGAAGGAGGAGGGGAATCAAGCCAATTAATGTGTCTGTTCTTTCACCATTTCCACCGCTAAGGCAAGAACACTCTGCTTTCACGTTTCTCCTGGCTCAGCACTTGCTAACCTCCTTTGCACGACATTTAATTAATTCATTAGTTCTTCAGTGGTGCTCTTGCTGCTTTCTTAAGGGCCTTTAAAATAGTTATTCTCATGTCTCTTTTGAACTGTCTTTTCACTCAGTGAATAAATAAAACTTGGGTTTCATTGTTATTGCTTGTATTTTCTTCTTCTTCTTCTGGCCAGAGAAGTTTGTGGTAGTAACAAAAGCAATGACTAGTTCATGGGCTTTCCCATAGGGAAAGTTCAAAGTTTGTCATCCATTTCTCTCATGTGACAGAATATCAGACCCTCCAAGTGTCCCAGTTTTCGGGACAAGTCCTGGATTTACAGGAGCCTTCCTAGTTTCTGATTTGATCCTAGAATGTCCCGCTTTTCCTTAGGACAACCATAATTTCATCAGACAAATCTTGGAGGGTATGGAGTTATGTGACACCCCCCCCCCCCCAGCCAACCTTTAGAAGACATCTGAAGGCAGCCCTGCATAAGGAAGTTTTTCAATGTTTAATGTTTTATTATGTTTTTATATATGTTGGATCCTGGCAACCTAGCAGTTCGACAGCACATCAAAGTGCAAGTAGATAAATAGGTACCGCTCCAGCAGGAAGGTAAACGGCAGTTCCGTGTGCTGCTCTGGTTCGCTGGAAGTGGCTTAGTCATGCTGGTCACATGACCAGCTGTCTGCGGACAAACGCCGGCTCCCTCGGCCTATAGAGCAAGATGAGCGCCACAACCCCAGAGTCAGTCATTTAGGCAGGTACTTTTCCTAGGGCTTCCTTGAGACATCTTCTGCATCAAAATTGCACAAGACATGGAAAGATGGCACCAGGTTCCTTGGCAACATGCTCTTTATTTGGCTCTCTCCTCATTGGAGGACCACAACAGCAGAAGCAATGGCTCTTTATGAGGACTCTGAAGCAGTACAATTTCATTTCCTGTAATGTCCTGGAGCAAATCTACATTGGGGGATTGTAAGTCATTTCAAGGGGGATTGTTAGTTTAAAGCAGAGTCCCGTGCACAGCAGAAGGATGAGGAGTACGTGCTGCATACTCTATATTGCTTTATTTATAGTTCAAAGCTGGTATATTACAGAAAGACATCTTGCCTCTGCCGGAGCAGAAAATGCATCCTCTCTCCTCGACAGCTCGGAGAGAATCACCCAAGTGAAACTGCAAAGAACAGTGAAAAACAGGAAACCAGTGTACGTCACATCCAGTCTCCCTTTCCCGTGAGAAACTCCAACAGTATATACTGTGGAATGTAAACACCTGTCTCGTGACAAGCCCTTTCGCTGCACAGTGAAGGAAAGCAGAAACCAACATCCTCCCCCTTTCTGTGAACATCACTGGGCAGCGTGTTCGTACAATATCAGTACAAACCCAACTTCTGCACATAGGTACAGTGTTGATCCCTTGATACAATCTTGGACAATACATCAGCAGGAATTTCATTACCTGGCATATAGGACACCGTTACGAGTCCCTTCTGAATACATTCCCTAGCATGCTGCAACTTTAATTGCAAGTGCTTCGTGCTTTGCTTACAACCTTCAGACTTCAGCAAAGCCAAACATGCTTTGTTGTCCTGGTAAACCTGGATTGGACATTTGACAGGAATTTTCATATCTTTGCACAATTGTATCAACCATTCACAATCCTTAAGTGAATAAGACAGTGCATTCAGTTCGGCTTCACAAGTACTTAAGCTAACTGTTGTTTGCTTCTTGCATGACCAATCAAACAGACCTTGATTGTACATGTAGCAAACTCCAGACGTACTTTTCCTGTCTGTAGTGTCACTTCCAAAACTTGCATCTGCAAATATCTCAAGACCACCAGACTTCTGATTGTTAAATCTCAGTCTGTAATGCATAGTGCCTTTCAAATACCGCGCTATGCGTTTCAGAGCTTTCCAATCCTTGACACTAGGATTGTTGACTTGTCTGCTTAGCAAATTACAGCTAACAGTAATGTCTGGTCTTGAACATCTGGCAATGAAGTTTAGCTTGCCTAGCACACTTCTGTACAGTGTAGTGTCAGAAAACGCTTCTTCAGTGTCATCTACTTGATAACCTGTTGTCATCGGTGTGTCTACAGGGTTAGCATCCATCAGATTTAGTTTGCTTAACACATCAGCAATTTTCCGTGACTGGTGTACTAGAATGTTACCGTCTTGATCTCTCTCTATTTCCAGAGATAGGTAGTTGTTTACCTCACCAAGATCTTTCATGTCAAAGTGCTCTTTCAGTTGAGCTAGGGCGTTATTGTACATTGCGACATCTTTCCAAAAGAATAATAAATCATCAACATAAAACAAACAGTACAGTTTCTTTTGCCCCTCCTCTTTGACAAATACACATGGATCAGCTTTCCCTTGCTGAAAACCTAGAGAAAACAATACTTCAGTGAGTTTTGTGTGCCAACACCGTGCACTTTGTTTGAGACCATAAAGGGATTTCTTCAGAGCACAAACAAATCCCTGTTTTACCTGTACGCCATCAGGTGGAAGCATATAAAGTGATTCATCTAGAGATCCGTACAGAAAAGCTGTATTAATATCATGGTGACTAATGTGTAGATTTTCCTCTGCAGCTAGCTTGAGCATAAGCCTTATGCTTTCATACCTCACTGTGGGTGAGTAGGTCTCGTGATAGTCTTCACCTGGTACCTGTGCAAAACCTCTGGCTACCAATCTGGCTTTGTGTCTGACTATCTTGCCATTTTGATCTGTCTTCGCTTTGAAGACCCATTTGCTTCCAAGCAGTTTCATTCCTGGAACTACTGGAACTAGCTCCCATGTTTTGTTCCTTTCTAAGGAATCAAGCTCAGCCTTCATGGCATTTAACCATGGCTCAGCTTCCTTTGAATCCAAACCCTGGATTTCTTGGAAACTTGAAGGTTCAAATACCTTCTTGGAGCTTTTAACAGCTGTTACTGCTATCGTAGCAAATTCATCAGCAAATCTCTTTGGAGGTCTGCCTTTTGTGGCTCTCTGTGACCTACGAATTAGCCTTAAGTCTTCAACACTCTCCTCTTCCTTCTTAGGAGAAAAACGACCTACTGTGAACAATGGTTCCTCCAATTCTTGATCAGAGCTTTCAGAGGGTCGCACAGAGGCTTTCGCACTCTTGAAATCCTCTGAATCACCCGATTCAGTTTCAGATTCAGACTCAGAACCTTCATCAGTGGGTGTGGGTTGTTGTGGTTGCTTTTGACTATCCTCAGTCTCATCACTGTCATCAGGATAACATTGGAAAATTCCCACATTCTCCCCCCACTTTGCATTGTACTCAACACTTCTCGTGAGCTTAATTGTCTTAGAGTCAGTCATCATTATTCTGTAAGACCCTTTCTGATAACCTAGAAAAATGCCATGCAATCCACGCTTGTCTAACTTGGAATTTTGTGGTGAGTGAACCCACATGTCAGAACCAAAAATTTTCATGTGTTTGATGTATGGCTTCTTGCCAAACATCTTCTCATAGGGGGTACAACCAATCGCTGAAGATAACCTGCGATTGTAACTGTAAACAAAACACAAGAGAGATTCGGCCCAATAACTCTCTGGAAGATTGGCATCATGCAGCAAGGTTTTTAACCCTTGAAGCAATGTCTGATTTGCCCGTTCCGCAAGTCCATTCTGCCATGGCGAGCGAGGACTAGACAAATCGTGTTGAATTCCTTTCTCAGTCAGAAAAGCTTCAAACTGCTGAGAAGTGAATTCTCCCCCGCGATCACTGAAAAGAGTCTTTATCTTCTTACCATGCACATTTTCCAACCAAGCACAGAATTCCTTGAACCTAGGAAAAGCCTCTGATTTCTGCTTGAGATTGTACACAAAAATATATCTGGAAAATGCATCAACGAGAACCATGAAGTACCTATTTCCACCCAAAGAGGGCGATAGTGGTCCAACTAAATCTGCATGAACAACCTGGTATGGTTCCGTAGCTTGCCTACTAGACACCTTACCTTTCGCAGCCATTTTCACCTTGTTTGCTGCGCATGCTTTGCACTTCATGTGGTACCTGCAGGGTTTAATAGTCATACCTTCAACCAAGGCAGGCATTTTAGATACTGCCTCAAAATGCAAATGACCAAATTTTCTATGAAAATCATGAATACATTCTGCATGCAAACTTTTGTTAGAACCTGCAATGCAACAAGTGTCATCCTGCACAACATCATCATAATACAAAACAAATAAACGATCAACATATTCAGCATGCAATACATAATCGTTTTTCTTTGTGATGGTGCACCTCTTGTTCTTGAAGGAAACGTCAATGTTCCGCTCATTCAGCTGTCCAACGCTGAGCAGATTATGTTTGGCATCTGGCACGTAAAGCACATTCTGTATCGATAAGTCCAAACTGTGAAGAACAACAGTTCCGTAGCCTTTACTGGGAATAGTGTGGTCATCCGCCTGGTGAATCGCACCTTCCTGCGGTGTAAAAGACACAAACAGTCTCTTATCGTTGCACATGTGGTGGGTCGCCGCTGAATCAACAACGAAGAAAGATCTAGACGTCTTCTGGACCTCTGCAACCTTTGGAGTGAAGCGTGAAACCATAGCCTTGTGCTGCGTTGTCCTAGACACCGGACCTTTGCCTTTGCCTCGGCCTTTTCCGCGCGATGAGCTTTCGCTGCGCTGCTCTGTCTTGGCCCTGGGATATCTGCATTCCCTCTTCATATGGCCTAGACGTCCACACGAGTAGCATTTCACTGCCTTCAAAGCTTTGGCGCCATCTGGTGGTTCCACTGCACTATGGGACGACGTCTGTGAAGACTCCCCCTTGCCCATGCAGCTAGCACCCCGGCGATCTGCTTCATTTAAAACCACGGCAGTAACATAATCCAGTGTCAGCTGAGCAGTTGGTTGCACAGCAATCTGGGTTGCAACAGACTCCCAACCTGAACCCAAAGATTGTAGTATCGTGAAAGAATACACAGCCTCTGGAAAGTTGAGTCCTCTCTGTTGCAGCTCATGTCTCAGATTTTGCATCTCCATCAGATGTAAACGCACATCTCCACCTTCAGCAAGAGCCATATTATGCAGCTTGTTAAAGTAAAACATAGTGGATCCAGCTTCTGTCCTTAAGTGAGCCTCTCTCAAAGCGTCCCAAATTTCTCTGGCTGAGGTCTTATCACGCAATAGACAGAGCTCTTCCGGGGATACTATCAATGTAAGAGTTCCCCTTGCTTTGGAATCCTTAGCTTCCCATGCATCTGTAACTGGAGCTGGGGGGGTTTCTGTAATCACCTCAAACAAACCCTCTTTCCGCAGAATTGCCTCTGCATACAGAACCCAGTCCACGTAATTCTTCTTATTGAGCTTAGGAATCCCACAAGCATCCTGAAGGGCCATCATGACTCTGGCATTAGCCTTCAGCGTCATATATGCTGCTTTAAATCTTGCTGCGTCACTGCTGCAGCTGCCTTATTCCAAAAGCGCACTTAAAAGTTACTTTCGATTTCCCCAGCATAGTAACTTGTGCCTGGGAGCCTTTTGCCTATTCCCGGCAAAACGGCTTTAAAAGTTCAAAGTCCAGCCATAAAGCCATTAACTAGAAGCTGGCAGGCTGCCCGGAGCAGTAGCACATACCTCATCAATCACCTTTACGCGCAGAGCAGATTCCGATCCGATCTGTCCCTCTGCATTCCGATCCTTTGCCGGCACTCCGATTCGACTTCTGGGCCCATAACCACGTGTTAGTTTAAAGCAGAGTCCCGTGCACAGCAGAAGGATGAGGAGTACGTGCTGCATACTCTATATTGCTTTATTTATAGTTCAAAGCTGGTATATTACAGAAAGACATCTTGCCTCTGCCGGAGCAGAAAATGCATCCTCTCTCCTCGACAGCTCGGAGAGAATCACCCAAGTGAAACTGCAAAGAACAGTGAAAAACAGGAAACCAGTGTACGTCACATCCAGTCTCCCTTTCCCGTGAGAAACTCCAACAGTATATACTGTGGAATGTAAACACCTGTCTCGTGACAAGCCCTTTCGCTGCACAGTGAAGGAAAGCAGAAACCAACAGTTCCCAGCTACTCAGCATTGATTCTGAGCACCAGAAATTTTTGATTAAAGAGGAGTCCAGGTTGGGTGTTGGTAGGCCCCCAGCAGCTGCCTGAGGGGGCTGTAGACTGATTCCAGACTGGCTTGCACAAACAAGAGACTTGTAGCTCAGCCTTCCTCCTGGCGAACATGCATGGAGCACTCCATGCACCTGAATTCAGAGTGGTATATTGCACGACAAAACTGTGCTATATCTGGAACAGAAGATTTGAATTGGTTTTGACCGGGAAGATTAGAAGAATGGGATAATGAAAGAGAAGTGCCAATTAACAGTCCAGCGACAATTTTTTTGGTCACTTTTGGTAAAGCGGCACAGCAGAATTACTGAAATTCATTAGCCCGAAAGTATTGAAAATAAACAGATAGTTAATACCTATCTGGTGAACATGTGCATGTAACATCAGAGCCGCAAATCAGGCCTGAAGGTTCCAGCAGAATGCTAACTGAGAAAAATGAGTCTTTCATATGTGTGACCCAAAAAACCAAAACCCAACACACTAGCTCACAAAAATAATATGAGAATTAGCAATTCAAAAGCAAAGCCACACGAAAAAGCCCACAAACCAGCTGGTATTTAGTAGAAATCTAGTTCAAAGTTCACAGCACAATTCCAACCATGTCTGCTCAGAAGTAAATCCAACTGACTACAACAGAGTTTACTTGCAGGGAAGTAGGGTTAGGATTGCAGTATGGGAAAGGATCCATAATAATAATAATTGTTAAAACAAAAAGAGAGAGTCGAATAGAAGAAACTGAAGCTGCTATAATAGCATCTGTTTCTAACAGAGGCATTAATAGCAAGTATGTAGCGCAGGACTCAGAACTGCTGAACTAAGGGTTGCAAGTAGCAGTGCTCTGGGAAGAGTGCTGAGTGAGCATTGATCAAAGCCTGTCTTTGATGCCTTTCTAACCAATGTTTTACATTCACTTTTGACATTTCTCCCACAAAGACAATTCTCTCAAGAAAAGGGGGGGGGGGGCCCTGACATGATTTTTAGTTCATCATTTATCCAAAGAGGCCCAGAAATAGCCTCCACCTACAATCCCACCATTGAGGTGCTGACAGATATGTAGAGCATTTTCATCTGCAAAGATTTCTTCTTCTTCTTCTTCTTCTTCTTCTTCTTCTTCTTCTTCTTCTTCTTCTTCTTCT
>JAXCMG010000024.1:3846271-3919074 GCA_034642415.1 Podarcis siculus | reverse complement strand
CTTCTTCTTCTTCTTCTTCTTCTTCTTCTTCTTCTTCTTCTTCTTCTCCTTCCTTTTCTTCTTCTTCTTCCTTTTCTTCTTCTTCTTTTAAACAACACCAGCAGTGTGCATGATCCTCATACATTGGGAGAAACTAGATAGGTCTCTGCACCCAATGACTTTACATCCTACTGCAGACCATAGAGAAAACAGCAGATGGAAGAACAAAGGTAGAAAAGGGTTCACATGGATGAAAGCAGTTATGCAGAGTTAAAGCTTGTCATGGTTAGGACTGAGGTTTATGGGAATAAACTAAAGATCATGTAGAAAAAGTGAGCTTTAAAGTGGAATATGAACAAAGGGAGAGAGGTAGCGGCACCATGGATTTCATCAACAATGCAATTCCCAAAAAATGAGATGGGAAATGGGTGGAGATATGATAAGAAGTAACACAACTTTGGGTGGCAAAGTTGGATGAACTGAGGTCGTAAGCAAAACTATAATGACAAGCAAAGGCTGAAAAATAGAGATTAGGTTAGAGTAGGGTAGGCTAGGCCAGGCTCAGTGATGTAAGCTATAGCAGGGCTGAATCAACAGGACTAGGAAGAAAACATGTAGTATTCTTATGGGTTCCAATGCTACCTGGCAGTCAGGCATGTAAATCCCTGGTGCTCTGGAGCCAGTGAGTACTCCTGGTTCTTGAATATGATGAGAAGGGAAATTGAATAAAAAACAAAAAATGAAAGGAAATCTGGGGACAATATAAAAGCTCCATAGTTCAAAAGAAACAAACCAGGAAGTAGCAGCCATTGGTTTTAGACAAGGGCTTACAGTATATCTACCTGTGTCAACCAAGTACCAACCACCCCAGTTTTCTTTGTCGCCCTCTAACTGTCTTCCTGGTTTTCTGCATCCTACAGAAGCTCTTGTTGTCTCCTGCATGGAAACCAAAAGAGGTTTAAATCACCTGCATTACTCCTTCCTTTCTACCATGCCTGCCCACTCTGTACTGGCCAGGACTCAGCTCCCAGCTGTTCCCCATGACCTTCCTGGTACAGGGCTGGCTGGCTGCTTCTCCCTGTAGAAGAAAATATTGACCCCATACCTACCTGTGAAAAGGCTCTTGAGATCCTACATCAAAAATAAAACAAGATTTGTTCATTGTATTTATAAAACAGGATTTGTTCATTGTACAGTGGCACCTTGGTTTTCAAACAATTTTGTTCCCGAATATTTTGGCTCCTGAACATTGCAAACCCGGAAGTGACTGTTCCGGCTTGTGAACTATTTTTGGAAGCCGAACATCCGATGGGGCTTCTGCGGCTTCTGATTGGCTGCAGGAGCTTCCTGCAGTCAATCAGAAACCGTGATTTGGTTTTCGAACGTTTTGGAAGTCGAATGGACTTCTGCAATATATTCTTTTCGACTTCCGAAGTACAACAGTATTTATAACAGTCACTGTAAAGCGAATTAATCCCCAAATCAGCAAGTTATGATCTATGCGAAGAAGTAGGTTTCCTCAAATGCTTCATGTTTACCATGGGTTCTAGTGGCTTTTTAAATTCCAGACCAGGAATCTCTTTTTCCTTGATTATGACACTCTACCTGTTTGGTACAGAAAGAATACAGATCACTGAGTGTTACTGAGTCTACTGATGGTTGAGCTAAGCTGATCGCACATAGACCAAATACTAATCTCCCTTTATTAGCTGTACAACTATATGTTTCCAGATGCCTGTGTGAAGCTTTCACAAAGCCTTCAAAAAGGGAAAGACTTGGAACTGCTGCGTGGTTGCCAATCCACAAGCTTGCCAATGAAACAAGAAAGCTTTCCTTTTATGCTGCACAGTTCTTGGGAGGACTCTCCCCAATGGATATGCTGATATAAATTTAATCACTCCCCCTGCATCTTTCTTCTTGTGCTCTGAGCTTCCAAATCTTGCTCGTACATTCAGCATACCTTGTCACTGCTAACTGGGATTCCTTTGAAAACATTAAGAGCCCCAGAACCTCACAATGTACATATTTTAAAGCCTTTATTTAGAGATGAGACATGGAAAGTAGCATTTAGCTTCTTCCATAACTCAAGAGCCATCAAATCCTCTGTTTTATTTATTCTACCAGCTAGAAAAAGTGCACGGTGATCCCCCCATATGAACTGTTCATTTATAACACTATTAGGCTATCAGACATAAACCAGAGTTGGTTTGAAATCTGGAAAGTAAATGACATGACTAGTTGGGGAGCCTGCGACAAGACAAGGATGGTCTCAGTCTTCAGAGACTCGGTTTCCTCCCCCCTTTGGCAGAACAAAGGGGATAAGCAGAACAAAGAGAAAGGAGTCTTCTTATCAGTTAAAAACTTTAATGATCACAACGAGAGAACAAAGAATCCATTCCTAGGAATGAAGGTGCTCCCAATTAAGGGATCCACCCACTTCCTCCCTAGTCACCCACGTCACTACCGTGTCTTGTAACCTGATCTCATAACCACTGTGCTTTCTGTGCTGCCACCGTATCTGCTCTTCTTGAGCTTTCTTGTGCTTTCCAGAGAAAGTGAGTCTGTTAAACTCTCTCTCTCCCAGTGCTTCTCCTCCTAGCTGTTCCCCATCCAGTACTTCCCAGCTTCTGCCTTCGAAACTATGCCCCTCTGCAAACCACTGTTCCAAATCTATACTGTCCTCCTGCTTCTGGGAAGGTTCAGGATCTGGGAGCATGCAATCCCCCAGATGTTGGAATTCCAACTCTCATCTGCCCCAGTCAGCATGGCAAATGGTCAATGATGATGGGGATGGGTTTACACTGTTATAGAAATGATATAAAATTTCCAGGGAATCCATTTAGGAGGTGGACATACAGACAGACTCAGGTAATTACCTCAAGACACTTTATTTCAGATCTGAAAGGCTCCCAGCAGACCCAAAAATGTAAACCAGAACATACATGGCAACGACTAGACTGGAAGCCCCAAGTAATGGTTGAGCAGTGGTCTTTATAGGGTAGGCTAGAGCAAGTTACATTTAGGTGGGAAACCTGCTACAACAGTTTCATCCCCACGAAGCATGCCCATTCCAGAACCTTCTAACCAGCACAAATACTGACCAATCATCAAACATCACTCTATATATCAGAACCAAACACAGTGGTACCTCAGTTTTTGAACAGCTTAGATATCGAACTATTTGGAACCCGAATGCTGCAGACCTGAAAATAGGTGTCCCGGTTTTTGAACTTTTTTTCCGGAAGCCGAACATGCTCAGTTTTGAGTCCTACACTGTTCCGCTTCCTTTCTGAGTGTGTTCTGATTGTAAATTGAGTCCCCCGCTGCTAACTGGAGACTTCCTCTTCCATTCTGAGGGTTCCATTCTGTCAGCTGCTGAGTCCCAAGCACCCACGCAGCATGGAAGTGATATCTGGAGCTTATATTTGGTGCTTTTGCTAAATTTTTGACTTTTTGTTTGTGTGGCTTTTTCATTTTTGTGACTGTGGCTTGTGACTTGTTTTTGTGACTGTGTGGAACCCAGTTTAGCTACTGATTGATTGATTGTGTGACTGCTGAAGTGGATAAAAACAGCAATGGCAAGAGAACCATTAACAGAACAACTGTAGAGGTAGTAAAATTCATGTTAAATTTCTCTTTTAGGGGTTGTTTTTAAAAGTCTGGAACAGATTAATCCATTTTGCATTACTTTCTATGGGAAAGTGCACCTTGGTTTTGGAACGCTTTGGTTTTGGAACGGACTTCCGGAACAGATTAAGTTTGAGAACCAAGGTGCCACTGTACAGAACTTCAGCCCATTTAACATCATATCACACCACTCATAGAACATTTTCGCAAACACCCCCTCCCATCCAAGTTCACTCAAAGTTTACCTCAATAGAGGCTTGTCTTAACAGTAGAAAAAGCTATTTCCCCCCTATAGCACTGAATGGCTGTGGATTAATGGCTCTCCAAGGTTTTAGACAGAATTCTTTCTCAGTCCTACCTAGATATGTGAGGAATTGAACCTGAGATCTTCATGCCTTTAACCCCTATGATGCAATAGCCTTCTTGCTAGTCAGAAATGGAAGAACTTGATGTATTGATGTATCATAGGTGTTCACACTAAGATTAATATCAAACGTGTAAGATGTGATGAAATATGTTTTCCATTAATGGAAGAATGATTGGGGAAAGACCTGTTAAGTCCATTGTCACTCAGCTGAAGAGAGATTTGATATAAAATTGCATAGAAGTGGTCCTTAACTCTGCAAAGATATAACTGGATCTGTAACACAATTCAGTTTAGATGCTGAAAATGTTTGGTAGCTGATGTGAACATCATACAACCATAGTTGTATTGTCCCAAATAATGTTATTACATATAACTGCTGACATGGCAGGTATTAAGCTAGAATTGGATCTGTTTGTGCTTATATTGATTAAAGCAAAACAAAACAAAAACAAGAAATGAATGTATTTAATCTGATAGTTGCATCTATGTTTGTGGTTGCCAAAATTTGGAATATAAAGGACTAGCCTAGGATGGCCCTTTATCTAAATGAAATGGTCAGATTAACTGAATTAAAATGACACAGAAGCAAAATGAAAAACATAATGAATTGCTATACAAATGGGTACCATTTGTTTTAGATTAGATCAGCAACTACAACAGCACTCAAAAGGACATTTGCTTTTTGTTTGGTCATATTCTATTTTCATATTCTATTTCCAAACAGGGAAAGTATAAAATAATGAATGAAACCTTGCACCTACTACTCATTGAAGGTGCATTTTGTGTAGGCCTCCCAGCTTTATTAGCTTGTACAAACATTCTGCAGTGAGGCAACAGTGGGCAAGGAATTTGCAAAGAAGGTTAAGAGCACACTCATGCTTTAAACTCTGTTAATGGGCATCACCACCCTAGCAGGAACCCCTTTAAGTAAGGTGAGGTCCTCTTTGCCAATTCACCATAAAGATGAGTCATGAATATGGGTGCTTCCCCAATCTTCCACTGTTCTGCTCAGCATTCAGCAGAGTGAGTCCATCAGATCCCAAGAATGTCATACCAAGCATGAACTTGAGCTGGACAGCAATGTGAGGTGGTTGGTCAGATGTAACTGTAGAGGCAGCGAATAGCCATCATGGCTAGTAGCCATTGATAGTCCTCCATGAACTTATCCAATCCTCTTTTAAAGCCATCCATATAAATTAGTTTGGAGATGGTATTTAACACCAGTAAGATTAAATCAAATAAACATGGAATACTCTGTGCTACGTTGCTGAGGATGCCAGAAAACAGGGACTTATATTCACATGTGGTGGGGGTGTAAATATGTACAACTGTTTTGGCAAGAATGGTATAAAGAGGTGTGGGAGATAGCTATTAATGATAAATTAACATGTGCTATTAGGGTAAGATGGGGAATATGCAGGAGAAATGATTTTGAAGAGCTGTGGAAAGTATTTGTAGAATTTGTATTGTTAAAACGGAAAGGGGTCAAACCATCGCAAGAGGTATTGACATTTTGGGAGGCTTAATAATAATAATAATAATAATAATAATAATATATTATGGATACCCTGCCCATCTGGCTGGGTTTCCCCAGCTACTCTGGGAGGCTCCCAATTGAATATTAAAAACATAATACTGCATTAAACATTTAAAACTTCCCTAAACAGGGCTGCTAGTTGGATAGTTACAATGGAATGGTCTTGTGGGTGGGGCGCACACTTATTTATTTATTTATTTATTTATTTTTACTTTGTAAAAAAAAAAAAAGCCATTCAGGTTAGAGCTACCCCTCTTCCTGCCATCCTCCCCCTGCGAGGAGGTAGCTGCAGAGCCTTCATCCGAGCAAGAGAGGGGCAGGCAAACCCACAGGAAGTTCCTGTGCAAATGGCAGTGGAGCAGCCATAGAACAGTAGCTTCAACTTAGAGGTCTTTTGTGGCTCTCTTATTCTACAGCTTGAGTTTTTAAACTGCAGGATGTGCAACAAATTTATTCGCAATCATCACAGTTTTTGTTATAAGCCTTATGAGGAGAAGCTGGTACCGAACGTGTGTGCGTTGGATTGAAAAGAGAATTTTTCAATGTTGCCGACATTGTCGGAGCAGAAATAATACGCTAGTGGGAAGCATTCAGACAAAGTCAGCGATTCTGTACAGTTTTATCTAGCCACTGGTTGAAGCATAATGCATTACAATTTCAGAAGCATTTCTGCTGTTATCACAGTTCTTTCAAAACAGACATATTCAATTAATTTCTATATAGTGAAACCTTACAGCTGATTGTGAAGTATTGCCTATATGAATAATTACACATTTGCTTATCTTCCCAAAGGAACTAAATGCTTTCCTAAAGATGTATTGTACTTTATTTAGATATAATGAGCACTCACATACAGTTTTTAAAAAATCACATCATAATCTAGCACAATACCACCTGAAACCACCGTTCACTATAAGTCGCCCAAGTTGTTCATGATTATTTCTGGGGGAGAATCTATTTTGCATACTTGAAGTGGGAGGTTGCATGTACAGGAACTTTCTCCTCTCATTAGCAGCAGAAATTGTTTGGACACCCTGATTTTATTTGCCCCTGATTCCTAGTAGGTCCAGCGCCGAGGTCTTGCTGGCGGTTCCCTCATTGCGAAAAGCAAAGCTACAGGGAACCAGGCAGAGGGCCTTCTCGGTAGTGGCGCCCGCCCTGTGGAATGCGCTCCCATAAGATGTCAAAGAGATAAACAACTACCTAACATTTAGAAGACATCTGAAGGCAGCCCTGTTCAGGGAAGTTTTTAATGTGTGACATTTTAATGTATTTTTAATCTTTGTTGGAAGCCACCCAGAGTGGCTGGGTGGGGTACAAATAATAAATTATTATTATTACTATTACTATTATTATTATTATATAGTAAGCAGGGCAAAGTGGCTGGGGCAACCCAGTCAGATGGGTGGGGTACAAATACTAACTTTATTATTATTATTACTTCTATTCTGCTTTGAAGACCCCTGCCCAAAGTCAATAGGCAAAACTAATAGAGAGACCCGTGTTATTAGTCTCACAGAATGTGAAATAATGATCCCTAGAAGTGCATCTTCATCATGAAAGGCAATGGTTTTCAGCCAGTGTGTTGTGGCACCCTGGGGTGCCTTGAATGATGGTCAGGGGTGCCACAGGCAACACTGGCCTCTGTCCCTCATTCCTTACCTCTCATGTCTCTGCCTCCCAAAGGTTTGCACAGCTGATTGTTGCAGCAGCCCTAGCTACAAGCTCCAAAGGTGAATGGTGACTCTAGGGCTGGCCAGGGGGTGCTGGTTGCCAGAAGCTGAGGAGTAAGCAAGCAAGTGGGTGAGGGAGCCCAGGCAACCAGTCCATCAGCCCTTGCTGTTGGGAATGGACAGACAAGTGGGAGACCGGGCAGGCAGGAGGCAAGCACTGTGCTGGCCTTTCTTGTGCTTGCTGTGTGCAAGGCCTGCCTGGGAGCTGAGTGCCAGATGCTGAAGGGGAACTTTTCCACCATGCAGGGTCGGCAGCACCCACTGCTGCCTCCTGCTGGCCTCACGTTCACCTTTGGCCAGTTCCCATTGGGTCATTAAAGCTGGAGGCATCCTCTTCCCAGACCCCTGTAGGGCAGTGTGTGGAGGCATCTCTCTTTGGAGCAGAGGGGACAGCTCAGAGACCAGAGGCAGCAGCAGCAGTTGCCCAGAGGACTCCCAAGGAGAGGAGAGGAGGCTGAGGGAACACTCCACAAGGGAGGGTGTTTGGAAAAGGGTGAGGTTGCCAGCTCTGCAGGCGAGGGGTGACATAACTGGGCCCCTAAGCCCCACAGGGGTGCCACAGAAAGAATGTAGTTGGTCAAGGGAGCCGTGGGTTCAAAAAGGTTGAAAACCTCTGATGTAAGGGACTGGGAAATTTGTGCAACCTCAGGAATGGGGCTAAATGAGTGTCCCCAGAGCCTTGCTCCACCCATGTCCACAATAAAGACAACTAGTGTCAGGGACTGGGCAGAGGAGGAATGGTGGAGACCACCTCCCCATCCTGACCCTTCCAGGGAGGAGAAAGAGGAAGACAGTATAGATGTTGGGGAATCATGGGAGAGCCAGAGCAACACCTAGCTGACACGTTGTCATTAGAAAGCATTCCAGACCCTCCATCTCCCAGAACCTGGCGAGCCTTAAAAGTAGGAGAGCAAAGAACTCGAAGGCAGAGGGCACGTAGCAGCACCCATAGAGGAGATGATGAGAATGATGAATGAGGAAGTGGGAGAGAAGGCGGGTGGAGGAGATTGACTCAGGACAATGCCATAATCCAAGAGACTCAGTTCTATAACCTCTCTCTGTGAAGTTTGGAATAAAAAAGGACTGTAAGAAACTTTTCCTTGTCTTTATACTTTCCTGGGCCGAGAGCAGCTAACAGCATCCTGACAGCTAGAGAGGAAACACCACCCATATAGGGTTAAATGCTTTTTGGTTCTATGAAGTCAAATAAATATGTGGACATTTCCCCATGCACTCAATATATGGCCTTGTGTAAGTGAAGCCAGGCTTTTTTCAGCTGGAACTCACCATAACTCAGTTCCGGCACTTCTCAGGAGGTTCCACTGGTATTATAAAAGAACATGGGTTCATGATGAGTTCTGACCCCTCTTTTTCTAGAAAAATAGCACTGAAATGAAGTACCACGTGTGTAAATGCAATGCAAGTCTGCTGCATGTCATGTCAATAACCCTCAGGCTTGAGATGTTTCTTATACGACCCTGAGCAAGGTGTTCATCATTGTGCCAAAACTTCTCTTTGTCATACTTAAGTACTAGGATAATTTCCTAATGACAAAACCAAGGGAAAATAATGTTTGTGATGCTTTAATATATTTTTAATGACTTCTGAGTCAATAAGCCAGTGTCTGAATTCACACTCATTAGAAGGGACATTTAGCAAAGTGTTTCACAAACAGTTTCCACAAGACAAGAAATAAGAAATGGGTTATTGATCATCTAACTGTAATCCAGTGACTGCTGTTTAACAATCTAATTGCCCTTTCAGTTATGCTGAATTATGCTTATAAATGGAACAAAAAAGTCACATTTAAAAAATGGATGGGCATTAATACGTACATAACTGCAATTATGGTTAATGGTTTTTTTAAAAAAAATAATGTGGTACTTCAACACACAAATTGACTGTGTTGTGAAGAAGTCCTAAGAGGATTCTGCAAATATGTGGAATGTTACACATATTACAAATATAGTATTCCAACCCACTGTATACCTAAAGTTTGAAAAATTCGCCTTGGGTAATTGAATTTGACATTTATTAGCCTTTGTACTGTGCACTGAACATCACAAATGTGCTAGTTTCATGACTCCATTTTGCACAGAATTTTCCTTTCCAAAAGGGATACAGTTTCTGCCTTAATAGCTGCTTTTCTACATTATGCAAGCATCAGGAAGATGCAGCTGAAATATGCAATTGGCAACTCTCCAACCTGTGATATTGGAGTAAGTCTTAAGAATTGGACACTCTTCCCACCCTCAATATATTAAAGATAGCCATTCTCACTGTTGTACCTTCAATTTTTTTTACTGATACTTTGTTAACTGGCAAATATTATTTAAAGGTGCATGCCTATACCAATTTTTAAATGTTCCTTTCTAAAGGCACAGTTAATCCTCATAAAGTCACTAAGTAAATACTACAAAATTGTACTATTCCTTTATTTTGTGCTCAGGGGAGTCTGGCTTGGTTGTATTATCACCTGCTGAGATAACATCAAGTTTTGCCATTCAAAATTAGAATAAAATTGAGGGGGACAATAAAAGGTAAATGCTGTGTTGCTTAAAAATAACCACATGCTTACAGCTGACGTGAAATCTATGACTGCTAGTCTACAAGAGAAGCATTTGCAGCTCGTCTGCTAGTGAAAAGTGACTTTAAAGTCCAAGTTGTGCTTGTAAGAATGTTGCCATTCCCCTGAGCAAAGTGGCGGTTGGGGGTGGCTTTGTCCGACCCATTAGGAGGGAAGCCATGGGACTAACAGGAAGCATGGTTGGCCATTCATAGGGATGGGAGGGCCGAAGAATTGTCAAGCAGCTGTTCCCCCTCCGCCCAAGTATCAGGGCAAGGCAAAGCAGCAGCCTTTCCACAAACACCCGGGGGATGAATAGCTTGGAATTAGCTAGTCATTCTTCATGAGGGGCAAGTGGGATTTTTTGGTTGCATGCCTGTTGTTCTTTTCTTCTGAACCAATGGCTTCAATTTACACGAAAGGTGATTCTGACTAAATATTCTGACTAGTCAGAATAGTCCGGCATGAATATCCCCAAACTCGGTTCCATGGGTGACTCTGAGTCAACTCCCTGGGATAGTTTATTGTTGTACATTGTTTTAATTGTCTGTTTTAACCATATTTGCACATCAGTTTCTAATGCTGTGAGTGTCCTCTATTTCAGAGGCTTCTACTCTGCAGCCTCTTATAGTTGTTTTAACTGCGAGTCTTTTAGTTCTTACGCCCTTAAAGTTGTTTTAACTGCATGTTTTTATTTGTTTTTAGTTCTTATCTGTTTTAATTATCAGTTTTTATCCATCCACTATCCATGTTTAATCTTGTATTTTATTCAGAAGTTTTCCCTATGCTTGTTTCTTTGTCCTTATTTGCTCCAACATTTATCAGTTAAAAAAAATCCTAACTGCTATTTTATTTATACGTTTGTTTGTTTGTTTGTTTTTTGTTTGTTTTTATCCTGGTCTGTGACCGTAATAAAGTTCATTCATTCTGACAAAAACTTTCCATAAGAGTTGTCTGACAGTGGAACAGACTCCTATGAAAGGCTGTGGACTCTCCTTTCTTGGAGGTTTTAAGCAGAAGTTGGATGGCCACCTGTCATGGATGCTTTAGCTGAGATTCCTGCATTGCAGGGGGGTTGAACTAGATGAATCTTGGGTCCATTCCAACTCTAAGACTCTATAAAAAAATTACTGTGAGGCTGAGATGGGTGTTGAGAAGACCTGCTAGTTGGTCACAAAATATGGCTAGGGAGGAAAGTTCCATGATGATATGAGTGGCTTCACCATGAGGAATGAATACTGCAAGGAAGGGAAATATACCCAGACTAGGTCACATGGCTGACCAGAATGAGGAGAAAGCATGGGCCCTCCTTACAGCATGGACAGCTTTATTGACATCAAAATCTGGGCAGCTTGATGCTGATCATCAGGGCTTCATTTCAGATGGAACTCAATGGAATTCAGTTCTGGCACCTCTCAAGTGGACACCATTGCCATTATAAGAGAACAAGGGAGGTGTTCGTGGTGAGTTCCAGCACCTCTTTTTCTAGAAAATCAGCACTGCTGATGATTCTGAATGTAACTCCTTCATATGTGTGGAGCAAGGATTATGAAGTCCCTGATCTCAGGACCAAGAGGGGTCTCCTGGCAAAGATGGTGACAGGGTGCAGCCATACCAGCCATCATATTAAAAGGCAGTATCTGCATTGCAGTTAATGGCTATGCCTTTTGCAGATAAATTGCATTAATAAAATTGCTATGACCCTGTTCATCACATATATTGTCTTGCGTCTTTATTCTGGTATGGGGGGCAAATGATAACACGCAACATGAAAGATAGGGCTTTCCCTGCCTGCTCAGATTTCTAAATTGAACACCAAGCTGTGGCTGCAACTGGGGGAAACGCTGGGACCAGCAAATGGGAGTGACAAAAAATTCCAGTGTAGGGAGGGAGCAACATATTTTGGCTTTAGGAGGCAACGGGTAGGTGTACATTGAGTTAGATTTCTAGATTCTAGATCCAGCTCTGTCACTGGAAGCTTAGGTGGCTAATCCTCTTCTAAATCATAAAAAAAACCATGACTGAAAGGACAGAGAAAGTGGCCAATGGGAGTGGTCACAAAACTCCAGTGAGCAACATGGGTGGAGCTAGTCACCAGTTCAGGAAATCAGGAAATTCAGCCACTCAACAGAATTACTTGTATTTGATTTGAGAGGCAATGGTTTACCAAGTGCTTTTTTCTGGGGGGGACACAGGGGTACGCATACCCCTAAACATTTTGTGAATCTAACGGGAAAAGAAACTAAACCCTCCCCACAAAAACTGACATCAGATCCAGAGGCACACAGAACGCCATCACCAATCAACCACACCAGACCCAAACCCAGACCCTCTCCACAGATAAATTACAGACACCATCCAGTAGCCAAACCACGATGGCACCTCCGGATGCTGCACCCCCCTGCAATCCCTACACAGATCTGGCTGGCACAGGCCACAAAACCACAGCTCGCCCCTATACACGAAGCCAAGCCAGAGCACAACAAAGCACTACAGCCATCTTCTCAGAAAAACTCTTCACAAAGTTCAAGAGGTCAAGACACAAAAGCTTTAGCAACTAATCCACACCTAATGACCCACCTAAGTGGTACTCAGGATATCACTCAAGAAATCACTCAAGATATCCCTCAAGCAATTAAGGAACAAAAGAAGAAAAGGCACACTAGCCTGGGAACTTCCTCTCTGCCCAGAACATTGGAGGCTATACACCACACCTCCTCAACAGTATTTATAGGAACTCAAACACTGAGATCCTGCTCTGTTCCAGTAACAAGAAGCCGAAAGCACCAGCCTGAAGATGACGAGTGAGACCTCGTCGAAACGTCGCCTAGACACCCCAACTTTTACACGGGAAGACACCCGAGGACACCAAAACCTGCATTCCTGTACCCGTGAAAATCTACGAAAGCATATATATATATATATATATAATATTTTTCACCCCATAGGGCGCACCGGCCCATAGGGCGCACCTAGTTTTTTGGGGGGGAAATAAAGGGGGAGAAATTATTTTTTCCCCCAGGCGCGGGGCTGGGGCAGGGGAAGCCCGAGTTTCCCTGACCCCAGCCCCCAGAACAGGCTGCTTTCCGCAAGCCGTGGGAGAGCTGCGCAAAGCCCGAAGCCTGGGGCGTGCTGAGTTCAGCGCGCCCAAGCCTCTGGGTGCAGGCAGCTCTCCGCAAGCCGTGGGAGAGCTGCACAAAGTTGCGCAGATCTCCCACGGCTTGCGGATAGCAGTCTGTTCTGGGGGCTGGGGTGCGCACCGACCCCTCTTGTTCTCCAGGCTTCAGCGAAAGCCTGCATTCGCCCCATAGGACGCACACACATTCCCCCTTCATTTTTGAAGGGGGAAAAGTGTTTCCTATAGGGCGAAAAATACGGGGTGTATATATATATATATATATATATATATATATATATATATGTTTCTTCCCTAGCATGGTGAATCATCAGTTCCATTGAATATCACAGTGAATTGTCAGTTCTGTTGCTACTCCCGATGGCGGCCTCATTCCCTGTCAAAGTGTTTCCTGAGTCTCAGACAGAAGTGAGCGTTTGATGTGTGAAGCAGGAGTTGGAATCTAGCACGGTGGTTGGTCAGTTTTGTTACCACCTCCAATGGTGGCTTCATTTCCTTTCCTGGAAAGGAATCGGGCAGATGTTACTGCACACAACCTCATGTCAATGTGGAAGTTACTGTGAGCTGTCAGCTGTGTAATTTGAGGTAATGCATGTTCTTTGTACTTTTGTCCATTTACTGTATTTATTTTCCCCGATTTGAATTGTGGTTCGAGGACCTGACCCCCGCAATGTGGAATGAATACACAAGGACAAATGATATAAGGTTAATGGGCAAGAAAAGGCCACAACTTTATTGATTACAGCAGTGAAAAGGTATTGGCTTAGGCATTGGATGTCTAAAACAAGGAGGGTTTATTCACCAGTAGGTGGAGCCTGTTGATGCTAATCCAACTATAGGCTCACCCCTGATGTCACCGAGGGTCGTGCCATGGCCTCCCGCCAAGCAGGCATCAGACAGAATACACGACCGCCAGATTCCTTTAACGGAATAACCCACGGTAGATAGCATAGGCGATGGCCACACCTAGCCCTTCGACACACCACAACAAATTAATCCAATGCCTAACCTACCCACCAATACCACAAAAGTTGTGACGATTGCTACGAGGTAGGCGAAAAAAACAAAAAGCCTAATGCCAAATGGAAAAATTCCTACCAGGCCCCCTGGACAACCAGGGCGACCAACCTAAGGTCCATAGCAAGGCCAAAAGACTAAGACCCTGAGCTCAAAGGGAGTGGAGGGTGGGTGACTCGCGACGGGGCGACGGAGAATGAGGCTGAGGAGAGGCTGGCCCCGCAGCATTAAGCTGCTAGGCACGCCCCCCGGAGGCACCTGGTTGGGTGAGTGGGGATGGCAGGGGGCTAACGCCCCCTGGGCGGTGCTCGGTTCCCGCCCACAACCACTCCCCTCTCTTCCAGGGAGGAGAGTCTTTATAAAATGTGATTTTCTTGAGTCAAAATGAGAGCACCCCTAAACATTTTTTTAAGGAAAAAAGCACTGGGTTTACCCATGGCCATATCCTGCACTTCATCCTAGTAAATAAATGGTAGAAGAAACGGAAGGAAGAAAAATAAATGGAAGTGCATCATGTGATCATTTTGACACTTTCTACTCACTAAAATCCCACAACATAGGAATGGTGTACAGTGGTACCTTGGGTTAAGAACTTAATTCTTAACCTTGGACTTCCGGGTTGGCGCCAGCGCCGAATGGCGGACTCTCTCCGAGCTCCGGAGGGAGTCTGCTCGGCAGGGGTCGGGTCTTGCCGCACCGGCGATGCGGGAACCCTCAGAAACCATGGGCGTGCATGCCCATGGACTTGGTGACTCGGCGGGCACCGTTTGCGCCCCTCCCGACCCGCGAAGGAGCCTTTTTAAAGGCTCCGGAACGGGGGATGGGGGGTGGCATGGTGCTATGAGTCCTCCGCTTCCCCTGCCGAGCGAAGCCGCATGCCATTCGGCGGAGAGCGCTGACTTCTTCTTTGAAATTTGGACTTAAAAAAAACAACCCGTGAGTAATCTGGAAATCGGAACTAAAAGGAAAAATGTCTTTTTTAGAATTTGGTACGAGCGGGGGAGGCGCAAAAAAGGAAGTCCGTCTCCCCCCTATTGTAGACAATTTAACGCAAGGATTGACAACTAAGGTCGAGAGAAGAGCTCGCTCTTTATTATTGATAAAAGTTATTAATTTCACGATGGGAAATTACAAGTAACTGTGCTGGAGGAGAGGAGTGGACGAGTTAAAATGCAACTCCCCCGGGAACCGGGAGAGATCCGTGAGAGAGCCTGGTGAAGAGATATAGAGATTTTGACAGCTGTCAAAGTAGCTGTGAAAGTTGGAGAACAAAAAGAGAACTTTGTTACGAGGACTTTGCTGGTTAGATCTGTTACAATTTGGATATAAAATTGCTGAAAATAAGGAATACAAGTTATTTGGACCTTTGGGTTTGATTTGAAAGGAAACTAAGTTACCATAATCCCCCTAGAGGGGCTTTTGGACACTACAAGAATGACTGTAAGTGGAAAAATACTCATGGGACTGGACTATTTTATCTCCTGGGAAAGCTGCAAAAATTGAAACATTATTTTGTCTACAGAGGTTTCTACATTAAAGGAGACAATAGACTTATCTATTGAAGAATGGAAGGGACTTGACGTAAGTTTTGTTCCTGAACAAATAACACCTCTGTAGAGGAATCAGAAGTTTTATGAATTAGTACATTTTTGTAGCGCAACAGGAAAAGAATTTTGAGGAAAGAGAACAAGGGACCCATGATGATTTGGAAGAGAATGAAGGAGGAGTCATACTATTGCAAAAGATCAAGGAAGCCCAAAAGCCTGCTAGGGAGGACATAAAAGAAAACAAGAATTGGACTAAGCTGGAAGTTAGAACTTTTGGGACATTCAGACTTAAAAGGATTAAGAAACAGAATTTGAGTCATATTTTTAAATATAGAGGTCTGGATGGAAGAAAAATGGACTTTCTTCGGATAGAACTCTTTTTTCAAGATCGGGTGTTTAAAATTAATGACTATTAAGAAAATCGGCAAAGTGGAGTTGAGAGGGATTCGGACATGGACGTGAGGCCTCAGGCTGATAGAAGTTAGACTGACGGATATTGGGGATCGACACCGGGAAAGGGGGGAGGGAGATTTGGAATCCAAAGGGTGTAAAATTATATTTTTGAATTTTCTTTTTTTTCTTTTTTAATTTTGTGTGTATTAAAAAGGGGAATTCATGGAAGGGAATTGGGGTCGTCCTTAGGGGGGGGGGAATTTAAATGTTGAAAGAAGGTATCTTTAAGGGAAAGGGATTATACAAGACGAATTAAATTGAATATTGGGTTAAATATACTAAGTTTTAAATTTGGGGGAAAATTTGTGGAATTAATTTAATGGAAATGGAATACAATGGGGGGAGGGGTGGGGAAGTCCTGGAAAGATGTTAATGAAAATAAGGTTTTAAATGTTCTTTCTTTTTTTTTCTTTATTCTTTTTCTTTTTTATATTTTGGATTTTTTTGGAAATTTTAATAAATATGATTTATTTTTTTTAAAAAAAGAACTTAATTCTTAACCTGAAACTGTTCTTAACCTGAGGTACCACTTTAGCTAATGGGGCCTCCCGCTGCTGCTGCACCACCGCCAGCGATTTCTGTTCTCATTCTGAAGCAAAGGTACTATTTCCAAGTTAGCAGAGTCTGTAACCTGAAGCGTCTGTAACCTGAAGTATCTGTAACCTGAGATACCACTGTATGTCTTCAGGCCTAATCCCACATGGCCCCTTATCCTGCTTTCACTGCCAGACCTGGCTCCTTTTCCTGATGGTGAGCTATGACATTTCTCTAAGAGTTATTTTATCCCGTTTATATTGTTTTGTTTTTTTAAGTGGTAAATCTTTGCAGTGTACAAATAGTATGTTCCTAGACCGACCTTTGGGACATCTAGTGGCTTCTGTAATTCAGTGCTACTAATTACATTTACTCACATAGCTAATTATTGTGATTTACAAGATATTACTTTCCCCCCAAGTTTAGCAGTGCTGTGTTCTCTAATTATGTTAAAAAGTACTGCAAAACAGCAATGATTTATAGGTGCAGTGCTAGGAGTGAGAAAATTTCTGTCTTTTGTTTTGCTCACTAATCTGGAGATGTTAACAATCTGCAATCAGTAAATTCCTACTACAACTGGATATAATGAGCTCCGATTATCAACATTAATAATGCTTCAAAATTAATTAGCAGGAAAACTCTCTGGTTATCCCCAGATAATCATACCTTAATTCATACTCTAATCAAAATAATTGGGATTGACTTAAGCAATAGATTGGGTTTTTTAAGTCTGAAAACCTATGTAAACTTGCATTATTCCCCAGCAGTATTTACAAGAAGGGTGTATTTCATTTGAAGCTGTTTTGTTAAAAGATTATTATTGTTGCCTCATCATACTTAAGGGTACCTCCCTTTATCTGATCTACACAACCTCATTCTGCGGACACTGATAACTGAGGAACCTACAAAACAATTTGCATGACCCTGGCACTGAAATTTGTGGGTGCCGGGGCACTTCATGGGGAATTTTGTGGGTGCTCGGGCACTCAGAGCCCCACGGAGTCCTGCTGAATCTGTGCTCAATCATCTTTGCACACAGTGGTCAGCCTGATGTCTTTGGGTTCCCCACAAGTAGGCCATGAGCACAATAACCCTCTCTTGTGATTCCTAGCATCTGGTTTCTGGAGGTCTACTACCTCCAGCAGTGGAGACCAAACACACCCATCATGCCTAGTAGCCATTGGTAGCCTTATCCTCCATCGATTTTTAAATTCTTGTCTAGACATCCAAGTTGGTAGCCATCCCAACATCTTGTTTAATCATGCAGCTATGAGAAGTACAAGGGACGCGGGTGGCGCTGTGGGTTAAACCACAGAGCCTAGGACTTGCTGATCAGAAGGTTGGCGGTTCGAATCCCCACGACGGGGTGAGCCCCCATTGCTTGGTCCCTGCTCCTGCCAACCTAGCAGTTCGAAACACTTCAAAGTGCAAGTAGATAAATAGGTACCACTCCGGTGGGAAGGTGCACTGCTCTGGTTTGCCAGAAGCGGCTTAGTCCTGCTGGCCACATGACCCGGAAGCTGTACACCGTCTCCCTCGGCCAATAAAGTGAGATGAGCACCGCAACCCCAGAGTTGGTCATGAGTGGACCAAATAGTCAGTCCCTTTACCTTTACCTTTATGAGAAGTACTTTCTTTTCCCAGTCCTGAATGCTCCAACATATTCATCTTCGTTGGATGGTCCTGGGTTGTAGCCTTAGGACTGAGGGAGAAGGTCTTCACTCTGTTTTTTTTCTCTCCAGCATGAATTATTTTATAGACCTCTATCATGTCCACTGCTGACCTGTTGCTGTTCGATTGCTAAACTACAATAGGTATATTGAATGCCAATAAAAGTGGATTGATTGATTGAATTGACATATCCAGCTAACCATACTGGGGGTTGGGAGACAGGCCTACAACGCACTATGTAGATGCCAACCTGAACCTGGTACCAAAGGTAAACCCAGCAAGGAGCCATGCACCATCTCATTCTTTACTCAGACAACTACACCTAGGAGCCCAATTTATTTTTGCAAAGAGTGTTCTCCTTCATAGAGAGCACGTGTTATGGTGGGGTCTAGCAGGACACCCCCTCTTGGTTGCTGGGCAGGACCGTTTGGATGGCCATGACTGTGATTTGGCCAAATTGAGTTGCTGGGGAGATTTTGATGTTACCATTTAGAGGGTTGGCCCAAAGGTTATATATTCTTGGCACACAGGTTTTTTCAGTCTCTTTTGCTGTGTGCATCAGATCGCCTGCCCACTCTCCCTAATTTAGGGCTGTTGTATTGACCTTGCTATGCCTGTTATGGGGTCATCTGCTTTTGGGGCAGGGGCCTGATAGGAATTTTGTCCATTTGGCTGATTGGCTGGGGCCATTTGGTCTTTGCCTACTGCGTAGCAAATCGTTACAACTTGTAAGGTTGTGGTTAGGTATTGGTTAAAAAAATTGGTTGGTGGAGGGGTATGGATTGGTGGTGCCTGCCCCTCCAATGCTGCTGCTGCAAGGGAATTCCATTAAAGGAATCCAGGGGTTTGCCATGCTTTTGTCCAAATCCCTGGCAAGGGGCTTGGGCCGTGCAAGCCCCAGGGAGCATGTGGGGAGGGGTGACGATATGGTGCCCAGCCCCATTCTCTCCTCAATATTGTTTTCCCTTACTGACTTTCACTGGAATCCGGAAGTCAGTTCTGGGACAGATAGTTGTAACCAATGCATAAGCAACCACTCACATTATGTATTTTAATAAAGTTGTGGCCAAAATTATGCCAAAAACCTTAAACAAAAATTCTGTGTGAATTGTGATTTATTTAGGGGGTGGCTTGGGGACCTCGACATGCAAATACTCATTTGCTGCTGTCACATTTTTTATTTTAGGCATTCATATGCAAACATTTATACCTAAAAATAGAATATGTGAAACTGAGCTTAACCGCCAACAGAGTTCTTCACACAACAGACTATAAGAACCTTCCTGGATCAGCTCAAAAGTCCATCCATGATAGCATCCTGGCAAACCAGCTGCCTACGTGAACAGGTCATGGGAGTAACAGTCCTCACAAATATTTAGCATTCGGAGGTTTGGTCATTATTAGTTCCTCTTTCAACAAGGCTTCTAAAATATTTATTCCTGTTGGTATCTGTCTTGGATTTGAATTGGTTTTATGTTTGGGCTGTTGTCTTAAACTGTTTTTATATTCATAATTGTTTTTATATGTGTGACAGCTTTAACTGTTTTCAACAAATGCTAATACTGTAAATTGATTCAGGATATCTCATGGGAAACCCTTCATAACTGAAGCTACCTTTATATATATTGATGTTGATGATAATGCATTTAAAACACATAAAACAATGTAAAGTAACAAGAAAAACACAAGCGCAGTGATATAAAAACTAAAACTCCAAATGCAAGCTAAAACGCGTTGCCGTCAGATTAAATCAGAGATGTTAACATAACATGAAAAGCTGTTTAAAGGCCCAGGACACTAAGAAGGTTTTGCTTGGTACTGAAAAGCCATTACGATAGGTTCTGTATGTAGTTTCACAGCACCATTGAGATCTGTCTTCTTCCTTGCTGCAACCATTCATGCTGCAGGATGAGATGGCACTTGGAGAAGATTCTCCCTAGATGACTTTAGGGCACTGCCTCTGAACATGAAGGAACAGGTCCCATACCTTGTGTCTGCACCTCTCAGAGCTGTTGCAGGAGGACAGATAGTGAGGTTTCCTCCCCAAAACAAGGTCATGCCACAGAACTGACTATCTTCAATGTAGAATATACAAGAAAGAGAAGTGACCCTACATCAGGACCAGAAGGCAAGGACTAAGTTAGCTTTTTACCAATTCTCACATAGTAGCTGATAGGGGGTAGGGGTCAGAGGTTGTGTGGAAACGGAGGTGCCACCACTCTATGTTCCCAAGAATGGGTAGTATGATATTATTGCACTCCCAACATTTGGGGATGGGGAAAGGGGAACTGCCCAGTTGCCTGTTAGAGGTTTGTAGAGCTTTTTACAGGGGTCAGCAAACTTTTTCAGCAGGGGGATGGTCCACTGTCCCTCAGACCTTGTGGGGAGCCGGACTATATTCGGGTGGTGGTGGTGAACGAATTCCTATGCCCCACAAATAACCCAGAGATGCATTTTAAATAAAAGCACACATTCTACTCACGTAAAAACACGCTGATTCCAGGACCGTCTGCGGGCCGGATTTAGAAGGCGATTGGGCCGGATCCTGCCCCTAGGCCTTAGTTTGCCTACCCATGGCTTAAGGCATAAGGGATTGGTGAACTTTTATGTGCATTGCTTTTTAAATACAGAATTAGTCGTTGTCTTGATAGCCGTGTGCAAAACAATTTCTACTGGGAGCCAGTTTTGTAATGAATGCACAACGTGCACAATTGCATTGCTAACCATTTTTGAGGACTTTGTCCTGGGTGTTAGTTAAGCGAAGCAGATGAATTCTCTCACAAAAGAGGACACTGCTCCCTTGCCATCTATCTTCAACTTCCACATCAATCTTTGTTTCAGGACTTTGCTGACACCGCTTCCGGAGCTCAGCTCCAATTCATCTACACTGCTCAGTGCTGCTGCTGCAAGTATCAGCCATGAATGCAACACTGAGAAATAAGCCTTTTCCTGCCTCTCCTTCTTTTGGTCCCACCAAAGTATTGAGATTGAGATTCTCACTAATAGCATCTAAAAATAAACCTAGTACAATTGCAGAATGAGCCAGAACCTAGAACTCAAATATACCCAGAACTCAAACACAGTACAATTAATATTGCTGCTGACATAGTCACCCTGGTCCTGCACTGGTCTCTACTCACTTCTGCCCTGCAGATAAATTACATGTACAAAGGCCTAGAATTAATCCAGGTTTCAGCATCCACCTCAGTGTGGGGGCCACCACAGAAAAGGCTCTGTCTCATTCCCACAAACTCAATGGTTGTTACCTGCACTCCTGCAAGGGGAAGGTGGTAATTTCTCTTCCAGCAAATGTTTTCCATTTATTTTAATACAGGAAACACACTTGCGTGTATATTCCTTTGTGCACACAAATCTGATGACTCCATTGTAATAACAGACGAATGGTGCACATGAAAAATACATCAGCGCGCATCAGTGCTCAGAAATCAGGCAGTGCTAGATCAGGGCATGTGAAATGGGTCTAAAGCCAGGATGGCAGCAAAAGTAGACATTCATTGCAAAGAAAACAAAATATATCTATATACCAATGACAACAAAGTTCCAGGCAAGACAGCAGGCATACGCATCATGCAGTTGGTGGAACTGTCAAAATTGTTTGGGAACTCTACTTCTAAAAAAATGAAATGGCAGAAGCAGTTAGAATGCAGTTTGAATCTTGGATGATTTTACCAGGCTAAGTAATAAGATGTTGAAACTCCTTTTTCTTTTTAGGTCTGCCGTGAGATAACAAGTCAAACATGCCTGGCAGAGTGGGGTTTGATTTCTCACAATATCTTTCAAGTCAACCACAAAGTCTTATAAATCTATACTAAGCAACAGCAGGGCACTGCCTGCAAACAAATATATCTATTATGTACTCAACAATACTTTCTCACAGCTTGTACACTGGATCTCGTTTCACTGACAAAAGAAATGAAATGATTACCTGGCGGGAAAAGAATCATTTTCACCCCAGTTTTTCAGATCATATCAGGAGATCTTTTGCTGGAATGCACTGGGGCTGTGGGAAACAGTTGTGAGCAGAGAAGGAATGGATTGCACAACTTATCCAGAAGACATGACCCTTAATTCATTGGAACTAGAGAGCTATATCGATCAGCAAAATGAGTACAGATATAATATATAGTAATAACTAGGACTGGTGAGATATTTGTTGTTGTTGTTCTTTAGTCGTTTAGTTGTGTCCGACTCTTTGTGACCCGATGGACCAGAGCACGCCAGGCATTCCTGTCTTCCACTGCCTCCCACAGCTTGGTCAAACTCCTGCTGGTAGCTTCCAGAACACTGTCCAACCATCTCGTCCTCTGTCGTCCCCTTCTCCTTGTGCCCTCCATCTTTCCCAACATCAGGGTCTTTTCCAGGGAGTCTTCTCTTCTCATGAGGTGGCCAAAGTATTGGAGCCTCAGCTTCAGGATATAGGAATTAGCAAATGAAAGACAAAGGCATCGTACAGCACAATCTTATACATTCAGACAGTAGCAATCAGTGGGGCAGCACAGGCAGGATGGCATTGGTCACATCACACTTTGTCAGGGACTGACTAGATGAGGAGGAATGGTGGAAAGCTACAGCCAAGGAGACTCAGATTATCAATTCTGGCCAGGAGTGCCAACTTGGCCCTGCGACCGTGGGTGCCTGGGGCCATGGGTGCCATGGGTGCCATGCAGCGTGCATGGCTCTGGCATCGAAATTTGTGGGTGCCCAGGGAAATAGATATTGGTCATAATATAGAAATGGAAGCATGGGAACAATTGTGGAATATGGATATAAAATTTACAACATATTATGGTTTAAGAGAAAACTATATGAAAATGATGTATCAATGGTATCTTACACCGAGTAAACTGGCAAAATAAATAAATAGATCTAAATGAAATAAGTGTTGGAAATGTAAAGAGAAAGAAGGTTCTTTTTATCATATGTGGTGGTCTTGTAGTAAGGTTAAAGCTTACTGGGAAGTGATATATAATGAAATGAAAGGATGTTTAAAATAATGTTTGTTAAAAAAAAATCCAGAAGTTTTTCTTTTGGGGATTATAGGGACAGAACTACCTAAACCGTATAGAAACTTATTCATGTATGCTACTACAGCAGCAAGAATCTTACTCGTCCCAAAATGGAAAGTCCCGGTAAAGGAAGAATGGATCCAAAAAATTATGGAATATGCAGAAATGGCAAAACTTAGCACAAAAATAAGAAATCAAGATAATAAACTTTTTATAAAAGAATGGAAATGGTTTATTGAATATTTACAGATAAATTGTAAACAGATAAGAACAGTGATGGAATCATTGTAATAACCTGCAGTTTCATAAGAGTATATATTTAAAGTAGATGAATAAATAGGCAAATTAAGTTAATTTGGATATGCAGAAGATATTAAAAATAAATTTAAGAAACTGCAGAAAGAAGGGAAGCAAGTCAAGCTATGAAATTTTAAAATGATTGTAAAATCAGTGAAATCTACAAGCCTGAAAAATATAAATTTTAAATTTAATAAACGCAAAATTTGTGGGTGCCCTGCCCCTTCATGGGGAATTTTGTGGGTGCTCGGGCACCCAGGGCCCCAGGGAGTTGGCACCTATGGTTATGGCTAGTCCTGTCCATGCAGTTCTCTGTCAGGTTTTGTTTCTCTGAATAAAGAATCAACCTTGCTGCTCATCTCTGAGTTTCTATGCTGAAGTGCAGCCCTGATATACCGAGTGCCAATTGCCAAGAAGGGAAGGGAAGACTGGCACAGTGTAGGCACACCATCAGAGCTGATGTAATATTCCTGCCACTGCATCCATACTGGGCTGGGCTCCACATGCCTTTCCCCTTGGTACCTGGCATTGATGCTCAGCATCAGGAATCTGCTGGTTGCTCCTGCTTTTGGAAATCCCGCTGAATTCTACATAAGAGCGAACTGCAGGTGTGAGGAACCTCTGGCCCTCTGCTGAACTACAACTCCCATCCTCCCTGGCCATTGCCTGTGCTTGCTAGGGCTGCTGGGAGTCATAGTTCAGCAGCATCTGGCAGGACGAAGGTTCCTCACACCTGGTGACTACTAACACAGCTAGGCTGCTACTCTAGACACCTTTGCATCCAGCAACAGATTATATTCACCATGAAGTGTTCTCCTATAAATGGACAGCTGTGACCATCTCCTTTTTGGGAAGAGCAAAGAAAGTAGCGTAGGATCAGCACCCTAATCCAAACACGTAATCGGAGTTGTTGATAATGTTAGGATCGTCCTACTCTCGTGTAGGACCTTGGCAGAGACACATGCCCAACTGGCATGTTCTCTCCCTCCTGGTTGGTTGTTCGGGAGCTACAAAAGCTTTCTTCAGCCCGAACATCACAGCGACTGATACCAAGAAGCATCAGCACACTTAGGGATCCACAGAGTATTCGCAGTTTGCGTAACATAACTCAGTAGTACAGCATTTTGGCTAATCTACGTTTATTTACATATAATACACTCGGAGCATTCTGGCTCAGCTCCTTCCTCTTTCTCATCAGACAGCAAGAGAGAGAGAACAAAGGACAATAGTCCCACTTCACGGAACACAGTGATACCAAAACATCCTGTCTCCGTCACTTCCCACACTGTGGAATGAAAACATACACCGTCATGTGATAGACAACAGACTCATGACTTCAGACACGGAGCAGAAATCCTAACAGATACTGTACTGACCAGCTGTTCAGAAGAAAGGCACTCTTAGCAGGAGCTTTAACTTTACATTTACATGGGGTCTGAAAAATGTGAATTTGGAAAAGCCTTAGCAATTCTGTCAAACCTTTTCTTCTAGAATATGGGAAGCAATTTAGTAAAATAGTGCAGAATAAACTAACACCTCATTTCTTTAAATGGCTTTTTCAAATTGGTTTACAGTTATTTTTCCATTTCTCCTCGGGATAAATTGAGTTCTTGGTTAAATAGAATTTTCAGATACTTAAACCTTTTGTTAATCTGGTACCCAATACATTTTTTCAGTCTTATAATAGACAGCGTTCTTATTTCCCCATATAGCTTATCACTGGAAATGGCATCTTGTTGATTGGTTGATACCATAATTTCTTTCCTGTAAACAGGTTTCTACAAATGACATTTCAGGAAGTGGCTTTTCGGCACAAAGCATAGTCATGCATGAAAATTAGACTATTTGTGGAAGATGCCCCAGGCAGCCACATGGATCATGTGTTTTATTCACTTGTTATCAGTGGAGCCAACAAAAAAAATGAAAGCATTTGCTTTTACCTGTCATAGTGAAGCATGAATTATTCACTGATACCTGCCCACATTTTAAAAATATGTTAAACTGAAGAGCAAATGAGACCAACATTAAAAAGGATGGCTCGGTCTGAAGAAGAAATGGAGGGGTGAACATAAAAGTAGACGCAGTGCATAAAAATAGAATATCTGACAATACTTGGATATAATTCTTTCAAAGCACACTCTATTTCAACACTCCTTAAACAGAATCACTGTAAAATCCTTTCAGATGGTACTTAATACCTTTAAATTGCAGAATTGCAAAAGGCAATTCGTTTAAATGGTTTACCGCTACTGTATCTCCATTTTATTTGTGCTTGAGGTCTATCACTAAATCATATTATGGGGTTGTAATATCTCGGAGGACAATAATGGTTTGTGATTTCAGGGTCTTTTTGAGAAATGGTGACATAGACAAGGTTCAGCAGCTGTGGCTGAGATCACATTCATAGCACAAGGGTAGTAAACTTCTTGCAGGTACACTGTGAAAATGCTATGTTGTCCTTCATACACACACACACACAAAATTGATTAAAAAAAACTCGTCTAGAGGAGCTGGGGGCAATGTTATACAGTGGCTCCGCTCCTTCTTCCTGGGCTGTGTCCAGAAAGTGCTGCTGGGGGATAAGTGTTCAGACCCCTGTGCTCTCACTTGTGGGATGCCTCAGGCTTCTGTTCTCTCCCCCATGCTTTTTAACATCTTTATGAAGCCACTGGGAGAGATCATCGGGGGGTTGGCCTGATATGCAGATGATACCCAGCTGTACCTCTCATTCAAACCAGAACCAGTGAAGGTGGAGAATGTCCTGTGTGAGTGTCTGGAGGTGGTTGGAGGCTGGATGGTGGCTAACAGATTGAAGTACTGGGACAGGGGGCTACTGGCGTGGAGGACTCCCTGGTCCTGAATGGGGTAACTGTGCCCTTGAAGAACCAGGGATGCAGCCTGGGAGTCATTTTGGACTCACAGCTGTCCATGGAGGTGCAGGTCAACTCTGGGTCCAGGGCAGCTGTCTACCAGCTCCATCTGGTACAAAGGCTGAGACCCTACCTGCCCGCAGACTGTCTTGCCAGAGTGGTGCATGCTCTAGTTATCTCCTGCTTGGACTAATGCAATGCACTCTACGTGGGGTTACCTTTGAAGGTGACCTGGAAACTACAACTAATCCAGAATGCAGCAGCTAGACTGGTGACACCAGTCCTGAAAGACCTACATTGGCTCCCAGTACGTTTCCGAGCACAATTCAAAGTGTTGGTGCTGACCTTTAAAGCCCTAAATGGCCACAGCCCAATATACCTGAAGGAGCGTCTCCACCCCCATTGTTCAGCCCAGACACTGAGGTCCAGCTCCGAGGGCCTTCTGGCGGTTCCCTCACTGCGGGAAGTGAGGTTACAGGGAACCAGGCAGAGGGCCTTCTTGGTAGTGGCACCCACCCTGTGGAACGCCTTCCCATCAGATCTCAAGGAAATAAACAACAATCTGACTTTTAGAAGACTTCAGATAAGGCGGCCCTGTTTAGGGAAGTTTTTAATGTCTGATGTTTTATTGTGTTTTTAATATTCTTTTGGGAGTCACCCAGAGTGGCTGGGGAGACCCAGCCAGATGGGCAGGGTATAAGTAATAAAGTGTTGTTGTTGTAGTAGTTGTTGTTACTGATTGAACACAGGGAAGCTGCCGTAAACTGCAATGGATGATTACTGCTCCCTCTAGCTCAGCATTGTCTACACTGAATGTTAGAATCATAAAATCATAGAATCATAGAATTGGGATCCCAAGACTCACCTTTTGACTCTGGAGTCCAGATCCAATAAATACCGAGTGAACTTAACTACCCAAATCTCCAGGACTTTGTTACTTTATTGTAAAATTTGTATTGTATAATTTGCATATATTGTAGAAAGCAGGAAATACAGCAAAAATGATTTGAAAAGGAACTAGCCAGCAGCAGTGTTCAGACTGCAGGCAAGTCGAAGGAAAGCAGCTCCTTTTACCTTTTGTGGAGGCCTTCTTAGCTGCTGTTTAAGAAGGGTACAGGAAGCATGATCTTGCTAAAAACTGGGAGAGTCAGTGATTGGGATATGTGGATTTCCTAAAGAGCTCCCTTCCTTTCTTTCTTCCTGTAATCCAAGGAGTGCTCAGCATGCATTTCTGCTTTTCCAGGTTGCAGGACCATAGAATGGGCCTCTAATTTCAGAGCACATAGCGAAAACTTCTGAACTGATATATCCTGGAATGTATTCCCTAAAGACAACTCTCAACAGAAATAATCTAAGAAGAGAGTCTGATTTTTCTTTACTGCCTCTCACACAAAGACTGAACACCTCACATGGTAGCCTCATGCCGTTACAGGTACCAGAGGCACTGAGGCAACAGATGTGTCAGAAAGCAGGACATTTGCACAATGATTTCAGGGCAATAAAATGAAGGTAATGACTTCTGTTCCCACTTTTTAATTGATTTCGGCATGGACCCATCATGAGCCAGTAGTGTAGTGCCCAAATGAGCAAAGATGTCCTTGGAGAGGGGTAACAGCATGCCACTACAGGCAAAACTGATTTCTAAAATGCAAATCTCATGGTGTCTCCCACAGCACCTCTCTCAATACTGTAATAGGGTATGTGGGAGATTTGTAGACAACACATCCTTTGGGATCTGATCAACTCCATGCATATGTAAGCACAACAATGCTCACCAGCTGAAGCACATATTGTACGCAAGACAGCAATTAGGAGTATGTCATGGCCATTTATAATTCATAAATGGCATGTCATTTCCTGATAGCTTTTTTCTGAATCATAGTCTCCTGCTTCATTTCTGATGACCCCTAATTAAACTTTATACAATCATTTCTGGTTGGTGTACTGCTTCTAATCTTGAATTCCATTATGCTTCCAACTTACAGTGTTGTTTTTCAAAAGAGGTCTTAGTTCTTCCCACAGACAGGATCATGCAAAAGTGGCTCCAGAGGATAAGAGCTTACGCCCATCAAGAGGGTATATTTAGGTTCATTATGTTAATTGTGTCACCCCAATGCATAGGCAAAACAAAAACAAAAAAGTCATCAGGTTGAAACTGCATCGGTGTTATTTCTCTGACTATGTCCTACTAAAGTGAACAGGGTGAACCCAAGTGAATTATAGGCTTGGTTGTTAATTCATGCCCAAGTAATACCACTCCAGCAAAAAAAATCATAATTGTGTCTAACTTTTCTTGCTTTTGCAAGAAAATCAGAGGAGGACTTCAAATGTTAATAATGCTCAGTGCAAGAAAGTTAAAAGTAATGTGCCTTGAGGCAAACTCCTAACTTCATATATACATATGGGGTCTGAACTGGTGATGACGAAAACTTGGGAAGAGATCTTGAGGAAAATGGTGGATAGATCAATGACAATGTTGGCCCAGTGTGCTGGGGATATCTAAGGAAAAGAATGAAAAATAAAAGTGCCAGAATCACAAACTCTTATGATGCGACCAGATGCAATCAAAGGATATACAATTGTGCAGAGTGTGGAAAAAGTATATGGAGAAGAGTTTCTCTCCCTTTTCCTCCCTAAAACGAAAACCAGAACTGATTGACAGTGTTGTTAATCTACAGAAGTCACTGCCTTACAAATACATCATTTCTGGACAAGTTTGCCAAGTGAAAGAGGCAAGAAAATGCCAATTTGCAATGAAATGTGAGAGGAGGTGTAAAAAAGGAGCAAAAAGATACATCTTCTCATGAACCACTGGAGGAAATCACTTTTTCCTAGCCTAGATCCAGTTTTAGAATTGGTTAATATGACTTTAGAGGAAGCAATGGACCTGGCTCATACTCCTCTTGCACTAGAGGAGCCTTCTGGGAGGGGGGGAAAGGGCCAATAGCCCCCCCAATTTTCGAGGAAGAAACTGGGCGCCCTTAATATTCCGTGGCACACTGACAATCTTCTCCAAGGCCACGGTGAGGCGAAACGTATATGCCCCAGCATGTCCCTTTGTCAGGCCGAGGTTGGTTGGTTGGTTGGGAGATTGCATGTGCGTCATGCATGTGACATCACACATATGCATCACCGCCACCCCCAATTTTGGACTCAGCTTAAAGCCTCTATCCTGCACCTCCTCTCTTAGTCCACAGAGCTCCTACACATGATCGGGAGCGGACATGTTGAACTTTCTGCTCACACAGCTGTGCGGCCATGGGGTGCATGGTGTTGGGTGGGGCTAAAAGTGCAGTGTTGCACATTACTGCACATGCTTATGTCCAACACATGAGGTACCTATGAATTGGGTAAAGTTCAGAGGCACTATGCCACTGGATACTAATTACTGAGGAGCAGCCAGAAGATGCAGCTGTTGACTTCAAGCCCTGCTTGTACTGTAAGCATCTGATTGGCTACTGTTGGAAATCGGAAGATGGACTTGATTAATATTTGGTCCAGTCCAACAAAGACTGTTATCCATTTATGTTTCTGCAAGAGCCAGAATCTTCTGTTGGCCTGCACCGTTCTCAAGTTGTCAAGTTTACAACAATCCAGGAGCAGCCGATGGAGTCCTGTGGAGCCACCCTCCTGGCAATGGCATTGCCACTGCTTACCAGGGCAGGGGGTGGCATGGCTGTGAGTTGGGCTGTGCAGGTGCATCAGCAGAGCCAAACTGCTGCTGACACTAATGCGCTCACACAGCCTTGAGCCGATAAATTGGGGAGGCAGATCCATGGGACCACTGTATCATGTCGTGCTGGCCGCTCCTGCATGCATCGAGAGCAAAGTCTGGATGAACTGTTGAGTTCACTTTACCAACAAATGCATGCATCAATGTAAGAGTAGTTTCAAAAGAATATATTCCGTACAGGCAGCCTGAAACTATTGCTTTCAAGGGAGAGAGCAAGGATAGCATGCCAGCAGATTAGAGCACTCATTAAAACTTGCACTGTGGATTAAACCTGTAAACCACAATAATCCAGCTCACAAATATGATTCTCTGTATCCCTTAGGCACACAACCTGTCAGGTTCAACCTGGGCCTTTCTCTTGCCTGTTCTCATGCTGACATCTCCCTGAACAAAAGGTGTTGCATAAGAATGAAGTAGCACTAGTTTAGGGGATGGTTTTTGTTTGATTGCATATTGCAATAGTTAGCATCTCCCTGAGTAGTATGTGTTGTAATTGATGGGCTGTGACAGCCCCTTCAGGGACAGTCTAATGTTGTATCCTGTTTTCTGTTTTTCATGAGTATTGTTCAGCCTCTGTGCTAAGAGTGCAGCAAAGTGCATGAGTAGTGCATAATATTCGACCATAAAGCCATTGAGCTGCAAATGAGGGGATATGAACCACTCTTTGCAACTCTTTGAATCCAATAACTTTGTAATCTTTTATTATCTTGTCCCTGGCCATGTCCTCCATTATCCACTCCACCCACATCTATATACGATGATTATGAAAGTCATTATATGGGCCTGCTAATTTACTGTTGCTAAGCAGAAGCAGACAGACAGTAACATTGGAAGATGGTGTGCACTCTTGTAAATCAATCTTTCCCCCCGCAAATGCTCCCTGGAAAAGTAGCAGCTTCCTATTCCACAAACTATTTGCATCCTGATTCCAAGCACATTACTTGAAAACAAATCATATCCAAATGACCGGAACCTCTTTTCAAACGTGAATGGGAGTGGGGTCAAGTCCTCCCATATCTAACTCTCTTAAGAGGCAGAAAGATGGAGGGGGAGACAAGTAAGGGAAGCATTTGTAAGGGATGGGTGAGTGAGTGGGCTTAAAAGCAATCTGGATAATTTGAAGGACAGAAAGTACATGAAAGATTCAAGTTGAGAAGATGCTGCTGCAGAAAAGACACATCTTCTGCCTGGAACAGGGGACACAATTTACGAGGAGACAAGCATATCACTGTAGGGGCAGTCCAAGACATTTTCTGGCCCAAGGTGGAGGATACGATAGCACCTCCTGTTCTGTGTACAGAAGCTGACTGGACCGACAGCTCAACCTGACACAGGGATTGGCATGGCACGCACCTGAGGGCAGCAGACTAGCTTTGAGGACACCAGGCAGGTTGTGTGGCACACGTAGCTCTGTCCTACAGCAGTTCATTTTAACTCTTTACCGCTACAGGTTGTACGATGTTTTCTCAAGTCATTGTTATCCTACGCTGTCTAGGGAATCTGACCATCCCTTTGCTTATCCTCAAAATGTCTGATTAAAAAAGGGAATAAACCACCACTGATTTGTTGCTCAAAAGTACTAAATCAACTTTAAGTGTGTGGTCTGAATTTTCAGGTAAGTGATTGAATCCCACCCACAAAATAGCAACAGCTTGGAAGCACCCTCAGATAGCACAGTACCAATTCTAGAGCCATTCTGGACAACTGGAAAGTTAAACCATTACATATGTCAGTTTGCATTTCTTAGTGCAAAAAGTATTGATCTGATGTGTAGAGATATTTCCTATTCTACTTAATTCAAGAGGGTTCTGGAAGCTTCTCTGTGTGAAACAAGTAGCAGAAGGTTCATGATGTTTGGGTTATACCTTCAGAGAAGCTGAGTATAGCTGGTTTAAATGGGTTCTCTTATCTCTGTCAAGGTCCTGCTGACTATAAAAGTAAGGCCAGAATGAACCTGGGTTTCTCTTTCTGTCTTTTTTCCTTCTGCACATAGTATGCTTAGTGTTAAGGTTTAGTCTTATTACTGTATAAGTTATTGTAAGTTTAAGTTGAGTCTGATGCAACTGGATTTCTTAAGGATGGTATGAATCCTGAATGTATTGGATTTGTGACCATTGTGCTCATTTGCCTTCAGTAGCAGTAAAGCTCTGCAGGATGAAATTTTCTTGGCTCTGGTCTATTTTTGGGGAATCCTGCAACGTGTTTTAAGTTTTTACTCTGCTAACTATACATTGGAATCTGCTCTGGATCAACATTGAGTAGAATTCCATGACAGCATATGCATGTATTAGAATGTAGAGCAGCGGTCAGCAAACTTTTTCAGCAGGGGGCCGGTCCACTGTCCCTAAGACCTTGTGTGGGGCTGGACCATATTTTGAAAAAAAACATATGAATGAATTCCTATGCCCCACAAATAACCTAGAGATGCATTTTAAATAAAAGGACACATTCTACTCATGTAAAAACATGCTCATTCCTGGACCATCTGTGGGCTGGATTTAGAAGATGATTGGGCCAGATCCAGCCCCCGGGCCCTAGTTTGCCTACCCATGATGGTAGTACGACTCATGCAACACATTGGTGACTAATATACACACAATAATTACCAAAATGATTATACATTCTTTATCAATCTTCTGAGAAAAATACAAAACCTTATGCAAAGCCACAGAGACTTGCAAACTACCCAACATAAGATGAACTTATTATGTCTGATTTCAATGGACTTTCCAAGTGCTTAACTCAGTCTTTTGTTTTCTTTATCTTTTTAGGTAAGTTTGGTGTTGTTCACAATACCAAGAGATGCTAGTGAAGTTGTAGATGGATGTTAGTGAAGTTGTAGACAGGGTGCCGGCGTTTTGCACCTGTTTCGCCCTGGCAGTCCAAGTACTCAAGAGGCCGCTGTTTGCCCCCAATGGGGCCCTTTTACAGGGCTGTGCAGGTAGCACACTCTCAAGGTAGTTTTCCAGGCTTCTTCAGTGGTCTAATCTCAAATCCTTGATACATACCGTATTTTTCGACCTATACGACGCACTTTTCCCCCTCCAAAAATGAAGGGGAAATGTGTGTGCGTCCTATGGGGGCGAATGCAGGCTTTCGCTGAAGCCTGGAGAGCAAGAGGGGTCGGTGCGCACCGATCCCTCTCGTTCTCCAGGCTTCAGGAAGCTATCCGCAAGCCTTGGGAACCCGGCGGGAGTTCCCGCCGGGCTCGAAAGGCTTGTGGGCAGCAGCCTGCAGCCCGAAGCACGGGGCGGACTCCGGAGCGTGCCCCGTGCTTCGCGCAGATGTCCGCAAGCCTTGCGAGCCTGGCGGGAGTTCCCATTCTGGGGGCTGGGGTCGGGGGAAGCTCGGGCTTCCCCTGCCCCCAGCCCCGCAAGCAAGCTCCGGGAGCGATGGCGAGGTTGCGCAACCTCGCCTTCGCTCATGGACCCCCAGCCCCGAGGCTAAACACGAAGCGAGGACAGCTAGCGGGATCTATCCCGCTTGCTGTCATGGCTTCTTTGCTCTTTGGGGCTCGGGGGGGGAAATAATTTTTTCCCTTTTATTCCCCCCCCCCAAAAAAATAAGTGCGTCCTATGGGCCGGTGCACCCTATAAGGTGAAAAATATGGTATACAGTGGTGCCTCGCAAGACGAAATTAATTCGTTCTGCGAGTTTCTTCGTCTTGCGGATTTTTCGTCTTGCGAAGCACGGCTATTAATGGCTTAGCGGCTATTAACGGCTTAGGGCTTAGCGGCTTAGCAGCTATTAACAGCTTAGCGGCTTAGCGGCTATTAACGGCTTAGTGGCTTAGCGGCTTTAAGAAAAAGGAAACAAACTCGCAAGAACTCGCAAGACGTTTTCGTCTTGCAAAGCAAGCCCATAGGGAAATTCGTTTTGCGGAACGACTCAAAAAACGGAAAACTCTTTTGTCTTGCGCGTTTTTCGTCTTGCGAGGCATTCGTCTTGCGAGGTACCACTGTATTGATATTCAATTTCATAGAGAATACTGTTTCTTGGCTTAACCTTAAGAGACTGATTTGCTTAGCCTACCCATGATGGTAGGCTGCTGCTTCACAATTTCTGAATATAAGAACATGTAGCATTTTCATATAGGAAAGCATATGCTGACCTTCAGAGCCACCTCCCAAGAGACTTTTCTATTAGCAAGAGCTCCAGGGGGGGCATTAAGAAGAAATACACATTGCATCATGCCCCAATGGAGCAATAATCCAGGCATAGCTTCAAAGATTTTAGTGCTTTGCACATGATTAAGACACATTTACATATCCAAATCATTTCGACCATTTGGTGCTTTCCCTCTCCCCCACTGCAACAAATCACGACCATTTGCAAATTACTTAAAAGACTGGATCCAAATGAAACCAAATATTGAGAGTGGGGTAGGATGTAGCCGAAATACTGTAGGCAAAACAGCTGCCCATTAAATCATAGTAGAAATTAGAATTTTATTCCGTAATAATGCTCTCAGCAGTTAACATTGCTGAAACCCCACTAAAAAGAGCCCCTGTCATCCCGCCACCTGGACCTGTAAACATGCTAAACTGATTGTAGGCTCTGACCCCAAACGTATTTATGCAACAGCAACATGCAAATTCTTGTTTGGTTCTTATTAATGGGCAGAGTTTTACACCAGTATCTTATTAACCTGCCTCTTCACTGTCCAAATCTAAAATGCAGACCTGGTTTAAGACACAGGTAGGCAGCCATGTTGGTCTGCCGTAGTCGAAACAAGATAAAAAAAATTCCTTCCAGTAGCATCTTAAAGGTAAAGGGACCCCTGACCATTAGGTCCAGTTGTGGCCGACTCTGGGGTTGTGGCGCTCATCTTGTTAAGTTGTGGGTGAACATATCAGACGACACAGCAATTCTTCAAACAGCTCTTGTTTATTCAGAGGCCAGAGCAGAACTGAACTGAAGGGTTCAGTCAGCCTGCTTATATAGAGCTCCAGTACAACGTAACTGTAGCAATTTTCTAAAACTATCCAATCACTGAACGTCACTTTCGATCCCTTATTTGCATAACTATCTACAGTATGCCCCTGCTGGCCCAGGGTGAGAACTTCAGTACATAACACATCTCGCTTTGCTGGCCGAGGGAGCTTCTGGGTCATGTGGCCAGCATGACCAAGCCACTTCTGGTGAACCAGAGCAGCGCACGGAAACACCGTTTACCTTCCCCGCTGTAGCGGTACCTATTTATCTACTTGCACTTTGATGTGCTTTCGAACTGCTAGGTGGGCAGGAGCAGAGAACGAGCAATGGGAGCTCACCCCGTCATGGGGATTCGAACCGCCGACCTTTCGATCAGCAAGCCCTAGGTTCAGTGGTTTAACCCACAGTGCCACCCATGTCCAGTAGCACCTAAGAGACCAACTAAGTTTGTTATTGGTATGAGCTTTCGTGTGCATGCACACTTCTTCAGAATCTGCATTTAAGACAGTTGATGTGAACTTTTCTTTCTACCAGATCTAGAGTGTGGCGATGGCAAAAGGAGATGAATTGCCCCCTTGTGACCTTGTTAGGATTTCTACATCTGTTTTTTTATAAAAAAAAAAAATTAAATAGCAATGTGGGGGTGATCTGGACTGAATCCAAGGCGTGTGAAGAGTTGAATAAAGTGTTTCCCCTACCATGTGGTCCCAATAAAATTGTTTCTCTCTCCCAATACTTTCTAAGTACCTTTCCAGACTATTTTCAAGAACATGCTTTATTTTTGTTTGTGTGCGATTTACACTGGCTCTAAACTAGCACATGTGGTGCAATATCCAGCTATCTAATGGATTTGGCGAATCCTTGCTGCAAGGAGACTAGGCTTGATTTAAGGCAGCCTACGCCAAAGAAGTGCCTTTCAGATGCTTTGGAAGACAACATTCATCGCTCTTCCATCTGTGCTGGAGCTGATGGGAGTTGTTTTAGAGTGCCCTAAAGCAAAAATACATGGATTTTGATTTATTATTTGTGTGGCAAGTGCATTGTGGTCTCCTCCTCCTGGGACAAGCAGGGAAGGGTAATCAAAACTCTGGACACCGAAGTGAGTTAAACATGGTTGGCATGGCACTAAATCAGAACCTGTTCATCCCTACAACATCCGATCTGAAGACCAATGCACCTTGCAGCATACCTGCTGAGTAACACCATGGGAGTTGACCAGTGTAGAAGGGCATAGGGCGATACATGCAAAGCAACTGGAATCTGGCTGGTAACCTGAGATAAGTGGTGCCATGTCCAGCCCACCACCTCAGGCCAGGAAATTTGCACCTTCTCAAGACCCCTTATGAGGTTCCACCTTGTGTTTTAATCCCACCCAGTGCTATTTCTGCCCTTGTTGTGACAAATAGTTATACACACATGCTACCCACTGGGAGAAAGGCAAAAAACCTCTCAATCAGTTGTGGTTAACAACAACAACAACTAATATTAATAATAATCCCTTTCTGGTCTTGAAAACCATCAGCCACTCAAAGCCTCAGTTGTTGTTGTTTAGTCATGTCCGACTCTTCATGACCCCATGGACCAGAGCACTCCAGGCACTCCTGTCTTCCACTACCTCCTGCAGTTTGGTCTAATTCATGTTAGTAGCTTCAAGAACACTGTCCAACCATCTCATCCTCTGTCATCCACTTCATCTCAATCTTTCCCAACATCAGGATCTTTTCCAGGGAGTCTTCTCTTCTCATGAGGTGGTCAAAGTACTGGAGCCTCAGCTTCAGGATCTGTCCTTCCAGTGAGCACGCAGGGCTGATTTCCTTCAGAATGGATAGGTTTGATCTTCTTGCAGTCCACAGGACTCTCAAGAGTCTCCTCCAGCACCATAATTCAAAAGCATCAAAATGAAGAAGAAGAAGAAGAAGAAGAAGAAGAAGAAGAGTTTGGATTTGATAATCCCACTTTATCACTACCCTAAGGAGTCCCAAAGCAGCTAACATTCTCCTTTCCCTTCCTCCCCCACAACAAACACTCTGTGAGGTGAGGCTGAGAGACTTCAGAGAAGTGTGACTAGCCCAAGGTCACCCAGCAGCTGCATGTGGAGGAGCAGGGAATCGAACCCGGTTCACCAGATTACGAGTCCATTGCTCTTAACCACTACACCACACCTTTGTAGAAGACTCTAAAACAGAAGGGAAACCAGAGACCACAAGGTGAGGGACAGGCCAATGGCAGATCTGGCCAGCCCATTTAATGCTGTCCTGCATTCACCAGACTTTACAAGATACAGAAGCACCACAATATCTCTCTCGTTTCTGACCGTGGTGGCATCTGCACCGGACTACAACCCAAATCCTGTCTAGTCAATTGGCCAGGGCATTCTTTGTATCGTTTATTTATTTATATACCACTTAACACCGAAATGGACTTTTAAGAGGATTGCAAAGCACAGAGCTAGTTACACAAGCATTAGACTATAACCATCCAGAATTGAAATACTCAATAAAACAATCCCGTTAAAACATCAAGATATAAACACCCATCTGTTTATAACCTGGCCAGATCCCATACAAACACATTTCTCACTATGTATTTCTGCTTTTTTTAAAAAAAAAAGATTCGGGGAAAGCCTTGAATGTTAAAATAATCCCTTTCCAAATTCAATTATGCACATTAAATTGACAGGCACATCCCTTATCATTTTAATCTTCTCAGCATCATGACAATGAAATTAGCATTTTCAATTTCTCCTCGCCATTCATGAACCCTAAACACATTTGTGAAGTGTTGTGTGGTTAAAACGCTCCCCCTGACCAGCAGTTTGCAAATCCCGTTTTCCTGTATTCCCTTCAGATTAGCATTCTGTCAAGGTTCACTGCCTCTGCCGTTCAACAACCATCGGCAGGAATAAAGTGGCATTATCTATTAAACAGACATATTCTGAGGTGAATTGCATCATACCGAGTAGAGTTATAAAACACACAATATATTTTATGTCAGCAACTTTTAATATTGTGGCATTATGAAAGGCCATCAATCACAGATACTGAACTGTGCAGGGGGAAAACCCTGAAGGAGTGTAACAGCTAACTGTGATAAAGCTAACTGGGAACCGAATTGTTCCTCTCTTCATTGTTCTTTGAGTTGGATTTATTTTAAAGTAAAAGTGACTCTCAACTTACACTGAGATTACATTCTGGGGATAGCAAAAATCGCATATAGTCAAAACATATTGGGTTCAATGGTGGGTGAGATTGCCAAAGTCTCTCTCTCCCCATCGCCCCAAATACCTGCTCTTTTCACTCCCAATTTATTTTATTTTATTTATTTTATTTTTATTGCCAAGTGGTTAAAACATAGTAGGCTGCCCAGAGAACTTTGTGCTATGGGGCAGCAAGGAAATGAAAGAAAAGAAATAAATGACAAATAAAGTTTAAATACTTTACTGTGCCAGGTTAATAATAATAATAATAATAATAATAATAATAATAATAATAATAATAATTTATTATTTATACCCCGCCCATCTGGCTGGGTCTCCCCAGCCACTCTGGGCGGCTTCCAACAGAATATTAAAATACAATAGTCTATTAAACATTAAAAGCTTCCCTAAACAGGGCTGCCTTCAGATGTCTTCTAAAAGTCTGGTAGTTGTTTTTCTCTTTGACATCTGGTGGGAGGGTGTTCCACAGGGTGGGTGCCACTACCAAGAAGGCCCTCTGCCTGGTTCCCTGTAACTTGGATTCTCGCAGTGAGGGAACCGCCAGAAGGCTCTCGGCGCTGGACCTCAGTGTCCAGGCTGAACGATGGGGTGGAGACGCTCCTTCAGGTCTACTGGTCCGAGGCCGTTTAGGGCTTTAAAGGTCAGCACCAACACTTTGAATTGTGCTCAGTAACGTACTGGGAGCCAATGTAGGTCTTTCAAGGCCGGTGTTATGTGGTCTCGGCGGCTGAGAGGTTCACATTGGCAGGGCAGAAGTGATGTCATCTTGCAGGGAGGAACTGAGATCGTTTTGGGAACAAGGGGAGAGAAAGAAGAGTGAGAGATTAGAGGGCCTAAGTCTGCCTGGTTTGAGGGCATCTGAGACAGCTTTTCATGCTTCGTATCCAGTCTCTCTCTCTCTCTCTCTCTCTCTCTCTCTCTCTCTCTCTCTCTCTCACACACACACACACACACACACACACACACTTTGTACTCAAATCACCTCAACATGCCCACCCTTTTTTTACATTACCCATGTCAGAACTTTGATATCAATTGGGACAGGGCATCAGAGGTTTCTGTAACAATGGAAAAGGAGGAATCTGACAAAAAGAAAGAAGAATATTCAATATGGCCACTAGGACACGCTCTAGATTTCAGCCTTAGATTTCTTGGGGGTCAATATTTCCCATTAGTCTCTTGTACAAAGAACATGAAGAAACAAGCAATGTATCTGGTCATCTTGATTTTCCCAGCTCAGTGGATCAGATATTTATTTGCAGTGAACTATCCTATAGTGTATCCTATAGTGATACAACTATCCTTGTATCAGCCCATACAAAGTTCAATTCAAGGAACCAAGTGACCATTTGTGTGGTTGGGATTAAACAGGATATAGGTTCCATTGCATACAGGTGTCAAGAATGGCACTGTTTTCCATAGCTTATTTATGACACCTGTAGTCTCTTGTGTTTTCTACTCATTTCTGCTTTCTCTTTGCTTTCAAATCTGCCAGCTAAGAGGTTATCTGCAGTCGTTTCCATTTGCTATTCAGCTTTGCTGTGTGTTTCCTTCTGCGGAAGCAGTGGGCAATGATATTTGCTCTTTTGACCTAACAAAACACTAAGCCACTTGGCAAACACAAAGGGGATTTTGTGTAACTAACAGCATGTTATAATTTATGATGTACAATAATCTTTTAGCAGAAGGTATTAGTACTAGCACCCCTTTAAACTGAGGGTCAGTTTAATTAAGTCAGATTCGGAAAAGAAAGGTGTTTTAAAAATTGTTCTCATGAGATACAAGAGCATGGGGAGAGGGCATGAGTTTTTAAAAGTTGCTGTGCCATTGTGTACAGCTGTCACATTAACAAATTTCACCAAGTCATCCCATTGTTGTTGTTGTTGTTTATTCTTACATTTTCCTCCAAAGAGCTCAAGATGGCATACGTGGCTCTCCTTTTCCTAATTTCATCCTCACAGCAAGCCTGCAAAGTAGGCCAGCCTTAGTGAAGAAGAAGAAGAAGAAGAAGAAGAGGAGGAGGAGGAGGAGGAGTTTGGATTTGATATCCCGCCTTTCACTCCCTTTAAGGAGTCTCAAAGCAGCTAACATTCTCCTTTCCCTTCCTCCCCCACAACAAACACTCTGTGAGGTGAGTGGGGCTGAGAGACTTCAGAGAAGTGTGACTAGCCCAAGGTCACCCAGCAGCTGCATGTGGAGGAGCGGAGACGCGAACCCGGTTCCCCAGATTACGAGACTACCGCTCTTAACCACTACACCACACTGGGCAGTGACTGGCCCAAGTTAGCCTTGTTTGTTTGTTTGTTTGTTTGGTATACCGCCCTTCATCAAACGATCTCAGGGCTGTTCACAATATAAAAATACAAGATAAAAGCACAAATAAATAGTTAAAACAAAAACAATCAATCAAACAGACAAAAAACTCCTCTCCCTCCCACAAACACATTTGAAAGGCTGTGAAGAATATTAATTAGCCAAAGGCTTGGTTGAAAAGGCATGTTTTCGCCTGGTGCCTAAAATATATATAATGAAGGTGCCAGGCGAACCTCCCTAGGGGGAGCATTCCGCAAATGGGGAGGCACTGCAGAAAAGGCCCATTCTTGTGTTGTCACCCTCCAGATTTCACTTGGAGGAATAGCACAAAGAAGGACCTCAGATGATGAACGCAGAGTTTGGGTTGGTTTATGAGCTTCATGGCTGACCAGGGATTCATACTTGGATCTCTCATATCCTAGGAATGCACTCTCACCACTGGCTATTAGAACAATAAACCATGATTAATGGATCTTGTTGCTTGGATTATTATTTTTTATGCCAGGAATTGACTATGATTTGGACAAATATTTGCCCATATTGCCTCTATTAAAGCCTGCCTTGCTCATCATTGTTAACAATATTTATCTGGAAAGAGATGGGGCTAATTTATCAGGAAAGATATGGGGTGGTGGAACCCTGCACATTTTCCTTGATCTCTCAGAAGCTTTAGATACCGTTGAGCGCAGTATTCCTCTGAGGTGTCTCAGGGAAGATGGGGTTCTGCTCCTTGTTCCAGGGCCGTTTCAGAAAGCAGTTAGGGAGGCTACCATTCCTCACCATGGGAGCTGTCCGGTGGTGTCCCGCTTGGTCCCATCTTGTCCCTCATGTTACTTAGCCTCCATATGAAGCTTCTTGGAGCTGTCATTAGGAGATTTAGAATGAAGTGTCATCAATATGCAGATGACATCCAATTCTGCCTCTCTGTTCCATCGGAACAGAGGAGAGGCAGTTGAGATATTAGACCAATGCTTAGAGGCAGTGATGGGCTGGATATGGGCCAATAAGCTGAATCCTGAAAAGATAATGTTGCTATGTGTCCCAGGTTCTCATGTCCTGGGTAGACGGCCTGCTCTGGATAGGGTTGCGCTCCACTGGAAGGAGCAGATTCGTGTTTTGGGGATGAGCCTGGATTCAAAACTGCCACTGAGGTTCAGGTGGTCTCAGTGGCTAGGAGTTCCCTTGTGAAATTATTTTAAATATTATGAACAGACGCATTCATGGAAACACCCACACCTCTAGACAACACAATCAGCTGTTTTGTAAAAGATGCATCTCTATTTAATAATAAATAATAATAATAAATTTTATTTATATCCCGCCCTCCTCAGCCGAAGCTGGGCTCAGGGCGGCTAACAATCAAAATAATCCGACATTCTAAAAACATTCATTATAAAATTAATTAAATCAAATTAAAATCAAATTAATGGCAACCATCAAGCAAATTCTGTGTAGATTGCCGATTGCCAGAGGAGGGGGGTCAGGCTGCGCCCTGACCAAAGGCCTGGTGGAACAGCTCTGTCTTGCAGGCCCTGCGGAAGGATGTCAGGTCCTGCAGGGCCCTAGTCTCTTGTGACAGAGCGTTCCACCAGATTGGAGCCGCGGCCGAGAAGGCCCTGGCTCTGGTTGAGGCCAGCCTAACCTCTCTGTGGCCTGGGATCTCTAGGATGTTTTTATTTGCAGACCGTAAATTTCTCTGTGGGACATACCAGGAGAGGCGGTCCCGTAGGTACAAGGGTCCTAGGCCGTATAGGGCTTTAAAGGTTAGAACCAGCACCTTAAACCTGATCCTGTACTCCACCGGGAGCCAGTACAGCTGGTATAATACCGGATGGATATGATCTCGCAGCGAAGACCCCGTAAGGAGTCTCGCTGCGGCATTCTGCACCTGCTGGAGTTTCTGGGTCAGTCTCAAGGGCAGCCCCACATAGAGCGAGTTACAATAATCCAGTCTGGAGGTGACCGTCGCGTGGATCACAGTGGCTAGGTCAGGGCGAGAGAGATAAGGAGCCAACTGCTTAGCTTGGCGGAGATGGAAAAATGCCACCTTTGTTATAGTTGTAATCTGCGCCTCCATAGAGAGGGAGTTATCGAAGATTACACCCAAACTCTTAACGGACGGTGTTGGCACTAATTCCACCCCCGCAAGAGATGGGAGTTCTAAAATGGGTAGATCTAATTTAGCTACTGAGAGGGATGCGGGTGGCACTGTGAGTTAAACCACAGAGCCTAGGACTTGCCGATCAGAAGGTCGGTGGTTCAAATCCCCGTGACGGGGTGAGCTCCCGTTGCTCGGTCCCTGCTCCTGCCAACCTAGCAATTCGAAAGCACGTCAAAGTGCAAGTAGATAAATAGGTACAGGAAGGTAAACAGCATTTCCGTGCGCTGCTCTGGTTAACCAGAAGCGGCTTAGTCATGCTGGCCACATGACCTGGAAGCTGTACGCCGGCTCCCTCAGCCAGTAAAGCGAGATGAGCACCACAACCCCAGAGTTGTCTGCGATTGGACCTAACGGTCGGGGTCCCTTTACCTTTACCTTAAAGTGATATCTAAATGCATGTTGTGAATGTAACCTCAGCAGACAACTGTATTTAATTTCAGCCCATTGATACCTGAGTTGTTTACTTGATCAGTAATAAGATGCTACTAATCTTTGCTAATAAAACATCAGTTTGGCACTATGGATCAATGTGTGTGTTTCTCTCTGTCTGTGTGTTTACCTGATAAGCATCCAGCATCTTATATTTCAATGCAATTCCCAAAGGGCAAGCAGCCACACTGCAAAAAGGCAACAAAAACTGACACTAATTGGCGTCCAGGTTGACAGTATCAACAGAAGCACCAAAGACTAGAATGACATAGGGATTAAATTACCAGCTCACCCACAAAGAAGATTTTTGCAAGTCAGGCTGTGGCAGAGTAGAACAGATTCTGTGCCTCTTGAATCAAAGCAGAAGTTAGAGTAAGGTCCAAGCAATCAGAACTGTCAGGCTGAACTCTTGTAAATGCTGCAGGGACATTCCTGATTTCTCTTCAAAGCAATGGTTCAGAATGATTCCCAACCGCCCTTACATGGACCAGATGTGGAACTGAACTGAGAGCAGTACATGCCATCAGAAGATTTACAGTATGTTCCATAGTAGCTAAATTAAAGGTAAAGGTAAAGGGATCCCTGACCAGTCCAGTTGTGACCGACTCTGGGGTTGCGGCGCTCATCTCGCTTTATTGGCCGAGGGAGCCGGCGCTTGTCCGCAGACAGCTTCCGGGTCATGTGGCCAACATGACTAAGCTGCTTCTGGTGAACCAGAGCAGTGCACGGAAACGCCGTTTACCTTCCCGCCCAGGCTCTGTGGTTTAGACCACAGCGCCACCTGCGTCCTTTTAAGCAGCCATAGCTTTCCCCAAATAATTCTGTGGTTTGTTAAGGGTGCTGAGATATAGTAGACTCTTGTTCCTGCTCACAGAGCTACAATTCCCAGAGACTGGTTTAACAATCAAACCCTCTGTGAATTGTAGCTCTGTGGGGGAAATAGGTATATTTAACAACTCTCAGCACCATGAGTCCAAAGGCCTTGCACATTTTTGCTTTGCCCTGACACATCTTGATACATAATCTATTCATAGTCACAGTGAGCAAATTTCTACATGCCTTGCGAAAACAAATGCCCACATATAAACTGAAGCATATTTCCAAAACATTTCATTTGAAATAGAAGAAGTCATGGTGATTTGTGACTGGTTTTGCCCTGTATGTCTGTAATCGTATGACATTTTATGTATGAGGTAGAATATACTGCCATCTTTTTTTAAAAAAAATCTAATTCTTTTTTGATGATCTGAGCCAAAATAATTGATTGAAAAACTGGCCATGTAATTTTCCCTAGAAGGACCTCAGTAAGCTATTCTTGGAAGTGCTTCTTGACCATTTGCATACTACATTAGTCTACTCTGTAGAAGCACCTCTAGAGGAATCTAGTGGTTCCTTATTGAGAGACGTGGTACTCCCTGCATTTGATGGCTGCAGCACTCCTTTCCTCAGTTGGCTAATTCATGGCATGCTGCTACTTCACAACTCCCATTAATTTTGGAAGAGCTGGGAGTGCAAGGGCCAGTGAGTTGTGAATACAGGAGAAATGATTTGGCAAGAGACATGTTTTATAGAGTCTACTAAAAACCACTGGACTATTTCGAAGAACTATCAGCATACTAGTTCAATATGTTTATGCCTCGTTTGGGTCCAATCTCTTTCCCTTTGAAGCCAGTGTGAGTTTGGACAGTGACTTCAAAGGGAAGCAAGCACAATCCTTAATCATTGTACTGTAATTCAAATATCCTGAAATTTGGTGTATCATCCCAGACATGACATCTGTGTTGCTGCCATTAGTTTAGTGTTTGAAGGCAATAGGGGAGGAGATAATGATATTTAACTGGCCTGTCAAAACCATTTTTTAAAAAGGCAGGCATATTAAAGAAAAAGAAAGTCAAATATGAGGCTAAAGGAAAGGTAACAGTATTTGCTAAACCAAATAACCTCACTGAATCGCTATATGAAAACCCAGGTACATGAAAGAACAGTACCTACTAAGAACTTAAGTCCTAATCCTTAGGTTTGTCAATTGCTCCATCTTCAAACCATATGTAAAATATCGTATTCAAATAATGTAAATTTCAAGTAAATAGATTTTAACTTCCTTCCTAAGCCTCTTTCAGCCTAACTCTTGTCACCTAAAGCTGGCTGGAATCATCAACCGTTCTGAAAAGACTTACAAAAAAAATGAAGAATAAAATGCAGAAATACAATGTATAAGAGAATATCCAATAATACATACGTACTAAAAGTGTCCTTCCATGCCACTTAAAAACAAAAACAGCCACCCTTACCCAACACAATAATGAGCAACAAAAAGTATCCACTAAAAGCTCAACTATTAGTGCTGTCCAAATGCCTAGAAGGATAAATGACTCTAGTCTATGGTGTCTATTCTCATTTGTTAACTGCTGCTCACGATACTCGTGGGAAAGAAATGTTGTGGCAAACAGAGCAATCCTAAGCATAGGAAGCCAGCAGAACTTCTGCCAGCTTAAGCCTGCCAGATACAAAGCAAGAGTTTGACTTACACCTCCCTTCCTTCTGGTGCGAGTTCCCCTGGGTTGCTAAGTCATGTCTCTGAGCTGAGAAGTTAGGATCCAGCCTAAGTCTAAGCCCCCGCTTGCCCCCACCCAGTCTGGTCCCTGCCACTACTTTGGAATGCCCATTTTCTAGGGCTTGTGCTAGCATATGAGCTTCTGGTCTTGGCTCAGCTATCTGAGTGCTGGCTGAGCCAAACTAAGGGTGCTCTGCCAGTGTATCTTTGACTGAGCCGGGATATGAGATATATCCTGGCTGGACTGGGAATTGGCTGCCTGAGCCAGAGATTTGCTGAATCGTAACACACTCATCATGATGGGTCTTGGGTTTAGATTGCTCCCTTAGCTAGATATCCAAAAGCCTTGTTTGTACGTGATAAAATAAGTGAGAACAAAGCTGGATGGATACATACCAAAAGCTAAGAACATGTCCAACTATTAGCATATACAGTACACATGGTTGTGTGGATAAAGTTTGCCTCACTGATCTCCTTGGAGTCAGGCTATAAGAATTGTGCCTCTGTGGGTATATATATTAAATAGGAGTGAATGTGTACAGTATGTGTGTGTTGTATAATATGCATTCTGTAATATGGACTGTATTATATAATATGGACATATCCTCTGTGTCTAAAACTCTGGGCCATGGATAGCATTACAGCTCCCTTTCTGCCCATATTTTTTTGGGGGGGTGGACGACAATGTCTCACAATATTTCGAACATCTCCCCCTGTTTTGAAATCATTGTGCTGAATCCGAATGAAAGTGTTTGCAAGCATTTGCTGTGCTCAATGTCGAAAGCACACCTTCATGTCTTTCTGTCATCTCTTTGATGCAGCTTACCTGATCTTTGGTTGCCCTCTTTTGTACAACATATCCCTCCTGGTTTTTGGAGATCTTATGTATACTCAAGGACATTCATAATATGACACCCATAGAGCTTTTTTTAATGTTTGAGTTAAGCAACGCTGGCCTGCACGATGCATGTAGGAGTCTGGCATTTCATTCCTTCCCCGAGTGTCTCAAATTAGACTGTAAATTCTTCCATACAAGCAACTACAGCTCATGTCTGTATTTCTTCTGTCGATATACCATCTATGACAGATGCTCGCTGTTCTTTTGAGCAATTATGCTGTGCACAATTTCCTCAAATGTAGCGCAAGCAGTATGTTCAGCACAGCTGTGCATACCAGCTTTGGCAGAATACACCCTTCCAAAGCTCAGAAATCTGACAGCTTACAGAAGTGGAGACCATTTGTAGGTTTGCCTCTTATTAGAGCCTTGTGTGGAAAGAAAAACATCTCAGAAGCCATCGTGTCTGCTGGTGCCCCAAAACGTTACCCCTTGTGGTGTCCTGGTATCTCGTTCCTGGCCCTCTCCTCACAATGTGCTTTAGGGCAAAGAGCGAGCTGCTATATGTTATGGATTATTTGCATCCAAGGAAGTGCGGCACCACCCTGACTCTTGCCCAAGGCAACAAGGAGAGCAAGCCAGAACAGGGAACTCTTGTTTCAGCCAGCAGAAACATCGTTCACAGTCTTGATAAGAGAAGCAGCAGCAACAGCAGCTCTCTTGTTGCTCAAACACAGATGGAGGATGGAGCTTTGAGGGGGATCTTGGGGCACTACAGACCAATCCCTGCTGGGGTGCAATCTGAACCACAGCCACTGCCTGGTGGGGCAAAATGGAGCTACAGGGCTACTCTTGAATCACACTAGACTGGGCAGAAGGCAGGGGTCAGGCCCAATGCTGCTTCATTGACTCTCAGTATGTTTCCAAACGCAATTCAAAGTGTTGGTGCTGACCTTTAAAGCCCTAAACGGCCACAGCCCAATATACCTGAAGGAGTGTCTCCACTCCCATTGTTCAGCCTGGACACTGAGGTCCAGTTCCAAGGGCCTTCTGGCGGTTGCCTCACTGCAAGAAGTGAGGATGCAGGGAACCAGGCAGAGGGCCCTCTCAGTAGTGGCACCTGCCCTGTGGAATACCCTCCCATCAGATGTCAAGGAAATAAACAACTATCTGACTTTTAGAAGACATCTGAAGGCAGCCATGTTTAGGGAAGTTTTTAATGTTTGATGTTTTATCGTGTTTTTAATATTCTGTTGGGAGTCGCCCAGAGTGTCTGGGAAGACCCGGCCAGATGAGTGGCGTATAAGTAATAAAGAATTATTATTATTATTATTATTATTATTATTATTATTATTATTATTATTATTTGCCCGTGAGGCTGGCCCAGGACATAGCAGGTCACAGGCTGGCTCAGTCCCTCTCCCCAGTGTTAGGGACTGGACAGAGAAGAATGGTGGAGACCACCTCACCGTCCTGACACTTCCAGGGAGGATGAAGAGGAAGACAGCCCAGCTTTTTGTAAACCATGTTGTAGGTTTTGTGAGCATGAAAATTTTGGTGGGATATAAATTTAATAAATCATCATCATAACAACCACCTGTCTCACAAATGGTTGTGAGGACAGAATATGTTGTACCAACCTCCTTGAAGGCAGGGAGTAAATGTAATATCTGAGTGTGTCTATCTATCTCTGTAGATAGATAAATTGATAGGTGCATGGATGAATAGATGATAGATAGATGATTGATAGATAGATAGATAGATAGATAGATAGATAGATAGATAGATAGATGATATAGATGATAGATAGATAGATAGATGGATGGATAGATATAGATAGATATAGATAGATGATAGATAGATAGATAGATAGATAGATAGATAGATAGATAGATAGATGATAGATAGATAGATAGATATAGATAGATAGATAGATAGATAGATAGATGATAGATAGATAGATGATAGATAGATAGATAGACAGCTAGACAGAGAAATAATAATTTCAAGCAAAACATTGCCATTTTTTGCAATCAAAATAATTCAGAGCTCAAATTAATTTTCTGTTTATGTTGCCTTTATAAAACTCTGTGTGTGCAATTACTGCTCAGCACAGCAAAAAGCCAACCCCAAAAGAAAAAATAACTAAAATTCCCTCAACCTTTATTAAACAGACTCGGATCCCAAAATGGCAAAAGATAGACAGTTTTTTTTATAGCTAGAGATTGGCTTATGCAATACAAATTTAATCAGCTCACTAGAAGTGCACAAGAGTTTCCTTTATTTGATTTAAATAATGAGAAAGCACTCTTTTTCAAAGTCAAGTCATAAAGTACACTTTGGAAAAAGGAAAGAGGAAGTTTATTCCTCAAACTAGCAGACCTAAAGCTGCTAAAATGCTAATTAATTTCATGTTCTATTAAAGTAATTATTCTGACTCTGTTGACATCTGTACTTATCCATTGGTTTAGAACAACTCATTAAACTGACAAAATCAAGGCAAGATGCAGATTTTTGAAGATTTTTTATTTTTTAATTATAAACAAGCCTCAATTCAATTTCAGCACCCTTCTCGGAGGTTTATTTTCTGCTTTTTGATTACAAGTGACCACCCCTGCTTGCTCAGCTTGCCAACCCCACCTACCCCTCTTGCCAACAGTGGCAGATCTGGGAGTCTCGAATTTCAGCAGCACCCTTTCTGATGCCAAAATTGGGTGACCCCACCCATCACTCACCTTCCATTCTACAGGATAGTTGTGGCACCCCTCGTGGCGCCCTGGGACTCATTGCCCAGTGCAACCGAACCAGTCACTCTCTGCTAAATCCACCTCTGTTGCCAACCCTCCCAGCTTCTCAAATCTCCATCTTTAGCCCCCCGATCCCAGTTCCTTAGTACTTCTAAGTGGCCGCCTCATCTCCTGAATTCCATAAATATTTATATCAGTGCAGGAAGGCAGACTGAAATGTTAAGGTGCTCATTACCACTATCTATAGAGATCCATCATGATAGTGAATAGGCACACACCTGTACATAATAGTGCTGGCAAAGCTCTCAGCAGTGAATTAGGCAGCTGAGATGCTAATTTGGTTTTCGGTTTAATCTGGAGTAACCTTACTGACATCAATGGGAAAAAACTATATGAAGGTAAAATGCATCTTTGTATACAAAAGAACCTTGGTTTAATCTGCAGCCTCTCTAAGGCAGGTCTGGGAAAGATTCCTATTAATGGATTTTGGAATTAATAAACAATAATAATAATTTATTATTATATACCTCTCCCATCTGGCTGGGTTTCCCCAGCCACTCTGGGCAGCTTCCAACAAAATGTTAAAAATACAATAATACATCATACATTAAAAACTTCCTTAAACAGGACTGCCTCCAGATGTCTTCTTAAAGTCAAATAGTTGTTTATTTCGTTTACATCTGATGGGAGGGCGTTCCACAGGGCGGGCGCCACTACCGAGAAGGCCCTCTGCCTGGTTCCCTGTAACCTCACTTCTCGCAGTGAGGGAACTGCCAGAAGGCCCTTGGAGCTAGACCTCAGTGTTTGGGCTGAACGATGGGGGGGGGGGGTCGAGACGCTCCTTCAGGTCTACTGGGCAGGTAAAAGGCATTGTTTCTTATGTTTATGCAGCCTCTATTTCATATCATCAACAGCTTCTTAGTTCAGTAGCCAACTTCTAAGTTCTTCATTTCTCTTTCAAACGATGGTCCCTCTGAAAGTAAACAGCAGGAAAGTCATGACCTGAATGAGATGCTTTTACAGGAGAATCACTGAAAAGGTTTGGCTTATTTCTTACCCAGTGCACTTTAACAAAGGACTGATGTAATGGGTGGCATATCAACCATCTTTTGCCATCCTGGATGCAACAGAGGCTCAAAATAATACTTCTTTATGAGTGACAGAAAAATTAGACATTCCACATTGGGGGGTGGGGGGAGAACCCTTTTAAATCTTATTGCTTTCTCCCACCCACTGACTTAGGCATCAGAGAATAACATGCAGTCTGATTTATACACGAAAACAAAGATCACCACAGCCAAACAAACAACCACACCCTAGGCCAACCGCAACCTCTCTCACCACCAAAGGAACACAAGTGAACAGCAGAGAACCTGCACGAGCAACGCTGACACCAAACCCTACATACATTAAGCAAAATAGAAACATTGCCACCTGACCCCACCCCCACCCATCTTCCCCCCCTCCACCCCTTTTCTTCCTAATGTCTCAAAAAAAGAAACTGATTTGTAAAAATGTTACATGGAAAAATACGAGAGACATTACTGTGATGGCCTGGGATTTGGACTCAGAGGTTGAACCTGAGGAATCCCAGCCTGCACAGGATTCCCCACCTCCAGAACCAGCTGAGCCAGGGCTGGGGCCTGAGCCTGAAGGGTCCTCACCTGTGCTGGATCCTCAGGTGCAGGCACCAGCTGAGTCTGCTCTGGCCCCTGAGGTTGCCTGCAGGTGCTCCACTCTCAGCCCCGTCAGAGGAAGAGGAGGTTGCCTCTGGGTCCGGTAACCCTCCAGCCTCTTCTGAGCTGCAGAGGCTCAGGGCAGAGAGGCGGAGGGAACTACCGATAAGTTCCTGCAGGAGGAGTGCTCGCCTCCAGGCCAGGAGAGGCGAGTCACCTGTGGACCGGGGCCACCCTATGCCTCAGGGCAGATAAAAGCCAGTCAGCCCTAGTCCCAGGTTGCGGGATCAATATTGTTGGTAGCCTGTTCCTGCCTGCACCCTGTCCTGCTCTTCTGCCGGAATTCCTGACCTCACCCAACTCCCTGCCTTGGACCCAGCTTCAGCTTTGAGGGATAGCCTCCATATCACACCCTCGACCTCGGACTGGACTCGGACCTCACCGCACAGTTAACCCTCGGGACCAGCACGATTACACATACTTCTGTAAATCAAGAAAATTTTTAATAAAATAAAAAAGAAGAAAAAAGAAATACAGTGCCTTTCACTGCATCTTCTTTTGTAACCAAAATTCACATCATATCTCAACCCCTCCTTCCATGGGAAGCCTTCAGCGCTTAATCATTTAATTGTCCATCAAATCATAGACCTGTGGAGTTGGAAGCGACACCAAGCGTCATCTAGTCCAACTGCCTGCAGTCCATGTCAGATGGCCATCCAACCTCTGCTTCAAAACCTCCAAGGAAGGAGACACCACCACCTTCCATTATCGATCACCTCTTACCATCAGAAAGTTCTTCCTGATGGAATCTCCTTTTTTGTAACTTGAATCCATTGGTTCAGGTCCTCCCCTCCAGAGCAGAAGAAAGCAAGCTTGCTCCATCTTCCCTGTGACAGCCCTTTAGATACTTGAAGAAAGCTATCATTTCTCTGCACTTTTTCTCCTCTTTTTCCAGGCCAAACACACCAAGCTTCCTCTTTCTTGGTATTTTATGTGGCCACTTCACTATCCTGACTACATGGACCTGGTTATTCATGCTTGTTCTAACATATAGACAGCAGCTGGAATTGAGACAAGAGTTTAAAAGATGGCTTTGGGGGGAATTTCTGCAGCACTGCCTCCTTCAAAGCAGTGGCGACACTACATTATATGACAAACATTCGCCACCTCCTGAATCCACCCATTATGGGCACAGGCCAAGAGGCCATGGAGCTGCAAACATTTTGCCCACATCCTCCGGCATCAACAACTGAAACTGATGCCATAAAATCAGGCAGGATGGTATACTGGGCATTTCAACAGACACTGTATCAACAGCTGCAATTGAGTCTGCATGGTTGAAAGCTTTTTGTTCTCAAAGTGCCCTGGAAAATCAACACAGCGGACCCCGTAGGGCTGCAATGCTAGGCTAAGCAGGGTAGATGAAAGCCACTCTCATATGCTGCTCAGGTGTTCTTATGTGTGTTTAGTCACCCTCATGACAAAAATTGTACTAATTGTGTTCTAGTTGCCTCTACGCCATCTTTGTTGCTTGGATTGCCAAATTAAAGCAGGGGACTAGTCAAACTCCAGAGGGCTGGGATGTGGTTGCGCCAATGGCCTGCCATGCCTTGGCACTTCATAGCGAGACTAGGACTTCAACAGAATTGCTGGCATTGGCCACTGGAAAATCTCCAGGAGCATTCAGGATCCCACAAATCTCCAGGGGAAGACCATCTCAAAAGTCCCCTCCCACCCAGCCTACAGTTTTCATCTGATCAAATAGCCAAGTGATATTTCTCAAGAAGTGCAAGAACTCCCGAGAACTCCCAGAAATGCAAGCTGGATTTCGAAGGGGCAGAGGAACCAGAGACCAAATTGCAAACATTCACTGGATTATGGAGAAAGGTAGAGAGTTCCAGAAAGACATCTACTTCTGCTTCATTGACTATGCAAAAGCCTTTGACTGTGTCTACCACAGCAAACTATGTCAAGTTCTAAAATAAATGGGAGTGCCGTATCTGTCTCCTGAGAAATCTCTATGTGGTACAAGAAACTAGAGTTAGAACTGGATATGGAACAACTGATTGGTTCAAAATTGGGAAAGGAGTACGACAAGGCTGTATTTTGTCTCCCTGCTTATTTAACTTATCATCATGCGAAAGGCTGGGCTGGATGAATCCCTAGCCGGAATTAAGATTGCCGGAAGAAATATCAAAAACCTCAGATATGCAGGTGACACAACCTTGATGGCAGAAAGTGAAGAGGAATTAAAGAACCTTTTAATGAGGGTGAAAGAGGAAAGCACAAAATATGGTCTGAAGCTCAACATCAAAAAAATGAAGATCATGGCTACTGGGCCCATCACCTCCTGGCAAATAGAAGGGGAAGAAATGGAGGCAGTGAAAGATTTTACTTTCTTGGGCTCCATGACCACTGCAGATGGTGACAGCAGTCACAAAATTAAAAGACGCCTGCTTCTGGGGAGAAAAGCAATGACAAACCTAGACAGCATCTTAAAAAGCAGAGACATCACCTTTCCAACAAAGGTCTGTATAGTTAAAGCTATGGTTTTCCCAGTAGTGATGTATGGAAGTGAGAGCTGGACCATCAAGAAGGCTGATCGCCGAAGAATTGATGCTTTTGAATTATGGTGCTGGAGGAGACTCTTGAGAGTCCCATGGACTGCAAGAAGATCAAACCTATCCATTCTGAAGGAAATCAGCCCTGAGTGCTCACTGGAAGGACAGATCCTGAAGCTGAGGCTCCAATACTTTGGCCACCTCATGAGAAGAGAAGACTCCCTGGAAAAAACCCTGAAGTTGGGAAAGATGGAGAGCACAAGGAGAAGGGGACGACAGAGGACAAGATGGCTGGACAGTGCTCTCGAAGCTACCACCATGAGTTTACCAAACTGTGGGAGGCCGTGGAAGACAGGAGTGCCTGGCGTGCTCTGGTCCATGGGGTCACGAAGAGTCAGGCACGACTAAACGACTAAACAACAACAACAAATTTCTCAAGAGTCTGCATCTTAAGACCTTGTCTTTGCTTCCCCCACACCACTAAATGAAATGTGCAAATCCATAAAGGCTAGGTTCCAGCTATCACAATTAACTTAAAGGGGGAGAGAGAGATAATACTGCCATTAAAAGGGAAAAAATTACCCAGAAATAAATTTATTTGAGAGGCGGGGCTGCATTATGCGGTGCAGCGCTATAAATAGTTTGAGACCTTCTATATAGACCAGTGGTTCTCAACCTGTGGGTCCCCAGATGTTGTTGGATTACAACTCCCATCATCCCTGAGCTCTGGGGGTGATGGGAGTTGTAGTTCAACAACATCTGGGGGGACACAGGTTGAGAAAGGCTTATCTAGACCTTTGGGTATAGGGCGGTATAGAAATAGAATAAATAATAATAAAGTTCTAATATTTACATGCTTCATTTTTTTCAGATTTTATGAACTCGTTGTTCCTTGTTTGCTGATGTTTCACATCATACACTATCCTTTCTGCAGGCATTAGTCTGATGTACAGTTAGTGCTGCACTGAATATTCATGCTGTTGCGACTTTCAGTGGGAAAGTCCATTATATTTATAACATTGCTATGGTATGTGTGTCTGCTGCAGTCACAAGGGCAGGACAAGTGTTTGGGTCTTTCTCACCCAACTGACACCCAACTGAGCAAGTTTTTAGGGGGCGGGAACTCTACAATTTGATTGTGCCTGCATGATTGTTTAATTCACACATACATTCTTCAGAAAGTCTCATAATGTACCAGAGAGAAGAGACGAATGAGTGGCTCACATTTTCAAGAGTTTAGGAAGAAAAGTTGTATAATTTGTGCAGAGAGATCCTTGTGCTCTATTCACATATTTGTTAAGCCAGTAGTATTCAACTGCTGGCGAAAAGAAACCCAACAGAGACAAATTTAGAAGGTGTTGGCAACCCAGTCAAACATTATCAAACCTTTCAATGAATCAGCAGTGCATAATCTTCTGAACTGCTATTATAACAGCATTCATTCTGTATGTATGTTTTTCAATCAGCTGGCTACTTTCTTATTCCTGAAGAACTTACTGACTAAAATGAATTTAATTTAAGAGACAAGTATTGGTAACAATCAAATTTCTGGCAAGCATTAACAGCAATCAAATCGATGTGAAATCTGTAAGCTCAGTCTCCTTTTGACATTCCTCCATTTAGCGGGCAATGCAGCATTTAAATCATAATGTGAAATCTATTCCCTATAATAGAATGGCAGAATGAAAACAGAAAAGGTCTAGATAATCATTATCTGTTGTGTGTTCATTCATTAATCATTGACAAAAAAGAATCTAGTTTACTGGAAGGTTGCACATTGCTTATTTGGAAAGGAGTCCTCTTCATTTTCTGTTAATCTTTCATGAATTTGCAAGTTCAGATGCATTATTGATCATCTTGATGAATGCAAATCTGCCTGTTACTCTACAAATAGCTGCACAACTTCCCATCATTTCACCAAAGCTTCACAGGTGCCCCATGAAGGTCTCACTGTAATGAATATAAAGGTAAAGGTAAAGGGACCCCTGACCATTAGGTCCAGTCGTGACCGACTCTGGGGTTGCGGAGCTCATCTCGCTTTATTGGCCGAGGGAGCCAGCGTACAGCTTCCAGGTCATGTGGCCAGCATGACCAAGCCGCTTCTGGCGAACCAGAGCAGCGCACGGAAACGTCGTTTACCTTCCCGCCAGAGCGGTACCTATTTATCTACTTGCACTTTGATGTACTTTCGAACTGCTAGCTTGGCAGGAGCAGGGACCGAGCAATGGGAGCTCACCCCGTCACAGGGATTTGAACCGCCGACCTTCTGATCGGCAAGTCCTAGGCTCAGTGATTTAACCCATAGCGCCACCCGCATCCCTTGTTATGAATATAAGATGCAGCTATTACAATTATAATTGTCTAGATGCCATCGCAGTCTAGAACACCCACCTCTGTGGTCAATATGGTTTATGTAGACCAGTTATTTCAAAGGGGACACAAATTTGATTGTACAAAGAAGATGCTTCGGGCTCTGTTGCCTCTGTGTAAATAAGTATGGGGGCCTTGATTCATAGAAAATCACAGGATTAGAGCTGGTTGAGTGCTTTTTATCAGTCACAGATGAAACCATCCGCAGGATTCTGTGGTGTCTGAAAATGGCCTTCCCTTTTGAGCCAGGATGAGAGCAGAGTGCCTTGTTTAATTTGCCCTCACTAACAGAATTGTGTACACGGTATTATCAGAATTGATTGGATGGACATAATGGCCGTTGGGACAACAGCAACAAAGTGGTGCCAAGCAAGCAGAATAGTGTTGTAAATGCCATCAGGGATGGTGAAAACCCCACAAAGAAAAGAACATCCTTGCTGGGAGTATTACGACCCCCTCCTCACATCAAAAATGTTTTGACACACATGCACACATTTCTAAAGAAGATTACATTGACAAAAGTTGAAGTTGCAATGAGCTCTACAGCAGAAAAGCCGATGACTTTAACACTCAGTAGTTCCCAATAAGTATATAAACATGGAAATATTGCTTCCTTTTCTTGGCATCATCGAAAACAAAAATATACATCTAAAAAACAAAACAAAATAGTGCCTAGTGTTTCCTGTATCTCAGACTTTTCAATTAGCAATTTCTTAAAGCCAGAGAGACTAAGTTGTCACAGTTCAGGATTTATTCCGTTTCTCTGCCAAAGGAAGAAAATTCAATAAAATGTATTATTTATACAGTCCTGTTATACCTTTCAGAGGGCCAGCACTTTACATAATCAAATAGGATTATCATCTTATCCTAATACTTGAAGTTTCCTTTAACAATACCCTAGAGTCTGGTTATAGAAAGGGCTGGCTTACGCGATGATGACAGAGACACTGAAGATTTCTGCTGATAAAATAGGGTTAACTTTTTGTCATTTTCGGTAGAAAATGAAAAATGACTAACGTTAATAGCTGGTCTACATGTCAGGCACACTAAATGATAGGGAACAAGGCTTGGAAGGTACTACTCGCCTTCGGACTGTGAATGCATCCTATATTTTTGAATACTTCCCCCCGCACACACAAACACACATTATAAACTTTTCTAACATTGAAAGCTAGCCTTGACTTATCCCTGACATATGCATTTTCTGTATCTAGGTTGTGTATCTATGTGAATAAATAATTTAATTATGTGATCCCTTAATCCAGGCATGACCAAACTTGGCCCTCCAGATGTTTTGGGACTACAACTCCCATCACCCCTAGCTAACAGGACCAGTGGTCAGGGATTATGGGAACTGTAGTCCCAAAACATCTGGAGGGCCAAGTTTGGACATGCCTGCCTTAATCTGATCGTGAAATGGTACAGTCCAGGAAGGCTTGTATTACATTCTATTTCTGAATATGGTGCTGATCTTTTAGAGAGCTTGATTGTCTTGTAAATTAAGTCTGCTTAGTGTTTGTCCCTATGCTGCAATCATTGTTGGAGGCCTGCTTCAAAATCATCCTATCCAAAGATCATGAGGTGAACTGAATCTCTGTTCTTGGTAATAAATTTAGAGCATCAACTTTGGATGAGCTTTGTCCAAATTATGCTTCCTCTTGACCTAAAGTTTACGTGACATTGGTAAGGCACTGGCAATGCAGGACTGTGTACTTCATAAGATTGAACATGTGCACTCTCCTGAGCCAATTTCTCTAGGAAGCATACATGAAATACGCATGGTCAGCAACATCTTGGAAGTCTTGGTCTACTACTGTGGCAGCAAAAGTAGACTGACCACATAAAGGCACAAAAATCCTCAACTCCAAAACAAAGAACCATGGATAGTACACATTGAGTTTCATATTAACTTCCAAAATTAACCAGTAAACTGAAACTGACATGGGGACAAACAGAAGAAGAAGCCTTTACGGCTCCCCTTTATCACATGCACAGCCCAACAAGACAATGACAATAACCCACCAACAGCATACAAATCAATATGGCTAACCTGATCCGAAACACCCACCCACCTCACTCACACACGAAAACAAAGATCACCACAGCCAATCACAAACAAACAACCACACCCTAGGCCAACCCCAACCTCTCTCACCACTAAAGGAACACAAATGAACAGCGGAGCAACACGGACACGAAACCCTACATACATTAAGCAAAATAGAAACATCACCACCCGACCCCCCCCATCTCCCCCCGACCCCCCCCCCAATGTCTCAACAAATGAAACTGATTTGTAGAAGAATGGCAGATGAAGGTGATGGATCTTATGGAAATGGCGGAAATGACTGGCAGAATTCGGGACCAGGGAGAAGAGTCGGTGGAAGAAGATTGGAAGAAATTTAAAGCTTATCTACAGAAACATAGCAAAATTGAGGAAGTTTAGAAGGAGGCTGGAATGAAGTTATGTGACTTTTGCATAAATATCATAAAGGACTTAAGTCAAATAGATTGTTGAAGGAAATGAGGAAAGGTAAAATTATATTATGTTAAGATAAATTAATGGATAAAAATTGGGGAAAGATGGAAAGGATTTGCTGAAATAGCTAATTGAAGCAGAATACAAAAAAGGGAGGTGTGAGGAGGTCAAAGAAACAAGCAAAAGAAGTTAAGTCATGGAAGGTTTACTATATTGTTGTGTATTTTTCTTTTTTTGTTGTCTGACCGTTTTTATTTTTCTTGATGTTTTTGTTGTTGTTGTTTTTTCCTCTCTTCTGTTGTATTTTTAAAACTTCAATAAATATTATTATAAAAAAACAACAAATGAAACTGATTTGTAAAAATGTTACATGGAAAAAATACGAGAGACATTACACATACTTCTGTAAAACAAGAAAATCTTTAATAATAAATAAATAAATAAATAAATAAATAAATATTAACTTCCCAAATGAATACTGTACCAGATTTATGGAGACCAGTTAGAAAGCTTAGGTGAACAAGCATTCCATACTTTCCTACAGGAGGTGCTTGAAAAGCAGCTGAATATTTTTTAAAAAAAACATTTCCATGCCACCTGTTGGTAAATGGCAGATTTCTCTGGCAGTCTTAACAACATGGCTTTATTAAGATTCTGGAAATGGTATGTTATTAAGCAGAACAGGATGAGGCATGCTTACAAGAGGTCATTTGTCAGAGGGTCTAACTTACAGATGCTTTTATCACTCCAGGAATATTTTTCTTCATTTATCCTCACAGGCAAATGATGTCTAACCAACAGAAGAAAATGCACTCTTGGCAGGCTGGAAAAGAATAGGCGTATCAGTGGCTATAAGCTATGGTAGCTAAAAGTGTTATCTTCATGCTTAGACAGATGCAGGTGGCAAATAATATTTTATGGGTATCGCCATTGTAAGAAAGAGCACCGAACACTTCAGCTGCGCAAAGATTTTTCTGTGACTGTATGAACCACTGAGCAGATGGCAGAGGTTCTTCAAGGTGAGCTCACCCATGAATATTCATCATTCAGATTACTGGTCACAGCATCAAATGATGTCCTACATCTCTGTGAATATCAAATTTGAACATCACAGTTCAGAGTTTGTATGCACCTAATAACATGCCATGGGCACAAATCATGTATGCATCTTCAAGAGGATGAATATTATTGACACCATGGTTCTCCAGCAGATTCACCTGTTGGTCCTCCATTAAGGATGATCTAGAAGGATTCTAGACCAGTTCAAACATCAGTTCGATTGCAAGCTGAATGGGTTGAAATAGGCAAGGAACTATCTCTCAGTCTACCTACCTATCATATGGAGATAATCGTACTAATCCACCCTGTAGGATGGCATGAAGATTACAGATATAATGCATGTGAAGCATTTGATCATGCAGGGGAAGGTGCTATATAAGTACTGTGTCCAGTTCTGGGTGCCACAATTTAAGAAAGGTATTGACAAGCAGTCACGAAATTAAAAGATGCCTGCTTCTTAGGAGAAAAGCAATGACAAACCTAGACAGCATCTTAAAAAGCAGAGACATCACCTTGCCAACAAAGGTCCATATAGTTAAAGCCATGGTTTTCCCAGTAGTGATGTATGGAAGTGAGAGCTGGACCACAAAGAAGGCTGATTGCCAAAGAATTGATGCTTTTGAATTGTGGTGCTGGAGGAGACTCTTGAGAGTCCCATGGACTGCAAGAAGATCAAACCTATCCATTCTGAAGGAAATCAGCCCTGAGTGCTCACTGGAAGGACAGATCCTGAAGCTGAGGCTCCAATACTTTGGCCACCTCATGAGAAGAGAAGACAAGACTCCCTGGAAAAGACCCTGATGTTGGGAAAGATGGAGGGCACAAGGAGAAGGGGATGACAGAGGACAAGATGGTTGGATAGTGTTCTCAAAGCTACCAGCATGAATTTGACCAAACTGCGGGAGGCAGTGGAAGACAGAAGTGCCTGGCGTCCATGGGGTCACAAAGAGTCAGACAAGACTAAACAACAACAACAACAAATTGACAAGCTGGAACATGTACAGAAGAGATGATAAAGTGCCTGGAAACCAAGGATTGTGAGGAACGCTTGAGAGAGTTGAATATGTTTAGCCTGTGAAAAAGGAGACAGAGAGGAGAAATGATAGCCATCTTCAAATATGTAAAGGGCTGCAAGAATCATAGACTTGTAGAGTTGGAAAGGACCACGAGGGTCATCTAGTCCAACTGACTGCAATGCAGGAATTTTCCCCCCAATGTGGGTTTCGAACCCACAACCCTGAGATCAACAGCCTCATGCTCTGCCAATTGAGCTATATCACACAGAAGATGGAGCATGCTTGCTTTCTCCTGCTTTGCGGGGGCAGGACCCATACCAATGGATTCAAGTTGCAAGAAATGATATTCTGACTAAACATCAGGAAGAACTTTCTGACAGTAAGGGCTGTTTGACAGTGAATGCTGGCAATTTCCACTCCTGCTTCTGTATGAATTCCCTAGTAGAAAGATTGGCTATGGCATATCTCTCTACATCTTGCTGATATTCAACCAGTCATCCCACTTTGCTCAGATCGAGTTCAGAGCTCCAGTAATTTGTTTCTGGGCAAGAACATTGGCTCAGTGGAGATAAGTGAGGACCACACAGACCTCCTGATCCACACGATGGCCCAGTATATTTGTGTCAAGAAGACAAGAGGAAGAAGATTGCAATGGCAATCCGTGCATGAGTGCTGCATCCATAGGTGACCAGATTGTTCTCTGTGTTTTATTACTTCTTCCATTATCTAGCCACTCAGCCGCTACAGTATTTTATCCCAACAGTATGTATATTTCCAAAGAAAAAAATTCTCCTTGTCAAGCAGATGGACAGTTGCTGGCAGTGTGCTGAGTTTAGCAGTAAACTGCCTTTGTTTATCGTCCCCTATATTGCAGCTCCCTGTGTGTATTCACTTCCTAAAAGAACAAAGTTGCTTTTGACATCTTAGCCAAATCCGTTGGCGTGAGCTTTCACCTTTGATTATTTGGTAGATATCTACTGTAAACTTTAAAGAGGCTAAAGATCCATCCAAATACAAAGTGAGCGATTTAATTTCCAAGCAATGCAATTTGTCAGTTCAGGGAGGACTGGGGGAATGCTGAACCAGTCCATTGCACAATGAAATCTATTTGTCTCCACTCTTGAATTCACTTAATGATTAAATGTCAATGAAGAAGATCGCCGTGTACATACTTTTTTTTGCCTATATTACTATGAAATTATTTTAAAATAAGGGGAGTTGGGTGTTGAACAGACATAATTTCTTAGATTTCAGTTGTTTAAAAAGCAGTGTCTGATTTAATTAGGGAAATAATAACCAATGTACTGTTTATGGGACTTTGAATGAATAAATATTATCCCTATCAGATTTGTGAATGGCACAAAACTGGGAGGGATAGCTAACACTGCAGGGGAAAGAACTAAAATTCACAATGACCTTGATGGAGTGGAAGACTGAGTGAAAAACAAGTGTGAGCAGGGATCCACTTGTACAGCAAAACCTCTTCACTGTTGCTATCGCCACTTGGTAGGCTCGACGTTGAGCTCTAACCCGTGTTCAGTCCAATTCAAAATGAGTTTTCCTCCACTGGCGCTCTAGCCATCTCAGCGATTGTTTCATGGCCCTCAGCTCTGGGGAAAACCACAGGGCCATGTTCACTTCTTCTGTTCCTTTGTTCACTTTGGCTGTACCCAGATGGCTGTCACATAGAAGAGGGTGAAGACACATTCTCTGCTGCAACAGAGAAGACTTAATGTGTTTCAGTTATAGGAGGATAGATTTCAGCCAAACGTTAGGAGAAACATCTTGATGGTAGGAGAAGTTTGACAATGGAGCCAATTACCTAGAAGTTTGGTGAGCGCTCTCTCCCTGGAGTTCTTCAAGCAGAGGCTGGGTAGCATTCTGTTGGCTATTATGAAGGGAGGATCAGTCATAGTGCTGTAAACACACTGTAATCTTGAATACTAAGTCTATTTACCTTCAGAAAATATGAGAGAGAGAGAGAGAGAGAGAGAGAGGGAGAGAGAGAGAGAGAAGGTAATTTCAGAGACGATTCTGGAATTTATGCTGCTGTAACATGGAATGCTTGGGTTTGTATGTACAGTGGTACCTCAGGTTAAGAACTTAATTCGTTCTGGAGGTCCGTTCTTAACCTGAAACTGTTCTTAACCTGAAGCACCACTTTAGCTAATGGGGCCTCCTGCTGCCACCACACAAATTCTGTTCTCATCCTGATGCAAAGTTCTTAACCCGAGGTACTATTTCTGTGTTAGTGGAGTCTGTAACCTGAAGCGTCTGTAACCCAAGGTACCACTGTACAAGTCAACAGTCTGGAACAATCTTGGTCAGTTTTAGGATTTGCTCATAAAACATACATGTGTTCTGTACCTGGGTATCCAAGGTTGACAACAGAATATTAGCCAAAGACTCATGATTTGAATGTCAAATGTTTTCCCCTGCATCACAGTTGCTACTACAAAACTACTTCCCTGGGTGAACTCAGGTCAGTAACATAAAAGAATCCATCATATGGATTCAAGGTCACTCAGATACTTTGAACAAGAACACCTCCACCTCCATCAGGGACTCTTGTGCTGGCGGAACCCATGTGATCTGAATGACCATGGGATTGGTACTTTTATCTATTTCTAATACAGCACAAAGAAACAGTTTTGTAATGAAAACCATGCCTTTGAAGTCACATGCAAATTGGGCCTCAACTCTGTCGTGCACATTATGGTCATGCTGCACAAGCAAACTGTCCCATGGAGCCTATGCATAACCAAAATTGGGGGGGGGGGGGTTCCCGTAACCTAGCTAACACAGTCCTTCCACAATATGCAGGTTGTGAGGCTGTCTTAGTTTGACTTGGAATACTTTGTCGTTGTTGTTTAGTCATTTAGTTGTGTCCGACTCTTCGTGACCCCATGGACCAGAGCACGCCAGGCACTCCTGTCTTCTACTGCCTCCCGTAGTTTGGTCAAACTTATGCTGGTAGCTTCAAGAACACTGCCCAACTATCTCATCTTCTGTCGTCCCCTTCTCCTTGTGCCCTCCATCTTTCCAAGCATCAGGGTCTTTTCCAGGGAGTCTTCTTTTCTCATGAGGTGGCCAAAGTATTGGAGCCTCAGCTTCAGGATCTGTCCTTCCAGTGAGCACTCAGGAATACTTAACATACATTAATGGCAAAGGTCTCATCACCGTCATGTGGCTGTTTAGTAGTAGTAGTAATAGTAATAATAATAATAATAATAATAATAATAATAATAATAATAATAATAATTTATTTTCCCAGCCATTCTGGGTGGCTTCCAGCAAAATATTAAAATGCAATTATTCATCAAATATTAAAAGCTTCTCTAAACAGGGCTGCCTTCAGATTAGCAACAACAAGCATCCTGCTATTTTATGACGGATGGGACAGAGCTGTTTGTCAGTGCCCTTTGTGAGTGATCTTTCCCCTTGACTTACTTTCTGCTGATTCAATCCTGTCTGTCTCACACGCCATTTTATCACTCAATATCAACACTCATCCTTTAGTGCTGCAGATGGGTCAGAAGATTAGTCAAACTTCCGGATGGTGAAAAACTCAAATAGGAAAAATAATCAACAGGAGTGGAGCTTTCAGCCTCACCATCCTGAAAATGTGAGAAGTCTAACTTGCTTTTCTGTTAGTATTTAGTTCACATATCACACTGATTCAATTAACTGGAAGAGCATTTAAAAATAAGTAAATATCTGTATAGCAGAAACATATCCTCTGAATTCCGAGTAGAGATGAATGGATCTGTCAATTTCAGTTCTCTCCGTTTCTCATTTTTCAAATCTTTAATTCTGTTTTCCATTGTTCTGCAGCACATACACACACACACACACACACACCTCCTTATGAAAATTCATTAGTACCACAAATTTCTCCCAATAAGCACATTATGTATGCAGTTTTGACTAATGGTCACATTTTTGCAAGCAATTTTCCCTAATAGGCATTTTGTTTTTCATTTTCACCAGCATGTTTATTTTCATGCATTTGTGTAAACATTGCTTGGTTGGAGAATGCAACTGCAAAATTCAGAGAAGTGCATATTTCGAAGGATGGCCCTGCTTCAATCTTCATGGTGCTTCAGAAAACGCAAATCAAGAAGTTTCGTCATTGAATGCAAACTGAATTGAATTGAATTTCTCCCCCATTCGCTAATTCTCAGGCTGTAATTATGGCCACAGTGCAGCTCTTAACATCTTGGTTCTCCGGGCTGGCCCACCCATGAGGCAAGGTGTGGCGATTGTTGGCCAGTAGACTCCACAAGGGTGGTAGATCTGGCCTCCAAGGAATACATCACCCACTTATGCTGCTGCACTCTCCTTGGAGGCAGGATCCGCCATTTCCTCAGAGTGTCAGCGAAGCTCAGATGCTGACAGGAGAAGAAGAAGCAGGCATAGAGAGAGAACAGTTAACAGCAGAAGGCAGAGAGGAGAGGGAGAGCAGCTGTAATCTGAGCTCTGTTCAGAGACGAAGGGGAGACGAAATACAGGGCCAGAGTGACAGGAAGCATTCTCTCCCAAATCTCAAAAGTGGCCGAGATGTGCGAAAGACACCAGAAAAGAAGGTGGGGGCTTCCGTGCTGGGGAAGGGGGAGGAGCTCAGTCTGGGCAACTCCATCTTCTGAGGAGGACGTAGAGGAGCTCCATCCTAGTTTGTTGTTTTAGCAATAAATCTGAAATAATTAACAGCCAGAGTCGTCTCGCGTTTGTGGGAGAGACCAAGCCATAACACAGCAGCCCCCTCCATGCCACCTCTACAGTGGCCTCTCAGCGAATAGGAGGCACTGCTGGTCTCCTGCCACTTCTCAGGGAACAATGGCAGGGGCTGCCCTCTGGGGTCTCCTGGATTCTTCACCTGCACAGCATGTTTCAGAGAGGGTCCCTTTCCCCACTGTGACTGCCTTTGGTTCCCTCTTCAGCTGCTGGGTAAGGTTAATTTGACGCAAACACCCAGTTCACTCACTCCTTCCTCCCAGGTGGGTGAAGCATTTTGTGGTTCTCCTGGATTAATGGAAAGATGCTTATGAAATTCACTGCATTTCTATTGGGTCCACTTTGAAGGATACCTTTGGCTTTGCAGGTTAGAGAGATGTGTATTTAGAAAGAAATATTTACCTGGTAACAAAATGTACTTCAAATACATAAATTCTAATAGAATAATAATATTTTTTTTAAAAATCATATCCCGCCCATCTTGCTGGGTTTCCCCAGTCACTCTGGGCGGCTTACAACATATATAATAACACAACAAAGCATCAAACATTAAAAAAACAAAGTATTCTATATGAGCAGCAATCAAACCAATAAATCAATAGAAACCAATAATAACAACAATAATAAGAATAACACAGTTTATAGTTATACCCAAATTAAAATAACCGCCAACCCCAACTAAACATTTAACCAACATCAACCTGACAAAAACAAAACAGAGCAACCCAAATTAGAAATGTTAAAAACATTTTAAAACATTTTAGCTAGTTGCCCCAACCCAAGAGTGCATGCCTGAGTAAATAATGTGCGAGATTTCCAAATCTGAATAACGAATGACCTGACTTCTAGCTTTGATGATGTTGCATCCTGATGGGACATGCTTTGGCGATTCTCTGATCCATACTTGGTGCATATATCCTTCCCCCACTATAATATGCACCCAGTGGCGTAGCGTGGGGGGTGCAGGGGGGGCCGGCCGCACCGGGCGCAACATCTGGGGTTAGGGCAAATCCATTGGTTAGGGGGCGCAAATCCACGGGTTAAGGGGCGCAAATCCACGGGTTAGGGGGCGCAAATTACTTGCCTTGCCCCGGGTGCTGACAACCCACGCTACGCCGCTGTATGCACCTCCGATGTTATTTGCTTATTCTTTGAGAACATTACAAAGCCTAACGAATGTCTTTCTTGTGTTCAGTATTCCTCTCCCTCCACAAAAAGTACAGAGATCAATATATCAGCTTTGACGTCATTTCTTACGATGTTATGAAGGGTTGAGCATCAATATTATCATGATTGAGAATAAAGTACAACAGAAGCCATGTTAAATAACATGAAGGAAGAAAGCACATTTGAGTAAAAAATACTGGGCTGTGTGGGATTTCTTTAACCCAAAAGTTTTGAAGTCACTTTAAGTAAGAGGAGATTTATATTCTAATTCAAGTTCCCCTTAGCTAAAAAAGGAATTACATCTGCAATACAATATGCTAAACTATTTTATGGCAGTGAAATTACTGACAGCTATTGCCCAAACTGCTATGATGCCACTCACTGAATATTCATGGACCTTTCAAATGTTGAGAGAATGAAGCCATCAACAGGATGCCTGAAAACAATGCAGCTCCCATGAAGAAAATGAAAGGTCAGTTTTATTAGAATGAAAATGTCACCACACAGGTCCTACAGAAAAACAAGTTTTGTGGGGAGGCAGATGAATAAGGGCTTGGAAAGACAGGAGGAAAGGGGACTTAGAAATGGGAGACACGAAGCCCAGAAGCAGAGTGGATGGGGAAAGGGGACAGAGAAGACAGAGAGCGAAGGCAAGGAAGTAGTGAACGAGTGAGTGAAAAACACAGAGGAATGTAGGGTGGTTACAATGCCTTTATTGATTCATGAAGATCACCCAGGACCTAAGCAAAGGGGTAAATGTATGCTATTGGCAGCAAGCAAGGTGATGGGTGTAGAGCTAAGAGGTCTGGAAATTGGCCCACAGCAAGGGAAGTATTTTTTAAAATATATATTTTTATTAAAGATTTCTTAGTTTACAAAAATACATGCATTGTCTCTTTTTTCAAGCTGCGTTTTCTACAGATCAGTTTCATTTGTTGTGAGACATTAGTTAGGTTAGGAAGAAAAGGGCGAAAGAGATGAAGGGGGAAATGGTGAGTGGGGTGGGGTCAGGTGGCAAAGCTTCTATTCTTCTACTTAGTGTATGTGTGGGGTTTTGTGTCAACATCACTTGTGTGGGTTCTCTTTACTATTTTCTTGTTGTGTTTCTTTGGTGGTGAGAGAGGCTGGGGGTGGCCTAGGGTGGGGTTGGTTGTCTTTGATTGGCTGTAGTGAAATTTGTTTTTGTGTATGAGTGGGGTGGGTGGGTGTTTTTGGATCAGGTTAGCCAGATTGATTCATATGCTGTTGGCAGGTTCTTGTTGTTGTCTCATTGGGCTGTGTATGTGATAAAGGGTAACCATACCAGGCTGAAGGCGTCTTCTTCTATTTGTCCCCGTGTCAGTTTCAGTTTGTTGGTTAGTTTTTCTAACAAGGTTGTTTCCCATACTATTGGAGAGTAGGTGGGTTATGAGCTCTTTGTGATGTGAGTGGGCATTATTATCTTGGAAGATGTTTAGTACGGCCAGTTCTGGGGTGACTTCTAATACTTGCTTAGTTATTTTGCATATTCCTTGTATGATTGATGTCCAGAAGAGTTGGATTTTAGGACATTCCCACCACATGTGGAGGTATGTGCCTGTGGAGGTATGTTCCTGTGGAGGTGCATCCTCTCACTCTGAAACTTGCTTATAGGTGGTACCTAACACCCCGGAAACTAACAATAATACACAGCAAGGGAAGTTGAAGAAAGCAAGACACAGAACAATGGGCTGAAAAGCATTTTGAGAAATGAAGGGTGGAGGAAACAGGGATGGTAAGCTTTTACAACAGTCTTGTGGGGAAATCACAGCCAATTATTATTATTATTTTAATCCTTCTATGTAACCTTGAAAGGGTCAGGAGCCTGATCCAGATCTAGACTTGCGGGCAGTAAGACCACGAGGCGGTGAGAGGAGGTTTAATGTACCCTCTGCTTTTGTGATTACAGTCCATGAATGATTGCCAGTCTTCCACGATGGTTAACAAAAGAATCAGAATGCCTTCCTCCGCATTGCATTTATGTGTTATTAGCCAAAATAAATACAATTCAAAAACACCATGAATAAAATTAGAAATGTATTGGCACAAATGTGTTTTCCATCATTCTCATTTAAGTATAGGCAATGTTTGAAGGTTGCTGTTTTTGTTGTTTTTGAAAGGCAACATAGAAATAAAAAAGGAACAAATTAAACAAGACATTTTGATATTCTTTTACAGTTTGCTTTTTAAAGTAAATCTATTTACATTTGACATTGTTTAACTTAGATTAACCCACTTACAAAATGTGAAAAGGAAAAAATGACATACTGTTTCAGAAGAACTGTGAAGCTACATCATCAATAACTACCGGTAAGTTAAAGCATTCTTTCTATATTACACTTGTACTTTACTAACCATTATATTGTACAATACTGCAAATCCATATATATTCATAAGTGTACACTAAGAGCACAAATATTTAAGATACTTCATGCCACTGGTTTTTAAGGCTGAATGGTACACTATTTGAATTTTATTATACTGCTAGTCAATGATAATTTAGACATCTCTTGTCTAAATTAGGACATCGCCATAATTCAATTTTTTTAAATCACTTATGTACAGTAACCCTGAAATTTGTTGTTAGTTGCCTCAGTTCACATGTGTACAAGACATGCAATTCATATGCAAAAACACACAAAGACATTTTGATGCATATGCAGACATCCATCCAGTTTCTTTTTCAGCAGTGTTTTACCACAAAAATGAAAAGCATTCTGCCCTCAGCGCTATAGAAAGGCTTTTTGCCCCTTGTCTTGAGCTGACTTGGTGTTTTTTTAAGGAAAAACAGCTCATCTTAAACCTTTTTTGATGTGGTTACTGTTTGGTATCTTATTACTGATTGATTGCATCTGCTCTTCATGTTTTATCTTTGTGATTAATAGAGGAGGACTGGAAGACCCACTTTTTGTATAAGAGTACTCCTAAAATGGAATTCTGATGGGCAGGATGAATCTCATCCACATTATAGACTGTCCAACTGTCAGGAGTCCAGGTTACCAGCTTGATAACACAGTAAGCGTAGGTAATTAAAAAGGAGGATTTATTGCAAAAACAAACAGATAGCTCTGGACAGCTCTAGCCAAACCGCCGGCATTATCACTCAAGATGAGCCTTCTGAAGACTCCTTCCGGTTCCTACTGAAGATATTGAACTTCCACATCTTATGTCTCTTGTTTTGCTTCCTATCTAGCAGCCCTCCTATTCGCTAACTCTTCGGACTTATTGGATCAGCTCCAACCTCTTCCTGTTCCGCCAGACTGTCTCTGTGTCTGTTCGCACCTGTTTGAGCTTCCTGAGAGCTTTGGCTGTGTTCCATCCTGCTCTCAATTGTTTCCTTGACAACCAGCATTCCAGTGTCCTGGGGAGGTGGCACTGACTGCTGTTCCGCCTACGTCAATTCTAAACCTCCCTGTTCTGCAGCCAACTGTAAACTTCCACTAGGATCTGGCTCATTCCTGACACCAACTGAGTGTCTGGAAGGTATTAACGGTTGAAGCTTTATTGTATTTTTAATATTTTGTTGGGAGCCACCCTGAGTGGCTGGGGGAACCCAGTCAGATGGGTGGCATATTATTATTATTATTATTATTATTATTATTATTATTATTATCCCTTGATATTATGCTGAGAAGGGATGAACACCCACATATATACTCCTATCCAGAGAGCCTTTTGATTTAAGGTATTATTTGCTTTGTTGCTCTGCTATCCTTTGGACCACATCAGCGAGGCCAAGAGGGGGAGGTTTCTGTTTTTTAATATTGCAGTTGTTGTATAAGGGACGGTTATTTTGAAAGGAATGTAATTGAGATGAATAAGATCTTGCAATGCAGAAATGAAGTACAGTGGTACCTCGGGTTAAAGATGCTTCAGGTTACAGACTCCGCTAACCCAGAAATAGTACCTCGGGTTAAGAACTTTGCTTCAGGATGAGAACAAAAATCGCACGGTGGCAGCGCAGCAGCAGCAGGAGGCCCCATTAGCTAAAGTGGTCTTCAGGTTAAGAACAGTTTCAGGTTAAGAACGGACCTCCGGAATGAATTAAGTTCTTAACCTGAGGTACCATTGTAAATCATCAAACCATCAATTCTAGCTCACAGGTAGCCACCTAAATTACATAATTTGGCATATGAATGATTGGGATTACTAATTGTATTATAATTTGGCATTATTATAATGAGGCTACCATTGGATTATTGCAATTGAAAACTAACAAAAAATATTGTCTAAAATAAAGAAAGAGGTTTCTATTTTTATCCTGCTTTTCCATTACACATCTCTCCTGTTTTCTGCAGCTTTCCCTGCTTCCTGCTTCCACAACTGAAAAAGACCTCATGAGAAAAATTGCCTGTTGGTGTCTTCCTCTAAGCTTTGACTGAAGCACATGACATTGGGGAGGCTAGCCTGAGACTGGTGCACTCACCAGTTCTATTTCTCTTACCTTAACAACAGCAAAAAAAAATAAAAAAATTCCACATTCACTTCTTTAAAAGTAAAAATGTTTCACTTTTTTAAAAAAATAATGATGATGAAAGCCTGTCAGACACACAGTGGGCAGTGTTCCCATCTTAGCTTGCAAGAAAACCCAGCTGAGGTCATCATGGGGTTTCCAGGAAACATGGGCACCCAAGGAGACCGTAGTGGACAGACCACTGGAGATAAGTTTGTAGAATGAAAGGATATCTACAAGCACTCCTTAGCTGCGTTGAAAGTAGGGGAAGGTGCATCAAACTCCCTGCACCCCACTTATAAGAATTTCTCTGATATTTTCTCTCTCCCTCTCACTGGAGAATGGTTGGGGGGAAGGGAATACACCACAGGGGAAATTTGTGGCACAGCACTGCACTAAACTTTGCACCTGGGGGCAGACTGGCAGGTGAAACTATTAGATGACGCAGAGATGGCAAGATTGACTGGGAAAATCAGAAATCAGGAAGATTGAAACTTCAGTAGATTGAGGCAAATATAGATTGTACTTACAAGATGGCTGTAAACACCTGAACTCTTTGGCGGGCTTTAAATGACTCCTGCAACGTTACAAAGACTTTGGAAACAATGGAGAACTGAAATTTGGATGAACTATAATATGCAGTTGATACAGGTTTTTAAGGAATGCATGGAGGCGAGGAGGGAAGTCCTAAGAATCTTGTTTTATTTGCAGTGTTTCTAAGAATGTTAATTGTGTGATTGATTTTGTAAAACCAAATAAAAACTATTTTTAAAAAAACAAAAAAGCTTTGCACCTGGTTCCGGGTCCCCATTCTTGCCAAACTTGATCCTTAACAGATTGATCTGGATTCTTGCATATGCCATGATGCAGTGATACCAATTTCCTAAAAGAATAAAAATTCTGCCTTCATTCTTCTAAGTGCTATGTGTTGGTGTCTCACCCTAGCCCCTCCCCAACCTTCTGTTGCCAAGGAATTAATTTCAATTTTCTACTGTAAACCTCTTTTGTAAATAATTTATCCTTGTAGTTTCTTGGAGGCCCTACCAATTCGCTGACCTCTTGTGCCTTGTAGTTCTGGATGTAATTAGTTTTGACAAGCTTTCAGACTAGAGATTAAATAGAGCATGCACGCTAGGAAACTGGGTAGTAGCATTTCTTAGGAAATAGTTCCAGACTTAAGATCTCAATTTCAATTATTAACTGTGTGAAATCTCTCTGTGTCTCCCTCCCTCCCTCTCCCCTCCCCCGTCTCTCAGAGAAACAGTACAACTGCATTTATGGTAGACATAAACTATAAATATAGACCCATCTTACAAGTGGCTCGGCAGCTGTCATTCATAAACCAGAGCATTTCAACAACTAGCTGATTTAGACCCACTGAAATAAAGAAAAGTTCACCAGCTCCATTAATTAACAAGCACAGTACTCTAATTGGTTTGAAGACTGGACTCAAAGCGGAGATCCTTTGTGATGTAGAGAAGATTGGGATGTTAACATCACAAGAATATATTCCGCATCATCTTAACCACACTGTGACATCACTAGCTTTTCTTTGTTGCTGTTTCCAGGTGTAAGTACAGAACTGGGGTTGGGAGAGACTGGTAGCTAGCTTCCTGTATATATGAAATACAGGATACAATTTAAAATGGCCGTTTGTGAACTCATAAATATAAGTAATTGGAACAAAGCTCAAAACTCTCTTTTTTGTTTAATTCTTCTACAGGCTATACACAAGTCCAAAAGGGATAGAACTTTGTGACTATTTTTGACAAAATAGTCAAGTGGCCCCTCATCTTTGGGCATTTTGGAGCAGATAGGGACATAGCAACATAGCTGTACAAGCTGAATCTGCTACGTCTTCAATATAATTTCCTAATTATGACGTTGTCAGGGGCTCAGGAGCAGAGGGACAGGAAAAGGAGGGATTAGAGACCGATGGGGAGGAATCCGAGGGAGAAGTTAGCGATGATAGCCGCCCGAGGTCT
>JAXCMG010000024.1:3824614-3846261 GCA_034642415.1 Podarcis siculus | reverse complement strand
TAGCGTTGGTCCTCTGTGAGCTGGGACCTGGAGGCAGTCTCTGACAGACGTTTTTCTTCCTTCGTAGAAAGATCCACATATCCTCTATGAAGCAGCGGGTAGAAGAAACAATGGCAGTGGCAGCTTTTTAAAAAGAGAGAGAACATTCACAAACGTGAAGACTTTGTGTGGGAAAATATGTCTTTCCAAATTCAAAAGAATGAGTATTTGGAACATTGATCGTTCTGCCTCTCTATAGCTTTTCATATAGTCCCACAGATTTCAAATGTGTTTAATGAATCAGGAATAGAGCTAAATGAAAGAACCTTTTTTGACTGAGAGATTAAAGAGAAATTGCAATTCATTTTACAAAACAGTGAGAACATCAAGGAGTACTCACAACAACTGCCAGTGCCTCTTGGGATCAAATAATTTGGAAGCATGAAGTGCCCAAAGAACAAGAGAGGAAGCAATTTGCAGGAAGGAGTTTGCTACTTTGCAAGAAAATTATTAGAATACCAGTTCTCAGGGGGAAAGACTTCTAAGAATTCAGGGCAATTAGACTGTGTTTTCGAAAAATGTTTTGGACAGGGAATATAATAAAATAATCCAGTAATTGCCACTCATCACACGGTCAACACTAGCGTTAAGTAAAGTTATTACAACTGTAAGATAGTCAAGAAAGAAGGATAGTCATCAACATGCGTTTAGTATTCCTATTCTGATTTGTGTAGTTAGCATTGTCTAATCCTCACTGTGTAACACTGAAATTGCCATTTATGTTTGTTTTTTATAAAGGTACTCGATTCTGTACTTGAGATTTAGTGGTTGAGAAGCTTCACGACACCCCTTTGACACTATGAAAAAAATGTGGTACATTCCACTGGTGGAGCTGCTCTGCTGGCAAAGATAAAATGGAGTGTAGTCGTGGACAGGATATGAGTGGACAGGATATAGCAGGATCATGTTTATTGTGTATCTATATTCCTCCAGACCCCACAGCCATCCCCCTGTTGATGGTGGAACTTGACGTCAGCTGCAGAACTGGGACAAGAAATGTGGATCCCATTGGCTGCTGCTGATGTGTGACTGAAAAATGAAAATGAACACTAGAGAGGTGGTGGTGGTGTGTGTGTGTGTGTGTGTGTGAGAGAGAGAGAGAGAGAGAGAGAGAGAGAGAGAGAGCATACAAAATAGGATAGTATTGGATTGCCTTTGCCATTCAGGTTTAAATCCTGATACCATTCTTTTTAATTATTTATTGAATGTTGAATGTTTCAAGATTTTTACAGTAAGAGAATCCCCCTTCCTTCACTTCCCATAAGACCTTCCTTCACTTCCCATAAGATGTCAAGGAGATAAAGAACTTCACAACTTTTAGAAGACATCTGAAGACAGTCCTGTATCAAGAAGTTTTTAATGTTTGATGTTTTAATATGTTTTGGAAGCTGCCTAGAGTGGCTGGGGCAACCCAGCCAGATGGGCGGGGTATAAATAATAAAATTGTTGTTGTTGTTACTGTTAGAATTGGTGGCACAGGAATCTAGTCAAAAGTTCCCCTTTTTTTGCTTATACCACTATTCACTTTCTTCTAATGTGTGTTAAAATATGCATATCCAACGTTGCATACTAAACAACTAACACAGAATCATAGCAGAGTCTGTAACGTAAAGCATATGTAAGCCAAGGTACCACTGTACTTTCTCAAGAGTGACTAAGACCAGAGACATTGTCAGGTTTGAGAGGGTCCTGGATGAGATATATCTGTGGACAGGATATGGCTGCCCTCCATGGGGTGTTGCCACTGCTAGATTCGAAGGTCCATAAGAAGGTGGACCAAATAAATAAAACTAGATAGGCAGAAGTACCAAACAGGGAACTACCAATAGCTTTGGGTAGCAGAAGACCTTCCTTTACAGCTATTCAACCTGTTCCTTCCCTGCAGAGAAGCCACAGGAAATTAGTCCCATCTCTGGCTCAGGGAAATCAGCAAACCAGGGCATATCAGGAATTAGGAGACTGGATACAAATGAAGATATGGCTGCTGTGCCAATAATACTTGTCTCTGGAAGAAGGTATTTTGACAAAGTGTAGGTTGTCAGGCTGGATGAGGGCAGCTGAAAGCATAAGGGATCTTTTCCTACTTTGCATCTGGAAATATAGAAAATGTTTCTGACCTGCAGTTCTGTAGCAAGAAAAAGAAAAGCTCTTTCCAGTTCCCACAGGACTCACATTCTTTAAGCGGAAAGCATACATAGTTGAAACCCAGGTTTGAAAGAGATTTCAAGTCAACTTTTTCAGCAGTTTTCCTACCCAGGGTGTCCAGGGATGGTCTCAGCTAACACAAAACAAAGACTCTGCAAAGCAGAAGGGGAAGTCTTGTCACTGCCAGTTATGTTTCCTGTCAATTTTGTGCTACTGTTGATTACTGAAAAATGGCACTGAGCACTGAGTGGCAGGAGTAAGAAACTGAGGAGAAACAAAGAAGCCCACCACAGGGGTGCTTCTCCTCCTCAAATCCCAGTTCTGGCTCTATTATTTTCTTGTGAAAATGCTGCAGGTTATGGCTCTCTTTTCCCTTTTATCTTTCCTTTCCTTTTTTATATAAAAAAAGCATTATAATCAAGGAAAGCGTTTAGAAAACATCAGGGACCAATGTCTCTGAGTGGAAGTCTAGAGTCTTTCTCTTAAGGAGTCTTCTCATATTATTCTAAACACTGATTTTTTTCTCCTTCCTGCACTACAGGAATAATATGAGACATCTGCAACCATTATGTGAGAAGACCATGCTCCCCAGGCAAATATCGCACTAGTTTGGGGGATGGTTGATGCTGATAAGCCCAAAGAACCTCTGCTTGGGTTCTTACCACATATTAATAATGTGGTTTTTCACAATATGTCAGTAGTGGGTTGCCAGACACAAAGTTGTTGAGCTTTTTTCCAACGGATAAATCCTGGAGATGTATGGGAAATCCCAGATGTATGGCAGCCCAATTGTGCCTCAGAACTGGCCCTACCATCAGGCAGAGTAGGCCCTACCATTAGAACAAACAATCAATTGTTTCATTATTATTATTTTATTATTTGTATTCCCAGAGAGAAAGCATTGTGGAATATTCTTCCTTAGGTGCCAAAATACTTCAGTAAGCTTTGTGTACAATGCACTTTAACTTTGTGGGCGATGCTGGTGGAGCAGAGAGAAAGAGAATAACAGAAAAAACACAAAAATAGCCTGGTGGATCAGGCCCAACAAGATGCCTAAGGGAAGCCCCAAAGCTTCTCCGCAGCACTTTCACCACTTGTCATTTCCACCAACTAGAATCCCGATGAATGCTACCTACAACAGCGAAAATAATAATAATAATAATAATAATAATAATAATAATAATAATAATAATATATTTATACCCCACCCATCTGGCTGAGTTTCCCCAGCCACTCTGGGCGGCTTCCAATCAAGTGTTAAAAACAATACAGCAAAACAGCGAAGGTAAAACACAGAAAGTTTGGCTCCACCAACTCCAGGCTTTGGCCCTGTGAACAACTGGCCTTGTTCCCACCTGACACTAGCATGTGACCCCATGGGCCTCTGCTCCTCACACTAGACCCTCCTGTCAGGACACGCTGTGGTGAGCACTGCTGCACATCAGGTGATGGAGCGAGACAAGAGCCATGAATGCCTTGCCTTCTACTTTAGGTGGAGATATAGGGTCAAGGTACACAACACATGGAAGAAATCAGTGTGTTGTAGCCAGGAGAGGACATAGAAGTTGGACAGCTGTTGGGGCAGGATGGGTTACAGTAAGAAACCTCCATGGATGAAAGGGCTAGTGTAATGATCTCAGGCAGGCAAGCAAGCTCTGATAAGAATTAATGAGTCTCTGGCAGTTTTATGGTACATTTATTTACAATTAACACCCTGTCCCTTTTGCAGCACAAAGGGTGCCAAAGTCCCATTCTTCCTCTCTTGTACTTCTGTTGCATTTTAACCCTGTCAGCTCTTCTGGTTCGGGGAGAAGGTGGGTGAACTCACCCCCCACTCTCAAATGAAGAGCCATCTAAACACTGCCTTCCTCCTGGTTGCCTAGCAACCCCCTCAATACCATCTATCTCCTCCCCTCCCTCTGCCTGCCAGCTTTCCTAGTCTGCTAATCTATCTGAGTCTGGAAACTCTTGATGAAGGGAGCCAAACTACTCTGCTCTATCTGTGACTGCATTCCCTTGTCTCCAGAGTCGGACTCTGGCTCTCTCTGTACTGACATTTCTTCATCTCCAGAGTCAGACTTATCCCAGGTGTTTGATTCAGCCACGTCCCATTCAGCTAGCCTGTGTCAAAATTGGAGCTGCCTGTGTCTGATTTCATTGATGTCCCATATCTTTTACAGTATGGCCCTCAAATGGCAATGCCCAACATCGGGGTTGCAAACTATAAATGTGATGGGCTTCCATCCCTAAACTATTTTGTTTCTTTTCCCACATACACATCAAACATATTTTTCATGGTTAAAAGGATGTGCCTGTCCAGTAAGAGCTTTTCAGTACTCACTTTGGGGATCATGGATGAGGAGGGAGAAGATCTTGAATTTTGTTATAATGCTTTGTAATTAAAGACTCAAGAAGCCTGAACTGAGGCAACGGTTTGTTCTTACTCACATTTCAGTGCGGAGAAAAGGAAACAGAGAGACTGCAAATGTCTTGCACCAAATTAAAAAGGCGCTGTATATAAAATTAAATGTAGCTCATCTTCTCAGCTGAGCCTGAGATGGTTAACCTCTCTTCTACAACTGAAGCAAATCTCTTTTTAATGTACACCTCCCACACAGAAAAGCAAGTAATTAGAACCTACTATTGTGCAAAGCATGAAAATGTCTCACAAATCAAAGTGTCAAAACAAACATTATATTGGAAGTAATGAGGATGCTTGTATAATGAGTAACTTTCTATTATACCACTATTGTTCCTTGCCCCTTTTTTTTACTTAGAATGGGGGCTTAATTTGAACTGGGGTTGGAATCAGTGGCCTGCACCAGGAGTCATTTGGAGGCAGTGGCCTTCAACATGTGTCCAAGAAGATGATTATACAAGAAAACTTGTATAAGTGTTGACAGATGGAGCAGAACCAGATGGAGTGGAACCAGCCAAAAGGAGGGAATAGAAGGACAGTCCTTGCCAGAGACAAGCATAAGGTGTTTGCAGAGGCAGGAGAGAGAGGAGATTCCAGCTAAACATCCGGAAGAACTTTCTAAGAGCAAGAGCTGTTAGATGTAGGACTCTCCTTCCTTGGAGGTATTTAAGCAGAGGTTGGATGGCCATCTGTCTAGTTGTGATTCCTGCATTGCAGGGATTTGGTCTGGATGACCCTCGGGCAGGGCCAGATTTAGGTTTCATGAGGCCCAAAGCTACTGAAGGTAATGGGGCCCTTTATACATCCAGCTGTCTTCTGTCAACAACAAATTGCCGCTGTTTTTTGTGTTGAATATATGCTATATGGTAATTTATGAACCTAATAGGTATCTAAAGCCATTTGCACATAACAAAATATGTATTTTTTCATAAAATACATATTTTATGTAGGCACCCTATATATAGAAATGAGCAAACCAGTGATATTTTAGGGAGCAGGCTAGCAGGCAGGGCCCATGTGTTACATCATAGGAGCCTAGACAACACAAAACACTGTTGCTATTTTTCTATATGCAAGTACAGCTGCTATAATAGTGATTGCTGCTAGGTGGAAGTCACAAACTATACTCACAAAGGAGGAATGGATTTGTAAACTAAATGAATATTTAATTTTGGCAAAATTAACCGCTATAATAAGAAATCAGTCAAATCAAAAATTAAAAAAGGAGTGGAAATGTTTTGATGAATATATGGCAAAATATTGCTCAAAAAAGATATGCTAATATGCCTAGATTAAAATGTGAAGTACTGGATGGAAGAAAAATTACCGGTAGTAAGGAAAGATAATAAGAATATATAGATGATTTGAGAAGGTTGTAGAATGCAAAGATTATTGTAAAGTGTATAATGTGGAGGAAATCGGTTGGGGGTGAACGGAAGTGGGAGTAAGGAGAAAAGAATAATATGATGGCTTGAGGAAATAGAAATGTAAATGTGGGGAAATGGTGTTGGCTTTGGTATATCTGCATTGTAAAGTAATATGTGAAAACCAATAAAAAAGAAAAGTAAAAAAAAACCACTGTTGCTGTATGTAGGTTTTATTTTATTTGTTTTTTTATCTTATATTTTGGAAATGCACATCCAGGGGTTTTTTTTCTTTAATTTTTTTGGGGGGACCCAAGAGAGTGGGGCCCTAACCTATAGCTTGTTTAGTTTATACATAAATCCGGCACTCCCCTTGGGGTCCCTCCCAATGCTACAATTCTACGATTCTGACTGCTCAGTCACCAGTCTGCATTCACGTGGCTGCTGACTGGTTAGCAGCTTGTGGTAAAGCCCACTGATACCAACAGGCTACTCTGCCACCAATGGTGGCTAGTAAACACAGGCCTTCTCAGTTATTATCCTGTGGGCATGCCTTGTCAGCCATTCCTGCCCTTGTTGTTGTTGTTTAGTTGTTTAGTTGTGAGCTGCATCAGGAAGGTTTTGTGTATCACTTGACAGGACAGAGACTCGAACAAAGATGTGCTCTCCCAAGCCCACATTCCCAGCATATCAACACTCTGGTCTCAGTGACATCTACACTAGCTTGGTCATGTCTACAGAATGGAAGATGGCAGAATCCCCTAGGGCCTGCTCTATGGGGAGCTGGCATTAGGCACCAGGTCAGTTAGCAGACCATCTCTGTGTTACAAAGATGGCTGCAAAGGTGACATGGAGGCTGGCAACATTAACCCCACCATATGGGAATCCTTTGCAGACAATTGCACTATTAGGAGACAGTCAGGTCGTGAATCCATAGCAATGACCAGAGGAAGAATTACTGCTGGGAGGAGTTGTTGTTGTTTAGTCGTTTAGTCGTGTCTGACTCTTCGTGACCCCATGGACCAGAGCACGACACTGCCTCCTGCAGTTTGGTCAGACTCATGTTTGTAGCTTCGAGAACGCTGTCCAACCATCTTGTCCTCTGTCATCCCCTTCTCCTTGTGCCCTCCATCTTTCCCAACATCAGGGTCTTTTCCAGAGAGTCTTCTCTTCTCATGAGGTCGCCAAGGTATTGGAGCCTCAGCTTCAGGATCTGTCCTTCCAGTGAGCACTCAGGGCTGATTTCCTTCAGAATAGATTGGTTTGATCTTCTTGCAGTCCATGGGACTCTCAAGAGTCTCCTCCAGCACCATAATTCAAAAGCATCAATTCTTCGGCGATCAGCCTTCTTTATGGTCCAGCTCTCACTTCCATACATCACTACTGGGGAAACCATAGCGTTAACTATACGGGCCTTTGTTGGCAAGGTGATGTCTACATGTGCACAAGTATGAATCCTATCAACTGGGGTAACCGAAAAGGGATCCTGCAGAAACAACAAACTAGTGAGGCATGTCAGTTTTGTTTTCTATGATATTTTGCAGGTCATCCCTAGAAAAGCAGCATTGCTCTTCAATCTTCAATGGTCCATTGTGCAATGAAAGAAAAAATAGAAAACATATCAGAGAGCTTTGCAAGTCATAGGATGCAAAATTCTACTTGTGCGAGAGATTTTTTTTTCATTATTTCTGTTAGTTGTCACATCCAATCAACATTTTAATACATATCTCCTTGAAGTATGTAAGCATCCTCATAATTCTCTCTGGAAACAAATTCTTTTGATTACTTTGCTCTTTTTTATGCACATGAAAGCGTCATCCAAAAGACGGATAAAGAAAATCCTACACTTGACATTCACTTATGTTTATTCCCCACTGAATCTCAGGCTCAACCTATGTGAATTACCACATCCTAAATTCATTACATAAAAGTATGTTGATTTTTTAAAATTTATTTTTTGGTGTGTAAACATTGTTCTTGGTTCTAAGCATCTGTCAAAATAAAATAAAACCAGCTTCCGACTGGGGTGAGTTTTCTTTAAAGAAACATTATGCACTTTTGTAAAGTTGCCGGCTTTAATGAATGTTCTAACACTGGAGTATGGCCAGGACGATAAGCAGGATCTAGCCAACTTGCGGTCACTGGAAAGGGTTTACCTGCCATTTTCAAAAACAGAAGAGCCCCCCTCCTGGATCACATCAGGGACCCATCTGGTTCAGTGCCCTGTTCCTAAAGTCACCATAGGACATGAAAGCAACAACATTCTCCTCATCTATGATTCCTAGCAAGTGCTTTTCAGGGCCTTTGACAGTGGAGGCAGAGCACAGCCATTGAGTTTAGAAGCCATTGAAAGCCTTGTCCTCTATGAATTTGGCTAATCCTATTTTAAATCCATCCAAGCTGGTGGCCATCTAGTAGGAGCTATAATAATAACAATTTAATAACAATTTAATAATAATTTAATGCCCCGTCCATCTGGCTGGGTTTCCCCAACCACTGGGCGGCTCCCAACAGAATATTAAAAACACAATATGGTGGTACTTTGGGTTAAGAACTTAATTCGTTCTGGAGGTCCATTCTTAACCTGAAACTGTCCTTAACCTGAGGTACCACTTTAGCTAATGGGGCCTCCCGCTGCCACTGTGCCGCCGCCATGTGATTACTGTTCTCATCCTGAAGCAAAGTTCTTAACCCGAGGTACTATGTCTGGGTTAGCAGAGTCTGTAACCTGAAGCATCTGTAACCCAAGTTACCACTGCAAAACATCAAACATTTAAAACTTCCCTAAACAGGGCTGCCTTCAGGCAGTTGTTTATTTCCTTGACATCTGATGGGAGTGCGTTCCACAGGGTGGGCGCCACTACTGAGAAGGCGCTCTGCCTGGTTTCCTGTAACGTCACTTCTCACGGTGAGGGAACCGCCAGAAGGCCCTCGGAGCTGGACCTCAGTGTCCAGACTGGACAATGGGGGTGGAGACGCTCCTTCAGGTATACTGAGCCAAGGCCGTTTAGGTCTTTAAAGATCAGCACCAACACTTTAAATTGTGCTTGGAAACGTACAGGGAGTCAATGTAGGTCTTTCAGCTAGAAGAGGCACTCATATAATTCAGAGGGAAGCCAGAGTTTGTGGTAGCCGAAGCACTTGAGTAATGCAGATGGTGTCCAGAGAAAATTTCAGGTTACAGGCGCTTCAGGTTACGGACTCCGCTAACCCAGAAGTAGTACCTCGGGTTAAGAACTTTGCTTCAGGATGAGAACAGAAATTGTGTGGCAGCAGTCAGAGGCCCCATTAGCTAAAGTGGTGCTTCAGGTTAAGAACAGTTTCAGGTTAAGAACAGACCTCCAGAACAAATTAAGTTCTTAACCCGAGGTACCACTGTAATGATTTACACTGAAAAAACCAAAATGGTATACAACTTGAGCAGAAAGAAACAGAGGGTTTTTTTGTTGTTGTTGTTGTTTGCCTTTTCAACAGACCTTGCTGAGAGCAGAGTTAAGAGTCCATACCCTCACCCCAGTCAAGTTAGCCAAGATATATCACCTGTCTGATAATAAATGTTGGAAATGTAAGGAGGCAGAAGGGACATTCTTTCACCTCTGGTGGACCTGCCCAAAAGTGAAGGCCTACTGGGAAATGATTTATAATGAGTTAAAAAAGGTATTTAGATATACCTTTCCCAAGAAACCAGAGGCCTTCCTGTTGGGCATGGTGGACCAGAGGGTGTTAAAGAAGGACAGAACTTTGTTTATGTATGCTACCACAGCAGCAAGAATTCTTATTGCAAAGCACTGGAAGACTCAAGATCTACCCACGCTGGAGGAGTGGCAGACGCAGTTGATGGACTATATGGAATTGGCTGAAATGACTGGCAGAATCCGAGATCTGGGTGAGGAAACAATAGAAGAGGACTGGAAAAAATTTAAGGACTATTTACAAAAACATTATAAGCTGTACGAATGTTAAGAAATACGCACGATTAGGAAATTTTTGCTTTAGCAACTTGATTAGGTAAATGGAAAATTAAGACAAGAAAAAAGAGGTGGTAATATGAAACAATTTTATTATGTTAATTTTAACGTATAAAGTTGGGATACAATATTGTGAATTTAGGAACATAATAATTGAAAGATACAGTAAGTTAAGAAATAAGGTAACAAATTGCTGAAACTTTTATTGCAAAGAACGCAGAGTCTGGAGGATGTGGGGAAGTCCATTTGGAATTATCGGAAAAAATATTGAAAGTTGGAGTGTAATAATTGTTTTTATTATTTTTCTTTGTCTTTGTTTCTTGTATTTCCATATTTTTATCTTGTGTTTATGAACCTAAGAAAAGAAACTCAATAAAAAATATTTTTTTTAAAAAAAGAGTCCATACCCTCCAACATCTTAAGTTTCTGTCTGTGCCTTGGGTAACATGGCTCATGTGAGATTATGGGCCCCTCAAAAAGTGCTTTTTTAGGGGGGAGCACTTTTTTGGGGTGAGATCTTGGTATGGAACCATGTGAGATCACAGCACCCCAAATGGCCACCATGCTCTCATGCAAGAAAACAGGATGTCCTGTTTTTTCAAGATACTTGAGGGGTAAAAGAATCAACTAAATATCCACAAGAAAACCCTTGCTGTGGCCCATCCAAGTGGGGCTACCATACTCTCCAACATTTCCCTGATGAAAATAAGGATGTCTCAAGGAAAAGCAGGACATTCCAGGATCAAGTCATAAACTGGAATGGCTTCTGTAAATCTGGGACTGTCCCTGGAAAATATGGACACATGGAGGGTTACTTGTGAACAATAGTGTCAAACTGCTTCTTTCTCATAGTCATTCTGTGTTATTTCCCCCCTTAGGGAAACAGGATTCCTGATTTATACCCCAGTGTCTACTAAGAAGGAAGTCAGTGGAATTAGCTGCAGCTAAAGTCAATCTATAGGTTTTTTTTCTGACTGGTGTTTTGGTTCTAACTTCTTTATTGTATTGTATTCTAATAAAAAAGAAATGGATAAAAGAACAGAAGAAAACACCCCCAAACCAAATACAAAACACACTTCCCAGCTATGCTCCCTGGCAACGGTAATCATTTAAATTTAGTAATTATGGCTACCTAAAGCCAATCTCCGCTGCAGAAAATATATTAGTCTGTGCTGATAATAGATTGTAAGGTCATATTGAATCAGCCTGCTGTAATTTTGGTGGTGAGTTACAGTCCATGTAAGAAGAGTGAATTATTGTAGCTCTACAAAACCGGGGAGCGTGGTGTTTTAATGAGACTTACAGTCTCTAAGAGTTCCATTCATCCTTTTCTTCCATGAATGTTGCCAGTTTTAAATATTACTTCAAGTCTCTCCAGAATGAAGTATAGTATTTTTGAACACGCAAAGTGCTTATCCTTTTGATGAGTGGTACATGCAGATGCAGACCTTTATATCCAACAACCAGGAACAGGGAATAAGAGAGGCATATTACAATCCATAGTTTAGTATTATGTGTGAACCTTGCCCAGTTGCTTAACTCTGGTTTGTTTACTTCCAACAAACCATGATCTGAAGCCATGGTTTGTTTTTGGCTTATGAACCTTGGTTTGCTTTAACTATGGCTACGGCTTGACATTACATGTGAACCCAGCAACCATCCTTACCTATGTTTTGGCTGACAGATGTTCAGGAAACTACAGAGGCCCAAAGCAAGAGCAGCTGGGAAGCAAACCAAGCTTTGGAGAAAGAAGCCATGGTCTGTTTGTCTGCATGGCAACTTGTGGTTTACATGGCTTTAAAAGTCCATAGTTTGTTATGTGTGAATCAGCTCTATATGTGAAGAATTTTTGCTTAGTATATTTGGACCTAACCTTATTTCTTTAATTTTTAAGACAATTCAACGGTGATACTAAAAGATCGTATTACAGTGATCTTCCAATTCCCTATTCAGGGATCCTTTCCTATGAGTGCATTACTATGTAGTCTTAATATAGTTCATGACAGACTGAAGAAATTTTGTTCATCATCCTTTAGAAATATCAATATGGACATGTGAGAACAAATTCACATGATAGCTTCTACATTGATGACGTATGAAAGGTCAGACATTGAGGAAATTTCCATCATAAAGGACTGTGTAAGGTAAAGTCAGTTTCAAATGTGTTAAGAACAATATCATAGTGCCCTAGGCTGTTGTAAGACTAATTTATAATGTTGTAATTTCAAAGAGAAAGATCATTTTCAAGTATAATGATCAAACACATTTGGGTAATCAAATTAAGTAAATCCCCAGCAAAATGCCATTCCTCAAAGGGCAGATAAAAACAAAAGGCAAATAGTGTTTTGAGTAGCATTTGTAAAAACAAACAAACGAACAAACAAGAAAGAACTAATCCATTTATTATATACATACATATATATGTATATCCAGTATCTCCTTCCAGGATGTATCATATTTTCAATTTAGTTTGGTATATTCCTTATCAATTATGTGGTCAGAGTATTTTACAAAGCATAAAATAGCCCAGCTCAAAATAGTGCAACAAACATAAAATATGACTGAAATACCCAATGAAGAGATAATTATTATATTCAACTGGTGCTGGAAATTGGGGTGAAGAGGTCTCATTAAACGCCATAGTGAGCTCATAAAATTATTGCAATCATTCCTTAATGAAAAATATTTTACATTTATAGTTCTTCCTATAATTTTGAAGGCCTGAGCTCATTTCGGCCTACATAGATCATGAATTCCATTATACAGGAGCTACAACTGAGAATCCATTTTGTTATCCCTAATGGTAAACAAAAGAATGTAACCTTTTCTGATAGAGGTGTGAATGAATTAAAAAATAAAAGCAAAAACAAATTAATCCTATTTACTTAATTTGTTTCTGCAATGAAAAGAACAATTACCTATGGGGGGGAATGAATAGAATCCTATTTGTTTTATTTGTCTGTTTTCATTAGTCTTTCATTGAATGCAAATCATGGAACACACATCACAGCAGAAAGGTCACAAGGAGACGAGAGAGTGTGCAGATACACTGTCAGAGGCAATCCATGCCCACTGCCACTAATGTATCTGCACACTCCTACCCTGTCCTAGCCCTGTCCCCCCAAAAACTGTGGCAACACTGGTGTAAGGAGCACAAGTTCACCTCACCCCACAGGCTATGGCTGTTTATATCCATATAACAAAGTTAATGTTGAAGAATCATTGCTTCGACACTGGTGATCGCCTGTCTTCCCAAGGGTTGCGTAAATTTTTTCGGAGACACCGTTGATGGAATCTTCCATATATAATGTGCCTGTTGGTGATAAACGGAGCAAACAGCCACATCCCACTGTCATAAAATAAGCATAGAGAAAATGTGGCTGGAATTTGTATTTATCCATAGTAATCTCAAAGAGGGGGAGAGAGAAGAGTTTTGCATCTTACACACACTCCTGTAGAAGTCTTTAATTTTTATTTTAACAGCTCTTTGAATCAGTGATATATGAACTCATTAGTGTACAGCAAAAACTTCAGTCTTAATTATTAGTTCAGTTCTTTAAGTGTTTCTTTTTCATTAGTAGCTGCTTACATATAAGCATGGTTGCAGCAATTTAAATACATAAAGGTCCACAGATATAGAAAGATTAACTCGAAAGAAGAGCTCCCAAGGGAGTAGTATAATCACAGCATTAACTGGAGGCTGCTTTTTCATTTGCGCTATTAGAGTCGAAGATTAATACCATTTGCAGATCTCTAAGCCATTATCACAAAAACATCTAACCCAAATCTTAATAGTTGTTTGATGAACCTAACATTAATTTGGACTAATTTTAGGGCTCCTTTCATCTCTATCAAGAGTCTTCCCCCTTTCACATTAACAGCGAACCAAGTATTGCAAAGCTGATGTAATTATGATCAATTATATAAATGCAGTAGAAAAATCGCAACAACAGACTACTTGACTAGAAGACTGCAGTAAATTGAATGCCAGCCATGTTGCCCTGGTTATATTAATTTATGAGGCTTCTGACATCGATCCTACCATTTTGTTCTCCTTTCTTTGCACTGGCTGTGTCCAGGTTGGATACTGAGAACTGTTTGGGGAATGTGTCCTTTGTATGTTTCTAATATGCATTATTTATCTTTTATATTTCTATCCTCAGCTTGGTCTCTCTTCACAGAACTCTGTGAAGCAGACTATGTTGAAGGGACGGTAACTAGCTCAAGACCAGCCAGTAAGTTATGAGTAAATCTTCCTGGTTTGGCACTTTAACCACTGTACAACATGCCCGATAGAAAGTAGAAAAGAAAAATGTAGCAAACGTCTATAACCAACACATCTGCCACTGCACTAACCTCAAAGTTTAAATTGCTATTATTACCTGTATTTGTTAGATACTTCAAAAAAAATGAAACTCAAAGTAACTTGCTTTAAAAACTAGGATAAAACAACCTAAAATATCAGTAAGAGTATGTAAAAATGGTAGGACAATTGGTTAAGGTACAAAGATGTAAATTCGATGAAAATTAAGCTAAATGTTAAAATGAAAAAGGGGTAAGGATATGCTGAATTAATGTCATGACTGGGAATACAAAAAAGGGAGGCGTGAGGAGGTCAAAGAAACAAGCAAATGAGAATTTTGGAAAAATGAGAAAATCGAGTTGGTTTTTAATTTTTTTCTTTTGTGTTGTTATGTGTTTCAGTGTTCTTTTTGATGTATTTTTTGTAGTTTTCTGTTTTTGTATGTTTTCTTTTTTGCTATGACTATTTTTTGTTCTGTTTGTTAAAACTTTAATAAATATCTTTTTTAAAAAAATAAAACAACCTAAAATACACCAGTAATACATATAGAAGAAAAGATTCACCCCACCCCACTAAAAGATAAGCAGAAAATAAGAATATTTTTGCCCGGTGCAGACCCTCCAAGTCTCCCTATTTTTGAGAGAGTCTCCGATTTACAGAAGCTGTCCTGGTTTCTGATTTGATCCCAGAAGGTCCCACTTTTCCTTAGGATGTCCTAAATGTTGGCAGGTATGAAAGCAGATAGGAATAGGCCAGGCATTCTTTTCTGGGAAGTGCATTCCACAAACAGGAAGCCACTCCTGAGAAGGTCCATTCTCACGTTGCCATCCTCTGCTCCTTCCATGGAGAAGGGCTTCACATGAAGAGCACAGGGTCCAGATGGAAGTAAAATTGAGCCAACCTGTTCTGAATGTGGAATGAGAGAGGGAGGGGCATTATTGTGTCATTTTCTGTTGTCTTGGGCTGGCTCTAGGTACGCTCTTTCAATCCCACTTTAGCCAGAACTGTGGCTTTAAAAGCCTGGAGCAAAAAATAAAAATGCAACTGAAAAGATAAGGCACAGCAGTTAAGTCTTGAGCACCAAGTGCTTTTATAGCAAACAGCAGTCTTACAGCAGTGCCTTCTGCAGATTGTGCAAGAGGCAGCAAAAGATGAAGTTCAGGAGCCCCAGTACGCAGGCAGAAGCTCAAACTGCAGCTATCTAGTTATCTCCTGCTTGGACTACTGCAATGTGTTCTATGTGGGGCTACCTTTGAAGGTGACCCGGAATGATATCTAATCCAGAATGCAGCAGCTAGACTGGTGACTGGGAGTGGCTGCCGAGACCATATAACACCAGTCCTGAAAGACCTACAGTACATTGGCTCCCAGTCCATTTCTGAGCACAATTCAAAGTGTTGGTGCTGACCTTTAAAGCCCTAAATGGCCTCGGACCAGTATACCTGAAGGAGTGTCTCCACCCCCATCGTTCTGCCCGGACACTGAGGTCCAGCTCCGAAGGCCTTCTGGCGGTTCCCTCACTGCAGGAAGTGAGGTTACAGGGAACCAGGCAGAGGGCCCAGTTGTGGAGCTTCATGCTCTGGAACCAGGTGGTGGAGAGCAGGAGGGGGCGTGGTGTGCATCCTGGGAGCGTGGCGCGCCGCTTGCGGGGGTGTGGCGCCCAGCGCAGGCAGGGGATCAGCCGCGATGGTACCTCACCGGGATCGCACTGCCATGGGCGGTGCGCTCCCCCCGCACCCCTCTTCCTCCGCCAGTGAGAGGGCCTTCTCAGTAGTGGCACCCACTCTGTGGAACGCCCTCCTATCAGATGTCAAGGAAATAAACAACTATCTGACTTTTAAAAGACATCTGAAGGCAACCCTGTTTAGGGAAGTTTTTGATATTTGATGTTTTATCGTGTTTTTAATATTTGGCTGGGAGCTGCCCACATGCGTGGGGTATAAATAATATAGTAGTAGTGGTAGAAGTAGTTGTAGTAGTAGTATGACCATAGTTTCCAGGTGTCCTTTCACAGAGTACTTCCAAAGAATGGTCTTGGTACTTTTTACACAATCCTGCAAGGTAGTTCAGTATAGTATACAGAGGTACCTCTGGTTAAGAACTTAATTCGTTCTGGAGGTCTGTTCTTAAGCTGAAACTGTTCTTAACCTGAGGTACCACTTTAGCTAATGGGGCCTCCCGCTGCCGCCACGCCCCGGCCGCCGTGTGATTTCTGTTCTCATCCTGAAGCAAAGTTCTTAACCTGAGTTACTACTTCCAGGTTAGCGGAGTCTGTAACCTGAAGTGTTTGTAACCCGAGGTACCACTGTATTGGCATCACCATATTACAGATGAGAAATAGTGACTTGAATAAGGCCACCAATTAAGTTCATGGCTGTACTGAGCTTTGAACCAATGGCTCTTCCATTCAGATTTTTCACTATGACATGCTACAACGAAGGAGAACATTTGTTAAGGAAACTATCAGAATAAGAGAATTCTTACACTGCAGCAATATTAAACAAATAGACAAACTTTGCTGAGTATAAGTGATCAAAGAAAAGCCTGGTGAAGTACTTCTAATGGTTCCTGCATGCCTGTCTGGAATGTGTGTGTAAATTGTCCCATGATCAAAAGAACGCCCAGCCCTTCAAACATCACTGTCTCCTGATCCCGATACAGAAATTCTAACAAGCATTTTACTATTTAAACTAGAGACGCTTGGGTTCGTCACACAGTTGGCAGGTGGAGAGGGAGCGGAAATCTGAAGTGAGTCACACAACCTTTAAGGATTAGAGCCACAGGAGTGGCTAACATGATTTTCGGAAGAAATCTTTCATTATCTTGCAGCAATTCAATCCTGACCCAGATATTAGCTCCTCTCAAGAGGGGAAGAGGCTGACTCACTGCCACTTAACGTGAATCACCTCTCAGCAGACACCAAAGGAATCAATATTCACTTAAGCACCATTCTGAAATACAGCACAGTGCACACAGAAAATATACACACATTTAGATGACATTACACAGAGCTAAGGAGTTTTTATTATGTGATGTCATCACAGTTTATTTTCCAAATAAGATGTTGTGATCTATATCTATCTCTATCTATCTATTTATCTATCTATCATCTATCTATTATCTACAGTATCTATCTATCATCTATCATCTATCATCTATTCATCTATCTATCTCTATCTATCTATCTATCTATCTATCATCTATCTATCTATCTATCTATCATCTATCTATCTATCTATCTATCTATCTATCTATCTATCTATCTATATCATCTATCCAAATGCAGATATAGCATGCACATGTGTGTGGGTAAACTAGATTTTGATGTGCCAACGTGCCTCCAAGTGTCAACGTATCAATTTGGGAAGACTGGCCTAGAACGCTGATGGAAAGCTTGCCTTTCCTTTTTTTCCCCTTTTCCTGGGACATGGAAAGGCAAACTGTTCCATTTTGTCCTTTAAGTTCCTGCCACACTGTTCATTGCTCATCTATATTCAAGCCATGCAGAGAGCAACACAGGGATCACCTGAGAGGAAAAGCTTCAGCTTGTCAAATCAAAAGAGAAAACATTGCAGTAAACTCAAGTCCTGTGTGTAAGAATAAGTTCCCTGGGTGCAGGATACAAAGGTGTGGCAAATCTATTAACGGAGAGGCGGGGATGCAAGGAAGCGCTGAACTTTTCTCTCTTTTTTTGCTAGATTTTTGGCCACCAATAAAATCTGTGAAAATGAGCTTAGGCAATATATGTCTACTGGTGGACGTCATGATCAGTGGTGGTGATGATATATTAATGCATTCTAAATGCATTCTAAATACCTTACAATTTTGTTTGTATGGAGTATGGTCCTTCCCATCCCTACAGGTCTAGTGGGTCTGGATCTCAATCAATTGCTCACTTATTTGCAGTATTTCCCTAGCATTCAACAACAAAAATCATGTAAACAAGTGAGCACAATCCAGCCAACAATGAAAGCCTTAAAGACCCATTGATGCCAATTTAATTGATACTACCCTTTTTGATTGCAAATGAAACATGCAGTTATCATGGGACTTATGTTCTGATGACAATTCCTTTTGCGAAATCACTTTGTGACCAAAATGCCTCCTTGCATATTATTTTGCCCATGAATTTCCAAAATGTGTATATTTTCTTCATCTTTCACGGAATTCCCTCATTTTATTTATCTGCACTTTCCCTTAATAGATGGCACACTGTCCATTTAAAAGAAAAGCTTGTCTCCAACATCACTAGTGCTGGGGATGAGTATTGAGGGAAAACAATATAAATGCCTGCTTCTATCTCGTTACATTTGGCATTCAACATGAAAATAGGATTAGACTATGAAATTAAGATGTATCGATCCCTTCAAAGTTTATCTCTACTAGAGTTCACATAAAAAGATCAAGGCTTCCTCTTCCACCTAATTATGAGCAAAATTGTCATGAATCAGAAAACAGAACAAATACTGGAAGTTTAAACATCAGCCAAGTCTATTATGTAGCTTCCACCGGAGCATTCAGTTGTCAAATGCAATTACCAAGAGGAGGCTCTAGGGATTATAAATTGAACTATGATATAAATACAGCTCAGAGTCAGGGAAAGTTTGGCAGTATCCCACTCAGGGAAGAAATGGAACATATTCAGACTAGCAGCCCCATCTTGTTCATGTTTACTTATGCAGTTCATTGGGTTAAATAGGTCTTGTCCCCAGGTAAGTGAACAGAGAATTGCAGCCTAGCAGGGCAAACTGATGCATGCCTACTCAGATGTTGTTGCTGCTGTTAATTCATTAATTAAATTTATATATCACCCTCCATCTGTAGATCTCAAGGTTGTTCACAACATAAAAATACAAGATTAAAAAAAACACCCTATAATAAAATCAAGAACATAAACAAACAAATAACTGTACACACCTAACTTTCTTTCCCTGTTAGTATTTCATGTCACCAGGCTTATGCAGGCAATTAAACAAAAAAAATTGTTTCAGTTAGCTGGTGATCTGTGATTTTGGTTTTCAATGTGTGTATATTTGTTGTACATCTCTGATAGTTTCCATGAAATTGCAGTTTATAAGGATGGGAGATGTCAAGGACTGGCCGGACAAAGCGGAGTGGTAGGAGTCACCAGCCGGGGAACCCCCAAGGAAAACCCCAGAAGAGGAAGGATCAGAGCTGGGGATTGGTGGTGGGACACAGAGGAGCAGTCAGAGGGAGAAGGTTGGGGGGGGAGGTGTGGGAAGCTGAAGGGGCAACAGGGTTTAGTGAGCATTTTAAACTGTATTCTAACATATTTTAATCAACTGTTTGGTTGGTTGTTGTTTTTAATGTTTTTACTGTATTTATATTCGGTGTTAGCTGCCCTGAGCCCGGTCTTGGCCAGGAAGGGAGGGGTATAAATAAAAAATTATTATTATTATTATTATTATTATTATTATTATTATTATTATTATTTGCCAACTTCTACTTTTAGCTATGACGCTATGACTGTTGGGATACTGCCAGGGAGATAAAGCCCATCATGGCCCCCACGTCGCCTCCAGACAATCCATCGACCTCCCGTAGATACAGTATCAGCAATTAGCGACACGAGCTCCAGAAAATAGCTTGCCACATTCCAGAGCTAATGCACGCTCTATCAGCAGAATTCGCACAGCGAAAAGTGCACGCAGGAGAGCATTATTTAGAAGTCTATTCAGCGTTGGTCAGAACAAAGGAAAAGACATGACTGCCTGCTTGCGTGTTCAGGCATAGAGAGAGAGAGAAACGAAAGCAATAGAAGACATAAACTTCCTGTGAACAGGAAATACGCAGACTCTGTGACTCACAAAGCCTGCTCCCTTTTAAGGTGGAATGGAAATATCCTAACAATGACAACTCTCATTTTACACACCCATGAAAAAGAGGACCTATGGCAACCCATCAGCATATGTCTTCAAGAAGGCTAGACGATCATGTACTAAACAGAAGCCAATGTGTGGTTGGATCTGCATTCCAGTTGGGGCATCACAAATCCTTCAGGCCTGTCTTTCAGCAAATGCAGTTTAAGCGTATAACGTCATGGGTATATATATCAGAACCGATGTGACAGTCTCACTCAATTTTGAAAGAAATTATGGCTTGAGGCGCTCCCTCCAGCCCTCTAACAACATTGGTTGTGTGTTCATTGAGCATGAGATGGTGTCATTTGAACTTTGATGACCCCCTTCCTAATATTGTTCAATTGTAACTTTTAAACCCTGTTGCAAAGGCCACACAGTGGGACCTCAACATGCAGAAGGCCTTCTGACCTCCTCCTTTCCAGAAACAGCCTTAAACAGCATATTATGATAAACCATAAAGTCTGGCATACTTCAAAAGTGACCACCAACGAAACACAGGGCTATATCTTTGTATCTACCCAAGATGTTGCATGTTTGCAAGAGAGCTTATGGGATGATCACCAGAGCATTAAAGAGATGGGAAGATCCCCGTTCACATTAAATACAATACTTATGAGCTATTTGGAATAAAAGCAATCTGTTCTGCTGGAAAGCTTCTCTGATTGTATCATCTGGTCCAAATATCTGATTTGCATGAGAGATACTGTATGAGACAATTGTTCCAATCACTAGATGAACATGCTGCAAATTGAGGCCGTTGTTTTTCTATTAGGTTGCTGGTTTAACAGAGACCACCATGGAGGGAAAGCTTTGTTGCAAAAAGAATGAGTACAAATTGGAAAAGTCACAATAGTAAACAGCTGTTTGCTCTAGGGGTGCTCTTGGGTTAGGGGAAACACAGTGTAAAAAAAAAATCCTACAAGTGCTATGAAAAATTCGGCTTACAGTGCTTCAGTTTAGAAACTTCTGCTAAACTTTAAGAAGGGTGGTGTGTTTTTTTGTGTTTTCTTTTTTCTTTTTGGAAGAACAGTCTGAAACCTCTTAGTTTCCTGTCTGCCAGCTTATGCCTGGCCAACCTAAGAGAATGATCCTAGCAAACATACCACCAGCAGCCATCTGTTTTCAATGGTTGTGCTAACTGTTTTATATAGGACATGCCAATTTCTGTTCCAGCACAATCTTACAAACATGGCAGTATGGTGGAATCGCAGGTAAATTACAATGGTTATTGCAAGCACACGATACATTATGCCATTTGTGCATCCAAGGAAGTTTCCTCCTGCTGGCTCATACAGCTGAAAAACAACGTTCGATGGAGCTGTCCTGAATTTCTTGCTCCTAAAAATCTCCTTGGCACTGTACAGAGATCAAACCATGTCCCCAGAGGTACAATGTAAGACAGACAGAAAAAAGAATCATAGAATAATAGAATTGTTGAATTGGAAGGAACCCCAAGGGTTGGAGATAGATGATAGATGATGATAGATAGATAGATAGATAGATAGATAGATAGATAGATAGATAGAT
>JAXCMG010000024.1:3806491-3824604 GCA_034642415.1 Podarcis siculus | reverse complement strand
GATAGATAGATAGATAGATAGATAGATAGATAGATAGATAGATAGATGATAGATAGATAGATGATAGATAGATGATAGATAGATAGATAGATAGATAGATAGATAGATAGATAGATAGATAGATATAGATAGATGATAGATAGATAGATAGATAGATATAGATAGATAGATAGATAGATAGATAGATAGATAGATAGATATAGATAGATGATAGATAGATGATAGATAGATAGATAGATATAGATAGATGACAGATAGATAGATGATAGATAGATAGATAGATGATAGATAGATAGATAGATGATAGATGATAGATAGATGATAGATAGATATTTTTTACAATTTAAAAATTTTACAATTTTTTACAATTTAGAAGTACTCATTTTTACATCCTTAAGATATCAATGCCTTCCCTTCTTCTCTTTCCATGGTTCGTTTTACATATCAGAAATCCCTGCATATTTTACAAAAACTATACCATTCAGTATTCCATTATTGTTGTTGTTGTTGTTTAGTCGTTTAGTCGTGTCTGACTCTTCATGACCCCATGGACCAGAGCACCCCAGGCACTCCTGTCTTCCACTGCCTCCTGCAGTTTGGTCAAACTCATGTTAGTAGCTTCAAGAACACTGTCCAACCCTCTCGTCCTCTGTCGTCCCCTTCTCCTTGTGCCCTTGTGTCCATTATTACAGCCATCAAAACTTATTTACACTGTTAAATTTGTCTTAATGCTGCTAGTGTTTTCAGCTATACACAGTTATTTCCCATATATTCAATAAACGTTTTCCAATCTTCTCTAAACATATGTTCTTCTTGTTCTCTTATTCTCTATGTTAAGTCTGAAAGCTGAACATATTCTGTCATGACCCCAGGGGTCTGCTAGTGCAACCCCCAGCAAGCCGGAATTGGAGGGAGCAACAAATTGGTAGTTGCTAGTGTACGTTGGATAGTGTAAGTTGGATGAGAATGTTGGACAGTGTTCTTGAAGCTACCAGCATGAGTTTGACCAAACTGCGGGAGGCAGTGGAAGACAGAAGTGCCTGGCGTGCTCTGGTCCATGGGGTCACAAAGAGTCAGACACGACTAAACGACTAAACAACAACAACAGTGTAAGTTAGATCAGTACAGAGGGGTAAAAAGCAATATTTTTTTTAAAAAAAAAGAAGTTTGTTTCAGAGTAATTCTGAAGAAACTTCTTCAAGAATTGAAAGTGAGACATCTGGACAAATATTAGGTGGAAGAGAATTGAAGATGTGCATTAAAACACATTAAATAGCAATAGAGCATGAGAAGAGCTCTGCTGTTTCAGGCTGAAGACCCATCTACAGGGGCGTTCCGAGGTGGGGGCAGCGGGTGCTGTCCACCCCAGGTGCCATTCCAAAGTGGGGGAGTGACAAAATGCTAATCCCTGATCAGCGGCACCCCCCGGGGCATGGGTTGCTCACCGCCCACACAGGCAGTGTGCCACACCCCCTGGGACAAGCACCACTCCGGGTACCAGAGCAGGTTGTTCCATCTCTGCCCATCTAGTCCAGCATTCTGCTCTCACAGTAGCCAATCAGGTCTTGAGCACAACAGCTCTCTCCTCACTTGTGATTCCCAGCAACTAGTATTAAGATGCATAAAGGTACTAATGTTTGGTAAGCAGGCATCATTGCAAGTAGCCAATTGGTTTTTATAGGGGGGGGGACTGATTACTTCTATTAATTTGCCTTTATTTTTGTCTGTTCTTGTCAGGGAACTGCCATCAGTGCAGGAGGGAGAGAGCAAAAGCCAGGTGGATTATAGAGAGCCTCCAGGGATTGTGGGAAGTAGCTCCTCTTCTGCAGAAGAGAATAAACGCAGCTCCAGTGGAGAGGAGGTGCAGGAGTCGGAAGTGTCAAGGCGGTCCCAGGACTCCTTGCCTGGGAGAAGCGGGGAGGGAAGGGGTCCTCCGCTGCCCACGCCCTCTTTGCGCAGAAAGCATTCGCACAGAGAGGGGAGGTGCCGACTGGGCGTCAAGGAGCTTCTTTGCTGGGGGAAGTTTAAGAACCGCCCACTCACGGATTCTGCCAGTGACTGAGCCAGCCACAGGAGAGTGGCGCTCCAGACTTTGGAAGCCAAGCCAGGTATTCACAGCCAGGCAGGGAGATATTTGCCTGCTTGCTCCCGAGCAACCCCTTGGAAACATAACAGTTCTATTTTATTTATTGCTATAATCGTGTTTATACTAGTGTGGAAAGGTGTGATATGAGAGAGGGGATGCTGTTTTACACCAGAAATCCTTAATTTGGCCACAGAATTAAAATTTGAAACCTGAGTGACTTAGGCTGCAATCATATTGTTACAAAAGTCGTGTGCCACCTCCATTTTCTGCAAGATTCCGGGGGGTTCCAGGCACTCAGCCAGGGTCTGTGTCCTTTTTGAAAATGGAGACATGGTGGAGACTGTTGTAGCTTTAAGAAATATGGTTTATTCGCCTATTTACACCTACCGTATGCATGGAAAGAGTCCAGATCTTACAGCATGGTCATTTCAAGTGGAGCATGCTCCACATAGCAGTTCAGCCACATAGTCCAAGGCATCACCCCCAGCCAGCCTTCAGCCAACCTGCCCAAGATGGATCCCTGTCTTTCTTCTTCCCAGAAAATCCTGCTAAAAACTCTCTTTTCCTGTTACTTCAAACCCACATCCCATTCATTACCTTGGCAACATCTGTCTCCCCAGGCCAAAGGATTCCTCTCAGATGGCCCATCAACACCTTTTGTCTTGTTAACAGGTTTCCTCTTCACTAGGCCAGCCAGGCTGGTTTGCATAAGCCAGCCCAGGGATTTCTTGCCTGGCACAGATCTGCAGCTCGTACCATATCTCAATTGAGCGAAATCCTACCATTTATTAATTTCTAGGGTTTAGGGGAGGTCCCCCCAAAATCTATAAAAAGCATTCATAAAGTAAACTTCATTCAACATTGTCAGATTTTACTCCTGTGCAAACAAATACAGCTTTGTGCAGGAGATGATAGATGATATAGATAGATATAGATAGATAGATAGATAGATAGATAGATAGATAGATAGATGATAGATAGATGATAGATAGATAGATAGATAGATAGATAGATAGATAGATAGATAGATAATAGATAGATAGACAGATAGATAGATGATGATGATAGATAGATAGATGATAGATGATAGATGATAGATGATAGATGATAGATAGATAGATAGATGATAGATATAGATAGATAGATAGATAGATAGATAGATAGATAGATAGATAGATGATAGATATATAGATAGATGATAGATAGATAGATAGATGATAGATAGATAGATAGATAGATAGATAGATAGATAGATAGATAGATGATAGATAGATAGATAGATAGATAGATAGATAGATAGATAGATGATAGATAGATAGATAGATGATAGCTAGATAGATGATAGATAGATACATGATAGATGATAGATAGATAGATATTGATGGATGGATTAGTTTGATATAATATTCATCAGTGAATAGAAAGTGCTTATGAAGACACATATGATGCTTTGAGACAGTTAAAGGTAAAGGTAAAGGGACCCCTGAGCATTAGGTCCAGTTGTGGACGACTCTGGGGTTGCAGCACTCATCTCGCTTCATTGGCCGAGGGAGCCAGCGTACAGCTTCTGGGTCATGTGGCCAGCATGACTAAGCCGCTTCTGGCAAACCAGAGCAGCACACGGAAATGTCGTTTACCTTCCCGCCGGAGTGGTACCTATTTATCTACTTGCACTTTGACGAGCTTTCAAACTGCTAGGTTGGCAGGAGCAGGGACCGAGCAATGGGAGCTCACCCTGTCGCGGGGATTCGAACCGCTGACCTTCTGGTCAGCAGGTCCTAGACTCTGTGGTTTAACCCACAGTGCCACCCGCATGCCTTTGAGACAGTTAAGCCTATGCTAACCTCGAAGGGTGACGGCCAGTCAGAAATATCTGGGATCCATGCCTGCTGAGGTTATCAATAGCTCTGAGCCCAGGACTCTGAGCTGCTCACTTCAAACCCTGCTTGGGAAGAAATATTGATATTAATTCCCCAGTCAATTCCTGTGGTGTTTCTTAAGCTGAAAGGGTGGCTGCTATTCAGTTATGGCTTCTGGATCCGATCTTCTTCAGTTCCATTTGCTGACAGCGTAAGCCGACATGAACTGCTGTCACAACACATTTAATGAGATGTTTTATTACTTTATTTCCAGGATGCAGAAAGCCATCCAGAAAGTACGTCTGTGTCTGATGGAAGATGGCTGATGAAATCAATCTTCTTATGAACATTGCAAATGGATTATGTTTGCTAAATGAAGCAGATTTTATAAAACATCATTCCAGTTCCCTGATAAGAGAGTCCCAATATGATTCTCCCTCTCTCTGTGTGTCTCCCTCTCCCTTTCCCTCTCTCTCCTCCTCCCTCTCTCCTCCTCCTCCTCTCTCTCTCTCTCTCTCTCTCCCAACCCCCCTTTCCCAACCTGCTGTTTCTAATCAAATGCTTCCAAAGAGAGAGGTTGAAATCAAAGCTAGCTGACAGTGGCATTTGCCCTGTTGCTTTGGATGAACAATGTTAAAAGGAATTTGTTTTTCTTGAAGCATGGATTTTGACACCTTATCTACCGCCTGCTCATCTGCGTGTTAATTTGTCCTGAGACAGTTGCACTATTGTCCTTTTCAGCCAGCCATTTCCACATTTGTCGTGATATATTTTTGCTTTCACCTTCTTATTTGCAAAGATGTGTTTATTAATGAAAGGTGACCGGAGATGTCAGATTGCATGGGACAGAGGCGTCTTTATACACATTTGCTGAACGTTCTCAGATTGCTGTTCTCTGGCTTTTTTTTTATTCAGCCGTTTCAGAGCTGTGGGAGCGACAGGAAGTCATGCTATGCTGTGTAATCTTGTAATATATTAAGATGGATATTATGGATACTGCTAATATTGATTACATTAAAGCCTGACAGATTGTGAGAACAGAGCCTGTGTAGCTTCACTGTCACATTGCATTAGGAAAAGGGGAAGCAGCTGTCTCTATTTATTCATTCTGTAATCATAGAATCCTAGAATTTTAGAGCTGGAAGGGAGCACGATGGTCATCTAATCCAATCCCCTGAAATGCAGGCCTCTTTTTGTCCAATGTGGGGCTTGAACCCAGGACCCTGAGATTAAGAGTCATTTGTTAAATAACATTTTTTGTAGTTTTCAATTACAATAATCCAATAATAGCCTCATTATTACAATGCTATCATTGTTATAATGATCGTTATCATTTGGCATCATTCAGATGCCAAATTATATAATTTAGGTGCCCCCCCGCGTGCTAGAATTGTTGGTTTGATGATTTACTTTATTTCTGCATTCCAAAATCTTATTAATATCACTCCAGTCAAAATAGCAATCCATTACACAACAACTGCAATATTTACAACTTCCACTTGTACTGGCACATTAAATGATTTATAAACTACAGGTGAAGCATTCAAACTATATCCTTGTCCTTCCTATGTGTGGCAATTATTCCGTCTGTGATGTTTCTTCCTGTCCTTGTAAAATATTATGTCTTTCTTTTCCTGGTTGTTGCTGTTCTCCATCATGCCTTGGGCGGAGCTGATATTCCATTGTTGTTTCAGAAGTTCTCCATTGCTCCGTCCCGGGCTTCATTGTTTTGCAACTTTAACAGCAGCTGCAAAAATCACACGGTCCTAATAAATACCCTGTTTTTGCCATTTCTCTCTCAGCCTGAGTTTAAGAGTCTCATGCTATTACCAACTGAGCTATCCTGCCTTTGAATAAAGGACCTTGTATGGTGCTGTGATGGTGTACAGTTAAATGGCAATAACCGGACCCAGTGATGGCCTCATGTTTTAGAGGACTCTTGGACAAGTTGCCTTCCGTGGGCCCTCTTCCCTCAGTGAACATCCTTCCTGCTGCTGTTGCTCCTCTTCCTCCCCATTGCTGCCACCTGACGGCTTGCTTCCTAGGCAGAGAGCAAAGGAGCAAGCAGGCAATGGCATTTATTGCTACTGCTTCTCACCACCACTGTGTGCTGGGCCAGAGCAAGAGGCAGGTGTACAAGTTTCCATGTTGCAGTGGTGAAAAAGAGAATGGTTGGAAATCTGATGGAAGTTTGCCTTTATTTGCAGCCAAGTTGCTACTCAGCTTTCTTTTACTAGCAAGCCAAGAAGAAAAGAACTTGGAGCCAAGGAATTATTATTATTATTATTATTATTATTATTATTATTATTATTATTATTCTTCACTGGGAGAGCATAAGTAAAATGGCGGCAGGATTTGCTCTCCTGGCGACATCTCTGGAGTGGGGCTTTATTACCATGGCCGAAAGAGTGGTCAAATTAATGCTTTTTTATAATATTTTTTATAATATTGTTCTCGAAGCTACAAACATGAGTCTGACCAAACTGCGGGAGGCAGTGGAAGACAGGAGTGCCTGGCGTGCTCTGGTCCAGGGGGTCACAAAGAGTCGGACACGACTAAATGACTAAACAACAACAACATAATATTTTTTATTTGGTTTTACAAATATTAATTTATAACCATCCAAGTTACATAGACATATTTATAAATTTCTCCAAATCTCTGGACTTCCCATCTTCCCTTACATGGGTCCTATTGTACACCCTCTTAACTGCATATTTTTCTAAAATCCATATTTTGTATCTTTCCATCTTGTCCATAATATTCGTTACATTACAAATGTTATTAGAATCCTGCTAGTGTTTCCATCTGTTTACAGTGATCTTCTAGATAAATTATATCCCCCCCCCCACCCATTCTTTACTGAAGTTTAGGTCTTCTTGGTTCCTGAGTCAGTTTTGCCATTTCAGCATAATCCAACAGCTTGATTTGCCATTCCTCTCTGGTAGGGACAATTTAATGTGAACCCAAAATGATGTATGATTGAAGTTTAGTGAAAATGTACAGAATGTGAAATGTGGATAAATGTGACAATCAGGGGTGCCAACTTGATGAAAATATGGGGTGGGGCAGGTAAGACACAATTGGTCACAGGATGCAACACACACACACACACACCATTTGAATGGCAATGCCTATCAACTTAAGGGGCAGGGGAAGGGACCTCAGCCCCTGGGTGTGGGCTCCTAAGCAGACAATACTATACAGTGGTACCTCGGGTTAAGTACTTAATTCATTCTGGAGGTCCATACTTAACCTGAAACTGTTCTTAACCTGAAGCACTATTTCTGGGTTAGCGGAGCCTGTAACCTGAAGCGTATGTAACCTGAAGTGTATGTAACCCGAGGTACCACTGTACAGTGGTACCTCAGGTTACATACGCTTCAAGTTACAGAAATAGTGCTTCAGGTTAAGAACTTTGCTTCAGGAAGAGAACAGAAATCGTGCAGCAGCAGCACGGTGGCAGCAGGAGGCCCCATTAGCTAAAGTGGTGCTTCAGGTTAAGAACAGTTTCATGTTAAGAACGGACCTCCAGAAAGAATTAAGTATGTAACCAGAGGTACCACTGTATCTTCATACTCTATGGATGGCACCTGAAAACATCTTCAAATCAGGCTCCCAGCCATGTGCCTTTTGCTGCATTGCTCTCTGAAACATTAAAAAGGTGACTGTTTGCTTCAGGGCATTTTAAAATAAACAGTCGTCAGCCTCTGGGGTACAAGGAGTTTAGGCATTCTGAAGAAATGTCAACAGCATCCATCCATTCTCGTGCTGTTGGTTTGCAACATTAATTCATTTTGAGGTCAAACCTGCAACATCTTGGGTAGGTCTGTAGTTCAGCAAGACCAGCCCCTTTCTGCTTTCTTGAAACTGAAAAGCAGGGCTGCCAACAACCTGATCGACGAAATTGTGGTGGGCAGCCACAGGGGCATCAGAAGGGGGGGGAGATGATGATACCTTTATTGTCATTGTACAACCTGTGTACAAAGAAATTAAATGAGCCCCCCACCAAAACACTCAATCTCTTATCGAACAACACACCACCTCACAAGTCAATTTCACTACAGTGGTACCTCAGGTTAAGTACTTAATTTGTTCCAGAGGTCCGTTCTTAACCTGAAACTGTTCTTAACCTGAAGACCACTTTAGCTAATGGGGCCTCCTGCTGCTGCCGCGCCGCCAGACCACGATTTCTGTTCTCATCCTGAGGCAAAGTTCTTAACCTGAAGCACTATTTCTGGGTTAGCGGAGTCTGTAACCTGAAGCGTATGTAACCTGAAGCGTATGTAACCTGAGGTACCACTGTATGTTATTTTTTGTTCAACAGCCTAACAGCCTACGGATAGAAGCTATTTTTTAGCCTGTTGGTATGGCTGATTATATTTCTATATCTCCTGCCCGAGAGTAGAAGATTAAAGAGGTGATTAAAGGGTGAAGATTAAAGGGTGTGAGTCAACCCTGAGAATTTTTCTCACTCCCCTAAGGCAACGATCCCTTGCAATGTCATCTAGAGGACTCAAGGGACAGCCCATGATATCATGTGCTGTATTCACCACCCTCTGTAGAGACTTTCTGTCCGTGGCTGTCAGGCCAGCATACCACACTGTGATACAATATAAAAGGACGCTTTCTATTGTGGACCGGTAAAAGGAGTTCATCAGTTGTTGTTTAACATTATTCTTTCGCAAGACCCTGAGGAAATGGAGTCTCTGTCAGGCCTTTCTGACCACCTGAGTTATATTGTTTTTCCAAGTGAGGTCTTCACTAAGGTAAACTCCCAGGAATTTAATGAAGGAGACTCTCTCCACACACACACACCTCAATATATAACAGGCAGGTTCCCCTCTCTTCCTCTGGAAGTCCAACACCATCTCCTTTGTCTTACTAATATTTAGGTGCAAAAGGGCTGAAGGTACTAAAAGGAGGTAATGCAGGTAATGAAGACTACTATTCTGCAGCTAATATTTTTTTTTAATTATGGTAGCTTAAGCAGAATTTGGGAAAAGTGCAAAGAAACCACAGAGAAGATAGAGGAACAGGACAGCTGCCGATACATCGCAGTTGCTGGTACATCTAAATAGGTAGCAAGCCTATCAGCTTAGCTTGCTTGTCTCTTGCTATGTGAAAATGTTTACTATGGGAGTGATGTGCAAACCAGGGCTCTACAAAAGCCCGATTGGAATGAATAGAGCATGTGCAGCAGCCGTGCTTGACAGGTTGAGCTCACTGTGTTAATGCTTCTCCGAGTTGTCAGTTACATAATGCACTGCAAAGCCGATCAGTTCACAACCTCACATTTTGGGGGGGAATGTTTCACATGCTGTGGTTCAGCAAAGGGGATTTTCATCTGTCTGTTAACAGCCACCAAGAACAGCTTGTGTCCCTGTCAGGAAGATGGATGTTAGAGAAATTCTGGCCCTGATTTCGGCAGATTAACTCGAGGTCCTGAGTGCATTATATTTATTCAAAGTCTCTCTCTTTCTCTTGTTCCCTTTTTTAAAGAGAAAGTTAATTCTCAGTAGCACAATTAACAGTGCTGGATCTTTCTCGTATGACTTTTAACTGACTCTCAATGGGAAAAAAATCATTTTCCTCCCACCCTCATTTGAGAAACTGCCTGCTTAATTTAGAGAAGACAGCAACTGGGAGTTAATGGGCTGGGACCACTTTTCATATCGTGGACGTAAATTGTACAAATTATTTGCAGGGCTGTAGAACACGGAGGCTGGGGATAAATGGCATATAAAGAGAGGGCTCACTGTGCATTCTTCAGCTGCCATCACACCTGAAGTGTAACAAGCGATCCTGCTCATCTGTCTTGCCCAGGTCCGCTTTCACCCTCAAACCTGCCACCATCTCCTCTGCCTAGGGAAAGTTAATGAAGTGGTCCCATGAAAACCTGACTCTGAAGCACTTTGGATCTGCCCCCAGACAGAAGACAACAGGGAATAGGACGATGCCATAAGGAGAAAGGGAGCAGGTGGGAAGGCCTATTGAGTGCATAAGTTACGAATAATAATAATAATAATAATAATAATAATTATTATTATTATTTATTATTTGTACCCTGCCTATCTGGCTGGGTTTCCCCAGCCACTCTGGGCGGCTTCCAACAAAGACAAAAAATACACTAAAATGTCACACATTAAAAACTTCCCTAAACAGGGCTGCCTTCAGATGTCTTCTGAATGTAAGGTAGTTGTTTATCTCTTTGACATCTGATGGGAGGGCGTTCCACAGGGTGGGCGCCACTACCGAGAAGGCCCTCTGCCTGGTTCCCTGTAGCTTTGCTTCTTGCAGTGAGGGAACTGCACTGGACAGCGTCCGGGCAGAACGATGCGGGTAGAGATGCTCCTTCAGGTATACTGGGCCAAGGCCGTTTAGGGCTTTAAAGGTCAGCACCAACACTTTGAATTGTGCTCGGAAACGTACTGGGAGCCAATGTAGGTCTTTCAAGACCGGTGTTTTGTGGTCTCGGCGGCTGCCCCCAGTCACCAGTCTAGCTGCCGCATTCTGGATTAGTTGTAGTTTCCAGGTCACCTTCAAAGGTAGCCCCACAGTTACATCTTACAGTTCGTGTAATCTCACTTCTGTATGTTTCCAGAACAACTTCAGGACGGCATCAGACATCACACGCAGACACATGTAAGGATTCCCCAATGGATATTTTAAAACTGCAAAAGCTATGTTTGAATGGACAGCTGGGATTTGAAAACGGGAAGCTACCTTGTACTGAATCGCGCCATTGGTTCAACTTTTTTAAGCAAGCAGGGACAGAAGCTGCTCGCCACAACCTTAAGAGAGGCTGGAAATATTTACAGTCTTGCTTATATGTGTTTTTCTACCTTAAGACTGGGCCCTGCTCTCTTCCCAAACATCTGAGGGGAGAAAATAATGGCAGCTAGAGCAGCAACAGCAATCTTCCGCCAGATTTGTTTTGTCTAATGCGCCATTTAGAGGCCTTTCGCACATCCGTCCAAACATTTCCCAAGGATTTCTCCCTTGTTTTGCCAAACAGCATTATACGTCTGCGTGACCCCATTAGCCAGCTGTCATGTCCCCATATTTGCGAGATATATAAGAAGCTGCCTCTGCCAAAGGTGCCATTTCGTGAGCCATTTGTCCTTCTCCTTCATGAAATCTGCTTGCTCCGTGCCCAAAGGCTGCACATTCAGTCCCTTCCATTCCAGCGCTGCCCCTGGAGCTGGGCACAAAAGTTTCTACTGTGTCCCTAATACAGAGCAGGTACATCTGTTCCTGATGTACATTGTCAAAATGGAGCCTTGCTTTTTAATATTCTCGCTATGTAGCTAATCACTTCCAGCCCCGTTTCTTACTTCTCTGCCTTGATCAGAGTTTACACAAGCCCTCCAAGTTATAAGTCCCCCAAGTTTCATTAAAATCCTGTTTACCTCTTCTCTCGGTGCATTAATGAAGATATTAAATGCTACTGGCTCCAGCCTGCATCTCTGTGTTTCCCACTGCATGAGCTTTAGGTTTGTTTGTCTCCCGATTCTTAATATTTCAGGATATTTAAAAACTTGATTAGTTTTTAAGACTTCTTCTACGGATGTTGGGGACTCAATAGCTGCCACTATCCCTGACCATTGGCTATGCTGGCTTGAGAGCATAGGAGTTGCAGTCCAAAATATCTATAATAATAATAACAATAATTTTATTATTTGTACCCCACCCATATGACTGGGTTGCTTTGGGCAGCTTAGAGGGTGCTAAGTTGGGGAAGGCTGCCATAGGAGTTCATGTTTAAAGTTCTCAGCTAGCACAAATCACTTCACTCGGTAGTTTGTGTTAAGTTGTAGGTGAACATATCAGACGACACAGTGATTCTTCAAACAGCTCTTGTTTATTCACAGGCCAGAACAGAACTGAACTGAACTGAAGGGTTCAGCCAGCCTGCTTATATAGAGCTTCAGTACAACGTGACTGTAACAACTTTCTGTAACTATCCAATCACTGAACGTCACTTTCGATCCCTTATTTGCATATGTGAACCTGAGTAAAAACTATCTACAGTATCCCCTGCTGGCCCAGGGTGAGAACTTCAGTACATAACAGTTTGGGAGATTATAGCCAATTAGGGGGTTGCCTCTAAGCAGAAGCACTAGAAACAGGGGTGATGTTTGTTCAGTGGTATGCCACCTCTGAGACCCCACAATTGAGCTGCTGCTTCTGTAATGCACAAGACAGGGCTGAGGAAAAGAAGAACAGAAAGATCAACCCAACATGGTTAACATTTTCAAAGGAGCAAATAATAACCCACCATCCACTGAGCACAGACTGCTTTCCCACTGGCTAGACACACGTGTCCAATTCTGGGCATCAGAATTTAGGAAGTGGAACGTGTGCAGAGGAGGACAACCAAGATGTTCAAAGGTCTGGAAGCCAAGCCTTATGAGGAATGGTTGAAGGAGCTGTGCCTTTTTAGCCTGGAAAAGAGGAGACTGAGAGCAGATATGATTGATTAAACTGATGGAATATGCGCAGCTTGCAGACCTGACTTATAGAATAAGAGAACAAGAAGAACGTCCATTTAAAGGAGATTGGAAAATGCTTATTGACTATATGGGGGGAGGGACTGTGTACACTTGAAAACATTGGCAGCATTAAGATAAATTCAACAGCGTAAATAAGTCTTGATGGATGCAATAATGGAATATGTAATGGTTTGGTGTATATAAACTATGCAGGGATTTATGCTATGCATACAATTCTATGATTCTTTATGGCCAGTACAGTAAAGCTTATTTCAGACATATCTGTATGAAAGTATAACTACTGTTTAAGTTGGGCAGGAGCCCTTCACAGGCTGGTTTTGACCCATAAATTTCCAGTGGCTGACTACTGATGAAAATTAACATGTAGACTCATGATAGCCACCCCAAATAAACCAGGGGCCTCTTGTTTTGCAGAGAAGTAATTTATATTTTGGTTAGCAATTATTATTTTTCTATTGCTTTTCATTGATGCTGCAATAACTTTGTTGAAAGGTCACATCTTTGACACCGTGAAGCCCCCCCAAACAAGTGTCATTCTTTCATATGGGTAATATGATGCAAAACAGGATGGAGGTCAGGTTCCTTTAACAGCAATGCAGTCAATGGAATTTCATCATACAGCTGGACCTGCCAATTTCCCTCTTCAACACAACTATTAACCAGGCAGGAACCCTCTCTAACTTCATTCCTGCAGATTGCACCAGACATTCAGAAGGACATGTTTTCTCAGCTCTCTTAGGAGGACAATTCACTGCCAACTTACACTGAGGAAGCTGCCTCTTGTTGTAAGTTGACTTCTCCAACATAGTTCTCTCCAAATGTCCTGGACTACAACTCCCATTGGCCATGTTGGCAGGGTCTGGGAGATGCCAAATCTGGAGGGCTAAATCTAAACAAATTTGGAGTGTGCAAACAGCACAATGCAGGGAACTATGTTGGGCAGTGACGTGCCAAACTAATCCCAGAATCTTCATTCCATGTGTAGCACCCTGACCTTCCTGCACTGAACAGGGAGCTCTGAATCTAAGCTTGTATACATGATCACTGTTTAGATGCCTGTGTAAAGCCTGGATAATTCAAGGTTCCTAATTGTGGAGGCTTCTAACTATGTGCATTTGGATGCAGCTAGGAGCTTCCTTCAGGTCTTCTCTTTTAACATAGGAAGGTCTCCTGTGGGGACAGTGTTTTTGTGAGCATGGCTCATTTCTGCTGTCTTCAGACATTTGCATTGAACATCTAAGGAGGGCTCATAGAGTGAGCTAATAAGACCACTGTGATATAAACTTGGCAGGTAATTTCTCTACTTCACCTTGAAAGTACCGAAAAAATGACAGAGGAGTGTCAAGGGGTGTCGTTTTTTACTGACATTTATCAAAAACACGCAACAATGACATTAAAAAGCATCAAGACTTTTAATTCCTCATAGTGATGAATTAATTACCTGATTTGTTTGTGTTGGCAGGGGGAAAAATAGCACGCACAAATATTATACTCTGAGACCGCTTCTTATTCAGTAATTGTTTTTCAAACCACAGCAGCTCAGCTTCTTGATAAAAGATTGGGTAATATTTACCAGAATAAATATAGTAATTGAACTGGGAAGATTGATTTTTTTATGTCAATATAATACCATGAGACTGGAAAGCCGCCAGCTTATTTATTTCATACACCAGCTGGATGGGATTAAGTTCAACAAAGTGGGAAATATCTCAAAGTATATGTGAGGAGGGGAATGCTATGGCAATTAATTGCCAATGTATCTTCACATTAAAATTCAGTCATTACATGTAAACTATAAACACCAGTTACAATTTAAATCTCTTTAAAGTTTCTGAAAGAAACCAGAACTACATCTATTTAAATGGACAGAGATTACTTATATCCTTATTTTATTTTCTAATTTACTAGCAGTTTCTTTTTAATCTAGTGGTGTTTTGAGAGTTTTAGCAGATGGCTGGGATTTTACATAAGCTGTCGTGGCTTGCCGATACATGCCCTTTCTGAAAATAAAAAATAAAACTTGCTTGGATTAAATTAATCAAACGTTAAATAAAGGAGTCAGACCTAAACCTTGTTCTTTCTGGATTTCAAAGCACATGCAAATAAGAGAAAGGGGTCCTTCATTCCAACATCACATTTCTAGCCCACATGAGTCGGCAAGGCTATAGCACATGCTCAGAAACGTAGCACTGTCTCACAGCTTACTACATGCTGACATCTTCTCAGGCTAGGATAAACTCAGGGGAATTCAGAAAATAAAATAAAATGGTGATCACTGAAAGAACTGAGCCCCACCACTTGTTCAGATGAATACAGTGGTACCTCGGGTTACATACGCTTCAGGTTACAGACTCCGCTAACCCAGAAATATTACCTCAAATTAAGAACTTTCCTTCAGGATGAGAACAGAAATCGTACAGCTGTGGAGCAGCAGGAGGAGGAGGCCACATTAGCTAAAGTGGTGCTTCAGGTTAAGAACAGTTTCAGGTTAAGAACAGACCTCCGGAACGAATTAAGTTATTAACCCGAGGTACCACTGTACTCTGATTGTTAGAGAACAGTAAGATGGCATATTATCACCTCTCAAATTCCACTGAGCAGTGAGCTCGAGTCACCATAAGTCAAGGACACCAAACTAGAAGAGAACCGCCACACAGAAGCACCCCAAAAGTATTACCAGACAAGTCTGCTGGGCCAGAGCCCTTCTGAGCAGAGGATGTGCCACTGCTATCCTTGGACTTGTGGATGACCCAGTGAGACTGGAAGCTTCCCCACTTAGTAGAGTGGGCTGTGCTCCTTTGCTTAAAGCAGAACCTCCCAGTGTTTGTGGGGCTGACTATTTGGATGCTGCTGCTGCTGTATGGCATAGGGAGCAGTGTTGTAAGCATGTGTCCAATCCCGAGAGCGCTGAGAGCACATTCATGGTGCTCTGAGCCTCTTTTTCGTGCACATCTGATTGGGCCTACCATTGGCTGAGGTTCTGGCAACTCTGTTCACATCTCATTCTTTCCCCTATTTCTCTTGTCGCCCCCCCCCCCCCCCCGGTTCTTCTGTTTACATCCCTCAGAGCTCAATTCCAGGTTATTTGTTTTTCTCAGACTTAGGTCTGCAGTGTTTCCTTGTTGTACTGGGCCAGGGGGGCTGGGCGGATGATGGACCTTTGCCCCTCCAAATGTTGCTCAACACCCATCAGTCCTGGATTTTGGCCATGCTTGCTGGGGCTGATAGGAGTCACAGTTCAGCAATGTTTGGAGGACCACAGTTTCCCCACCCAGGGCCATCTTACCCATAGGTGCTAGGGGTGCAGGGCACCTGGGTGCGGGCTCTCAGGGGCGCCAGGCTGAGAGTCTGGGGCCCGAGAGTTGAATCTGGGGAAGAGCCCCCCCCCACCAGTCAGAGCGCTGTGGGAGGCTCTTCTGCTGCAGGCGGCTCTCCACCCCAACCCCCAACCCCCTGCCCTCCTGTCCAGCATCTGACGGCAGAGTCATCGTCAAAGTCTTAAGGTGCCACGGCGCCATGGGACTAAAGCGAGTGGGAGCTCTGGGTCCCCGGACAGGTTTTCACAAGCTGCCTGCAGAGGCTTGCCACTTGGGTGCCCGGAGGCCACCAGCCTAAACTTTCCTCCTTCCTTTTGTCTGCCTTCCAAATTTTAGGTGCCTTGCTGGAGACAGAGGGCAGCATGTGAGCAGGTGTGCTGGTCCTGTGGGTTAACCGTGAGGCGAGGCCCAAGTCCAGTCCGAGGTCGAGGGGCTGTCCATCAAAGCTGAAGCAGGGTCCAAGGCAGGGAGTCGGGTGAGGTCAGGAACTCTGGCAGAAGAGGGTACAGGCAGGAACTGGCTACCAACAATGTTGATCCTGCAACTTGGGACTGGGGCTGGCTGGCTTTTATCTGCCCCAAGGCATAGGGCGGCCCTGGTCCACAGGTGACTCGCCTCTCCTGGCCTGGAGGCGAGCACTCCTCCTGCGGGAACTTAGTTCCCTCCGCCTCTCTGCCCTGAGCCTCTGCAGCTCAAGAGAGGCTGGAGGGTTACCAGACCCAGAGGCAACCTCAGCTTCCCCTGACGGGGCTGAGAGTGGAGCACCTTCAGGCAATGGGTCCTCCACTCCCTCAGGACCCAGAGCAGACTCAGCTGGTGCCTGCACCTGAGGATACAGCACAGGTGAGGACCCTTCAGGCTCATGCCCCAGCCCCGGCTCAGCTGGTTCTGGAGGCAGGGAATCCTGTGCAGGCTGGGATTCCTCAGGTTCAGCCTCTGAGTCCAAATCCCAGGCCATCACACCAGGGAGGGCAACACAGGTGACAAAGAAATCAGCTCAGCGAAGTCCCTAGCCCTTTTATTTGATTTGTAACCTCCATCCCTTTCACCAACACCTAGCATCTGACTGAGCTCCGGCCACAGCAGCTCCGTCCAGAAGCCGGTGTGTGTGTGTGCGGCCGCGCCGGTCAGATTTTTGCACCCTGGCGCCGCATATGCTGAAGACAGCCCTGTCCCCACGCCTACTTAGAAGTATTACTTGAGTTTGCTTCTACAGTTGATCCAGTCTTGAAGACCAAGAACCCCATTTCATTTTTCTCCCAAACTATTCAAAATGAATGATCAAGCAGTATGCCTCTGAATATTAATTGCTATGGATATGAATCATCTCCTTGGCTTGGGGGTCAAAATAAGGATATCCTACCATACCCTCCAACATTTTTCCGATGGAAATAGGGACGTCCTAAGGAGAAGCTGGACATCCCAGAATCAACAAACACCCCTATGGCTCTGAATCATTCAGCAATGGCTCTAGGTACACCCCATTCTGAGACTAGCATATGGACTTCTCATACACATTGCTGCAAGGAATATTGATGAAGACCAGGGAGGTTTACCTGAAACCTTCATTATACACTTTTAGGCGCCAGGCAAAAATGTTCCTCTTCAACCAGGTCTCTGGCCGATTGACATCCAATGCCTTTTAAAAATGTGTTGGGGAGTGGGGGATTATTGGGTTGTTCTTGTTTTATTTTCATGATGTATTTTGTGTTTATAATATAATACAGTGGTACCTTGTATCTGTTCCGGAAGCCCATTCTTAAACCAAAGCGTTTTTAAACCAAGGCACACTTTCCCATAGCAGCGGGGGACTCAGTTTACAAATAGAACACACTCAACAGGAAGCGGAACATGTTCTGCTTCCAAGGCAAAGTTCACAAACCAAAACACCTACAGTGGTACCTCAGGTTACAAACACCTCGGGTTACAGACTCCGCTAACCCGGAAGTAGTACCTCGGGTTAAGAACTTTGCCCCAGGATGAGAACAGAAATCGCACACTGGTGGCGCGGCATCAGCGGGAGGTCCCATTAGCTAAAGTGGTACCTCAGGGTAAGAATGGTTTAACGTTAAAAACGAACCTCCGGAACAAATTAAGTTCGTAACCAGAGGTACTGCTGTACTTCCGGATTTGCAGCATTCTTAATCCAAGTTGCTCATAAACTAAACTGTTCTTAAACCAAGGTACCACTATTATTATACATAATATTATTATATATATTATTATTATTATTATATTATATATAATAATAATATAATATAATATAATATAATATAATATAATATAATATAATATAATATAATATAATATAATATAATATAATATAATATAATAT
>JAXCMG010000024.1:3740814-3798035 GCA_034642415.1 Podarcis siculus | reverse complement strand
CCCCCCAACTTGGCTGGAAGGCTGGCAGGGGGAGAAGCCTGCTCCTCCCCATTGCCAGCCCTGCAAACTCGGGGGACAGCGGGAGAGGCGCAGCGCGCCATCCCGCTGTCTCCCGACATGGTTTGGAGGCTGGCGGAGGGCTTCCTCCTCCCCCAGCCCCGCAAGCTCCCAGAGCGATGCCAAAGCTGCGCGCAGCTTCGGCATGGCTCTGGGTCCCGTTCTGGGGGAGGGGGAAGCTCGGGCTTCCCCCGCCCCAGCCCCACGCCTGGCGGTGGGGGAATATTTTTTTTCCCCTTTATTCCCCCCCCCCCCGCCAATTTTTCCCGCGGCCCACCAGGCAACGTCTTGCGGCACATTAGTGTGCCGCGGAACACCGGTTGGGAAACACTGATCTAGAGCAGTGCATCGATTCTGTGTAGTCTTCTCAACATATTTTGAAGTTTGAGTTTAAGTCTAGATGCCTTGGGGTGGATAGATGACCCACTTGATAGCAATTTCTCCTCTACTTCTAAGCAGTTATATTATAAATTGAATGTGGATACTTGATACAATTTCCTATGCAATGGTGCAAACTCCACTCATTTTGGTTTTGTCCTACCTACTATTAGCATGTGACTCCCCCCCTGAAAAAAACCAGGTACCCCACAGGGAACATAGCACTTGACCCCCATCCTTGCTCTATACAAAATGGTGCATGTACAAATGTGGTCTTCTCAATTGCTCCCCTGCATTTTTGGAGTGCCTTTTCCCCCAGGGGGACATTATAGATTCCAGCTATGGGTAGCTTAACTGTAAGAGTTCATTGAATTGCGGCCAATGTGATGAAAGCATCAGTCGGACAAAGTAGCATGCAAAAAATTCACCCAAACACAGAAGAATCGAGATGAGCTCGATCCAAATTTTATGTTAAAATCAAGACCAGGTTAAGCGCTAGCAGCTAGTTGACCATCTCTGCTAAAAACAACCACCACCTAGTTTTTCTTCCATGTAAACGACTTGAAGTGAATTTAAAATACAGGATTTGTGCTCAGTTGAACTTCTCCATTCTGCTACAGCAATTTTTACAGGGATGGTCAACTAACAGCTAGCAGGCAGCATTTAGTCCAGATTGATCTGCACCACAGCCCACATTTTCTGTGGCAGGTTGAGCAAGCAAAGGCACTCCTCACACCTGAAAATGAGAGGTTACCCTGGTAAGGAAATGGCCTCTGGGACTAGCTCTTATTTCCAATGGATCCCATTGAAGGGGACAAGTGATCAGCTGTGGTGGCGGAACTATGAATTGGTGTCTGAAGTCAATGTTAAGACTAAATGGTGGTGAATAAATGCTAATTGAGTTAGGAGCTGGTATTCTTCTGTTTTGGGTAGGTTTGGAGTCAATCAGCAATGCTGATGGCATGTGGTACAGTCTATCCCAAACTGCCACTTCAGACCATAGATTACCTGAATGCTTCACATTTTTTTTATAAGAAAATCCTCCCTGCATATTGACATGTTGAGAAAAAAGATTTTATTTTAACATGTATTCTGATGTGCAAACTTTCAATGGGCTGGGATTTTAACACCCCCGCCCCCCCGGAGAAGCATTGAAATATGTATAACTTGAATCCAAGATGGCCTGTACCACATCAATTGCAAGTTGATAACCGAAGGACAGCGAGGTTAACACGAAGGAAGATGGCGGCTGTAACAACTTCTCCTCAGTGAACCTTCCTGGATTACAAACCTTTACAGCCTTTTACAGCTGTCTTTATAGCTGTTTTTATTAGACTTTTAAATTATTTTACCTCTCTTAGAAGTTTTAATCGTTTTATCTCTACTGTTGGCCAGTCGTGGCCAATATACGTATCAACAAGGATATTCAAACCTTCTGCTGAGAAAGCCTGCTGCTGATTAGAAACGCCGCCTTGAGACGGGGTTATGTTGAGCAGTGGAGGAGGAGTAGCATCATATTTCTGCATTCTTGACATCCTTCTTGCAGGACTACAATTCAACTGGCGAAGTAAGAGATTGGTATCTCAAAAGACTCTCTTGGTGCCTCCTTTTTTCTGTTGGTGAGTGCGTAAAATTATACACAGTATAGAGAACTCAGGAAAAAGGAAAATATATAATTTTATTCAAAACAACTTGAGCATCAAAGGAATCTATGAACTGATAATAACAAAATACTGCACTGGATGGATACAGCAACTCTTCCTGTTTGCAGATTACGGATGAGATTATCAAGCAATTTCTCACTCTTTGATCCCCCAATTCAGCAACGGCATCTTTAACAGAACCATATTGTAACAGTTTGGAAATAAATAAATTTATGCAATACAATGCAAAAGTCATGTGATATAATGTGTCATGTGTAATTTAAGAATCAAGCCTCCTTACAAATTGTTTTAGCATCCAGAATCTAAAGCAGGGATGAGCAACGTATAGTCAGTCATATAGTTGCATAAAAAACCCCATGTTATATTTTTGCAACTTGTGGTCAGTTGTTAGAATCCTGAGATTCCCAGATTGCATGTAAAAAAAAAAACCAAGTAAGGTTTTAGCCCTCATTGTGGTGAAGAGAAGATCATGATGGCAACAAATATTAAAGGCTCAAAATATGTGTATTTTAAGGAATAAAATGCTTGTGGAAAGAATAACAAATCTTTGTATCCAAATTAAGTTCTAAGAAATTTGGTTTTAAGAACTGGCATTTGAACTTCATGTGTATGTATATCAAATGAAGGGCAACATAGATAAGAATTGACCTCTCTTTGACTTTCTAGATTGCACTGACAACATTCAGGAGTGACACGTAAGAAAGAGTATCACTTGTGAAAGTGTTCCATCAGGTTGAATTAAGCTTTTTTTTGCAACAACTTCCGAGCAACTGCAATCAATGTAACACGACCAGTATGGATTGGCATTGATTCTATTTATGAAAATGATATGCGAATAATGGAACTGTGTTGCAGCTCCTGATTGTTCCAGCAAACATTCTGGGCACTGGGAAATTGATGGGTAGCTTAGGGGATGCTGGCAATTCTGATCAACCAACCAACCAGACAGCATGCAGTTACAGGGCTTAGGAGGATACTTCACAGCTAATCCTTCACATCCCATTCCAGCTCCATCCTAGTCCACACAGTTTGGCTTGTACTAAGGGCAGATTAGATGCCCTGCTATAATGCTTTGGAGGGTGTCTCCCATTGCCCTGCTGTACAGGTGCAAATCTAGGACAAACATGGAGCAGAGGCACTATGTAAGGGGCTGGGCATTCCTGCTGACTGCATTATGTATGGCCCCCAATAGTCCTTTCGTACATGCAGAGGCCAGAAACTGGATCATATCCTGCATTGTGTACAAGCAAGCTCACCGTTGCCAAAGACGCTGTCCACTCCTGAATCAAAATTATCTGCTATAACTTTCAAGCAAACTACATTAACTAAATACTTCCTTGGAAATATTAAAAATAACCTATGTGTTGAGATTAAAAATTAAAATACAGCCTTTCTGGATATCCATACATATTTTCCAGTAGAAATATACTTTATAATTCTACAAACAACATTTTATATTAAAGCTTTCAGTCTGCAAATCATTATGATTTAACATGGCAAAACAAGTGTTTTGGTTCTTGTCTTTAAAACTCCCTTTTTGGTGAAGGAGATTGGAAGGGGCACAACATGGACAAATAATGGGAATCAGCAAAAATAAGTGATTGCAAATGATACAAACACCACATTTATTTAGAAAAATAAACTGAAAATGCCTGTTTGGCTGGTACATTTTCCATGAAGGACAGATAATTGGCTATAAAAATGTTATGTGTCAAATACGTAGTAGAAATGTTTTTTTCTCTTTCATTTATCCTATTAACTCGGAGGGTACCGTCAATGTGAGCAGTATAGGTCAATTTCTTTGCTGTTACAATGATACAAAAATGTATTAAAAATTAGATCTGTCCTAAAATCCATGTTAGCCTGTTGATGCTTTTTCTATTATTTTTTAATATATCTCAGGCTTAAGAAGCAACAATTTGCCTTCCGAGAAAGATTCCAGATGTGACGGGATAGAAGGGCATTAACTTTTCTTCACTTTTGATGATGGGCTTTTAATCTCCTGTAGAAGCCCCTCAAGGTACATCTTCCTGCGGGCAGAAATTTCATGAGGCCATCTGTGCAAATGATGGCCTACATATCATTCCCCTGAATGGAAGTGACAGTGCAAATATTAGAAGTGCATTGAGATGCGATCTGTAACAACTGAATTATTTCGGCAGAGGACAGGAAACAACATCTTTCCAAGCATCTTCGAAGCTTTCGTCCTTTCTTCATCTATGGCTTTGAATTTGCACAAGGGACAACAACGGCCTTCTCTTTCCACCCACGATGACCAATCTTTCATTGGGACTAAATGCACTGATTGCTCTTGAGTCGTTTAAGTGCTTCATCCTTTCATTCAGCTACATATATTTAAATTTTAAAAAATTGGACACTTGCTGGACCATGTGATTACTAACTGGCTGTTCTCAATTTCTTTGCATCGAAATCCATTCGCAGCAGGATCTGGAGATGGCTGTTTCTTTGACGGGGTAAGATCGTTACTCCTTTTTCTTCCTGTGTCAGAGTGAATGGTACTTAAGGCTGTGGCTTTTGTTAGGGCTCAGCTCGTAGCTGCTGGATATGAGTCCGGTGATTTAATGCAGATTACTCCAGTGATCAGTTGTGCTCTGGCTCAAGGGCTCCCGTGCTCTAAGAAGGCTCCCTGTTGTTACAATTAAATATGGCCTGAAAGAAGTTGCTGTGTCGAAACTGTCATGGGAGAAATTGATTAACATGCCTCCAAAGGTTGACATTCCTTCTAGCCCGAAGGAGCTGCAAGGGAACAAAGAAATAAAAGAGTGGCAGGTTAAAAAACACATATTATATGTATATGCACACATATAGCCAGTTAAAATACCATCTCTTATTGGTACTCATGCAGCTCTGAATGCTCAAACTGTTGTGAATCTGTCGATCCAATTGTCTACTTATCAGTTGCCAGCTTTGTCTCAATGCCTCCTGTTGAGTTCTATGGGCCAAAATAAAAGAGCTGGAATCCTGGAGATCAAACCTGTTTCTGACTCCTGATCTCGAAAAATGTTTATGCCCCAATAATGTCCCTCAGAGCATACCATTCTCTTCTCTGAAACATGCTGAACAACTGATCTTCATTGTGGACAAAGTAACATGGAAACTTGATTTCAATGGGATTAAGATGCATACTAAACCACTATGATTCCCCCACCCCAATTGAGCAGTAAAAAAATGTATGAAATAAATAAACACTGCTAGACTCAGAGGTGCCAACTTGAATAAAATATTTGGGGGCAGGTAAGCCTCGCCCCACATAATCGATCACATGATGTGGCACATACACACTATTTGAATGGTGGTGCCCATCTACTGTGGAGGGGCCAGCTCCCTCAAATCCTTTATGGGGAAGTCAAGGGACCTCAGCCCCTAGGAGTTGGCTCCTATGGCTAGAATCTTGGCTTGATCGGTAAAATACCATTCCAGCGAAATCATTCAGGCAAAAATCTGATGGTATTTTAGAAATGTACAGTGCAATTCTATGAATGGCTGTTCAAAAGATAAGTCCCACTGAATTCCATGAAACTTACTTCCAGGTAATCGGGGACAGGATTTCAACCCGACGGGGTTTTCCACATATTAAATTTATTTATACGTTGGTTGTCAGACGTTACACAAGTCAGTCAGCAAACATGACTAGTGCTTGCTTAAAGAGAGCATTCACGGCCGGAGTGCACAGCTTCACACTATACATGCGTGTATTAAAGTTGCACAACTTGAGAATTTATAAAACAGGTACCCGCAAGACCGTTCTCATTTCCACTTCACACTTGGGGTGATCTGACATGCCATCTCAAATCCAGTCTTTACCAAGAGCTCAGTGACTAATCACTTATTCATCACAGACTTATGATGGGCCTACCAGTAGCAGCTTTGCAGCCAAGGCCTGATGCCATGCCCCATACTTCAGACCAAATTTTAATTAAACGCAGCTGTGAATACAGCTACAGTACCTGCTACTGCTTCAGTACCCTGTCCAGGCCCTGAAAGAATCCTTACATATAAAATTAATCCTTAGGCCTTTTCTTTTTAAGGAGAGTCTTTGGAAAGTCAAGCCCCATTTCAAAGGAAGTTGTACTTCAAACAGAAGCCTTGGTACACTGTTAAATATAAATATTTCAAAAATTCCATCTATTAAATAATCCATTGGCGTAGCCCATTCTTTTGCTCAGCCTCTTTCTATGATAATGCTCTGCACACACCACAAGGAAAGCTGTGGTCTGCTGAATCAGGACTATCTTCAGAAACCATGTGATCACCTGTAGTACATGTGGGTTCACCATTTTACAGTCACAACTAGCTGGACAGCTGAGATAAACTCCTTCCAAAATCTTCCCAACCCTGAATATGGCATGTCCAATTTCAACATGCTTTGTTTTTTAAATTGTGCACAGGAAGATTTTTACTGAGCATAAAGAGAGATGACCAATGCCTTCATGTCCTAGTTGTCATGCATACATACATATATCATTTTATTTGTCTATTGCCTTTCCACAGTTAAAACCATGATCAAGGCGGCTTACCAAAAAAATGCATAATTCAAAACATAAGAAAAGTAGTCATGAACAATAATAAAACATCAAAAAGTATGCAATCAAATTTTTAAAATTATACCTAAATTACACCCTCAACAAAATCGCCCAGCCCAAGAGTGTTCAGGAGCCTCAGCTTTTGTAGAAGGAGTCAATCAGGGTCCCAATATCCCAGGCCAGGTGGGAAAAGGCCAGCAAGGCAGGGAGCAGGTCTTCCATGACTCACAGCCAAGATTTCAGCTTCCCGCAGACATCAGGTTGGAAACTGTGGGAAACAGGGTGCTGAGCGAGATGACGGTGTCTGAGTATGTGATGGGGCAGACCTATGGAACCACCCTCCCAACACCTGTGCTATGGCTGCTTACCTGAAAAGGGTTGAGATGGAATGAGCTTGTGGGCACACAGTTGCACCAACATGTAATGGCAGAGCTTCATGCTCTGGCACCAGGGGGAGGAGAGCAGGCGGGGGCGTGCCTGGTGTGTGTCCCGGGGGCATGGTGTGCCACCCGCAGGGTCATGGCACATGTCCTGGGGGTGTGGCATGCCACCTGTGGGCGCGCGGCACCCAGCGGGATTGCACTGCCAGGGGTGGTGTGCTCCCCCCTTCCTCCGCCAGTGCCAACATGCAGCTCCAATCTTGGCACTGTCTGGCACCAACCCCATCAAACAAGCAGCAAACAAACTGCCCTGCCTACTGTTAAAAAGGTCTTTTATCTGGCTCCTCTATCATACACTATTGATGAATCTAGCTAGTAGTGGCTTTTGAAGAACTTAAGAGACAGGCCTTGACCAGTTGTGCTACCCGCTATCTGCAAAATGGAAATGTCAGGGATTAATAAACCTTGCACTTATATGTTTTCTACCACTGAATTTTGTGCAAACAAACAGGGACGATCTAAGAATTACACTCGAGAGCAGGGATTCACGTATATTTGTGATGGCTGGGAGAAACAAAACACACACACACACATGCCACAGCACTGACAACCTGCCGACCTGGGTGCTTTCCAGGCTGCCGTGAAAGATGCTGAGTTTACAAGTTTTGAAAGGCTGCAGAAACTTGCAACTGTCTGGGACCAGAAAGTAAATGTGCGTTCTTTACAGCTCACTTATTATCATCAATAATGAATATTCTGTAATTGGATCTTAGTTAAAAATTCTGTTGATGCAAGGAGCCAAGAGAGAATCCATAGCACTTCCCTGAAGCTATTTTGGTTCTTTGTCTCGAACAGGGGTGTTACATAGCAACATTTCCCCCTTCAATAAAACAGGGACTAGGATTCTCAACTCAAGACAAATTTTCAGAACGATGCATACAGTAATTGGTGAAGTTTCCCCCCACAAGCTCGTGATCAAATTGACATAATACGAATACATGCGGGCGTTAATTATTGCAGCATCATCCAATTCCGCAAGGAGCTTTTGAACAGATGGATGTAGTTTTAAACATACATTAAAAAATAATGATATGACATTGCGATTCTGTTGGTATGTAGCCCTGCTGAAGAAAGTTTAAGAACTCTTTTGGAGCTTCACAACTTTCTTTGTTTTTTTCCTTTTAAGGAAGAATTGTGATTTATTTTTTTACTCCCGCTCAGAATTAGATGACATTTGCAGGGTGCATCCTGCTAAATTTCAGAAGTGGTGCAGTAATATTTCCATGACAGTTTTGGGATGGGTAAAAAAGAATCACTCAAACTTTCCTAGTGTTTTGTAGTCAACAATAGACATAAGAGAGATGCCATTGGGTAAAAAAAACCTGATGAGCTATGGACAACTAGGTCTGTGGGGCTTTTTCTGCCTCACACATTTAAAATTGATTTGGCAGCAGCAAGAACTAAAACTAATTTGCTTTCCGCTTAACGGCATCCCCTCTGAATAGAAGGTTGATCCAAGAGTCACAACAGCGCTCTTTGTAGTATTTCAGATTTAAGCAAATTCCAATCCTCTTAAGTATAGAAAACAACATTTTGTTCTCTTCTAAATAAACCAACTTGCCTTCATCAGTTCTGCCTTATCCTTGTGAATGTGTGAATTCATAAACAGGCTGGAACCAACATGTTGCCCCAAGATATCCTCTACTATGAAGCCTGCATTATCGTGGCACTGTATGACTGACCATTTATTGAATTTCTATCCCACCTTCCCTCCCAAAGGACTCCAGGGTTTCAAACAGACCAAAGAACCTTAGTATAATCCTTCCATATTGTAAGTGCAAAAACTGGTTGCGCAGAGTATTAAGAGTTGGGTCGCCGCATAAGAACACACAGCTCTGACTGCTATTTTCCCATTCCCAGAGTAATCAGAAGTGAAATGAAATCAGAACTATACTGAAAAGAACAAACAAGTCATCTTGCTCTCATATCAAATGTGAATTGCAGAATGTATTTCTTCAGCCCCCACTAAGGCAGATGGGCAAGTTTTGTAGCACAAATTTGAGTGCTGGGAGAGTAGCCACTAGTATCAAAGGCTATTAAATATGCTATACCAAAGCCTGGAAAGAAGGTCATTTTGCATAATCCAAGAACACCGATATTTTTACAACCTAATATTTGTATAGCCAACAGGCATCGTTATACTAAACTAGATCTATGCATAGCTTGTTTCAAAGAAACTCAAGAGTTTTATAATCCCACAACAACCCATAATTGATGGTTAGGCTGGGAGGGAGTGACTTGACAAGGTCCTCTAACAGTGCAATCCTATATATGTCTAATCAGACGTCCAGATCAGCAGGTACAGGGTTGTAGCCTATGAAATCTTCAAAGCTCAGTGTAGATATGAACCAGAAGTCTTGTTCAAAATTACATATATCCTAAGTCAAATGCTGTGAATTGCAGCTGGACAGGGAAAGGCATTTGACAATTTCGTCTTCTATATTCATCTACCCAGAGCAACACTTCAGAGAAGACAAATGGTAGGTGGAAGCCCATAAATGTTGTTTACCTCAGAGCCCAACATTTATCTCATTCTCCCCAATTTCTGCCAATTCTTTTCTCTCTTCTCCAAGCAGAATACACATCATTTAAGCACTAAGCAAGATAGAAACTGCTCTAGCAACATGCAGCAGTGCAAGGAAAGAAGATTGCTTTCGCAAAGTTTTAGTTTCCAACAATAGCTATATTGTTATACTATCTTTTTAAAATGTGCTGTTAGAAAGTTGCCCAGACTGTTTGAAACCCTTCTGAGTAGAGCCTACCTTCCAAATGATAAGGAAATCTGTACCTAAGCCTTTCAGGGATTCAGTGCAAACAAATCCAGGATTACTTAAGTGGGTTAACCCCATCCCAATGGTGGTTAGTGCTCACTAGAACTGGTGGGATTACTGGGAGGTCATGGGAATGGGGCCAATGAGGAAATGGATGTGTGGCCTGGTTCCAGTTTTCTCTCTGTCCTCCTCCCTTCCAAAGATATATGAATATATAAGCATGGCAGTTTTACAAAATAGTACTTAGCTAAACTAGACTGTGTCTTACTTTGCTTCAAGAGTCCCCACTTTCACGGCTGCTTATCTGATAGGGAAAATGTTGTGTGGCCTCTACCTCTTCTGTTTCTCTCCCTACCCTTCACTCTTGCAAAGAAATAGTGATCGCTTAACTGTTGCAGTGGGGATGTGGGTGGCGCTGTGGGTTAAACCACAGAGCCTAGGACTTGCCGATCAGAAGGTCGGCGGTTCGAATCCCCGCGACAGGGTGAGCTTCCATTGCTCGGTCCCAGCTCCTGCCAACCTAGCAGTTCGAAAGCACATCAAAGTGCAAGTAAATAAATAGGTACCACTCTGGCAGGAAGGTAAACGGCGTTCCCGTGCGCTGCTCTGGTTTGCCAGAAGCGGCTTAATCATGCTGGCCACATGACCTGGAAGCTGTACGCTGGCTCCCTCGGCCAATAAAGCGAGATGAGCACCGCAACCCCAGTGCCGGACACGACTGGACCTAATGGTCAGGGGTCCCTTTACCTTTACCTTTAACTGTTGCAGTGGTAGTTAGTGCCTAAGTAAGCTATAAAGCCCTACGCTTGTCTTCATGATAATCCACACAGAACACAGTGGGGTTTACGAACAAAATCAAATAGGACTGTGTCAGCAACCACCCCTGCTTATATGAATAATCAAAATTTTATTATTTATACGCTGCCCATCAGACTGGGTTGCCCCCACTCTGCTTGCAAAGTTTGTTTTAAAAAGGAACAAAATAGTTCAGTTCATCCAAATGCACTTTTTAGTTTGTAATGCAAAGAACAGAGAAGGGACTGTACTATAGCTTTGTGGAGCTTTGGCAAGTGGGCAGTGCCCTAACTGCACTGAGTGAAGGCCCTTCATTGCCTACATACATTGGTGCAGAACACTGCGACTTACGTAGTGAGTAGTGCTCCTTATCAGGCACACATCACCCCAGTGCACTGGTTGCAAATTAGCCACTCAAACAGTTTTAAGATCTTGCTATTTGCTTTAAACAGCTCTGGACCAGGTTACCTGAAACACCCACTGCCCGGTATGAGCATCAATACCAGCCATTTTCCTGGTGATTATCGGCTTATGGTAACATGGAGAAAAGCTTTTTCACTTAGTGGCACCCATGTCGTGGAATGCTCTCCCTGCTGATAAACAAGAGGTGCCACTGGCCTTCCACTGGATCCCGAAGATGCAGTTGCTTAGACAAGCATTCCCCCGGTCTCCCGATCAAATGGTTTTAATTGCTTTTTTTATAGTTATGCTGTTTTAATGGGCTTGTTTCATTGTGCATTTTAATTATTGATACCTTTAATGTTTGGATGAAATAGTTTTATTGTGTATTTTAATTACATGGGGATGTATTTTTGTATAATTGACTTTACCCTTTCAAATTAGTTAATTAATTAATTATAGTCATGGTATTGTTGCCTTGTTTGCTTTGGGGAGCTCGTACATGTTAGGAGAAGAAGAAGGAAGAATACAAATAACAAAATTCGTATCAGTCGAAGTACTGCCATAGATTTGCTCCTCCCGAAAAACAGCTTTTCAGTCTGTAGGATAACAGCTTCTACTTAAAGAATTATCATTTGTTTTAGGATAGGAATGTTTCTGGTTAAAAAGGAAAAGAAAAGCCTGGAAACAGTGGCTCTCAAACTCCACCTCTATGATCTGCCCAGTTTTGCTCAAACAAGATTGTCCAGATTGGATGTGACCCGCCCCCCCCCCAAGTTTACTACTGCCCTGTTCAAGCTTAAGCAATTTGGGGGGCGGGGGGGGGAGGAAATCTTTGCTACTATGGCTGTAGCATGGCAGGGACACTTAATAGTTGAAGGATAAATGGAAGCTCTTTATTCAAGGAATTGTATAAGTATTGAAAAGCTTCCGAACATTACCTGTTTTATTCAGTTGATACATTTCTGATGCCTACTGTTCACAAGCTCTTGGGCTTCGTAATAGGGTAATAGGATTAGTGAAGTTTCTATTGGTTCTGAGGAAATAACCAATTTTCCACTCATCGCTTTGAACACCCACATGAATATGTAGCAGCTTACTGGCCACTTCCCTACTTGGTGCTCTGATGAATGGAATTTTAATAAAAATGGGGACTTGAATAGCAGTAGGCTGAACTAGATGTTCTATATATTGCATTCTGTAAGGCTGGGATGGGGAACCCTCCTGTGGCCCTCCACATGTTATTGAACTCCCCAACTCCCATCAGCCCCGGCTGACACAGCCAATGGCCAGAGATGCTGGGGTTTAGTCCAACGATATCTGGAGGGTCACGGGCTTCCTAGCCTTACAGTAGCTATTTAGAACAGAATAGTGTGAAGACTGAATCCTGCTGTTTGCATATTATAAGGTCCGAGAGCCCTTTCAGTGCTTCACTATGAGCGAGAGTCCCCCCCCCCACCAGAAATGTATTTAAGGCTTTTCAACCAAGCCACAGATGGTACTCTTGCTGCTTCAAAGTCCTCACAAAGCATTTCATTCTCTGCATGAGACAGATTGCTGAACCTGTCAGAGAATGCTGGCAGAGGATCTGATTAACAAAGAAGGTTAGATGGCAAAAATCAATGTGGCAGCATAGAAGAAGCTGCTACACTGAACTAACGGTATGGACTGTCAAGCAATGCATTTTGTTACATTTCCTTACATCCAGGAATGGTTTGTTCGTAGGCTTGCATTGGAGAGAATTTGCTCAACAAACAAGGAAAGCTAAAAATGGGAGCATCAGTAAGGTGTTTTGTTTTGTTTTCCCAAAGGATTTGGGGCTATGGCTTTTTCCATATGTCTATAAACTCCCTTGATATTTGTTAGCACCTCAACCTTTGATTCTGCTCCTTATAAGTATCACCAGTTTTTGATGATCTGTTATACATGGGTGCGTCGAGCGACTTCAATAGATTTGCCTGCACACAACTGTGAGTAGGTCCACAGCATCTGACTGCATCCTTTGAAAACAATGGAAGTACTCATGTATGAAGGGAAATTATTGATGGGGTCTCTGAAAAGCATGCATTGTTAATCTGTATGCATCTTTTCCTAAAGCCATGTATTTTATTTTTTAAAAAAGTTTAAAAGTGTATGTTTTAACATGCATGCACATACACAGAAAACAGTAAGAGTCAGGTCTGTCATAAGACTTGTAGACTCAAATGCTGAATGCAGCCAGAACACAAGTGAATGATTATAATCCAAAGCAAACATAAAGAAATAAATTTCCTGTTGAGGTTTATAATCTACTGTCAGGAGCATAAGTCAGTTGATCTGCTCCTACAGTATGAACAGAAAATGTGCCTGATCAGGCAGGGCATCATGCCAGGGAGCAAGCAAGCCTGAAGGAACAAAATGAGCTAGCAAGGTGTACAGCCTACAAGCTGGAAACAGGGAAGTCTGACTTTGCTAGTGATAAATTGCTCAGATAATGAGTTAGGAAGGAGATGCTGTGATGAAACAGGTGGATTAGAGTCACTGAATGCGCTGGTAAACGGACTTCAGAATTGTGGGATCTACTTTGGAGGTGAAAAAAGGGGGGGGGACCTAAAACAATGAGATACACAAATGAGGATCTGGTGTAAAAGCCCAGGACTTCATGGTCCTTCCAAACAAAAATACATTATTGGTTAACCCAGCCTTCATCATTTCAGCAACAGAATGTGTTGGGGGGTGGCATTTTGTTCTGGGAGGCAGAAATTCTTGCCTATCTATTTCAAAATCACCAAGCGATTTACCTTTTGTCTACCCACTCAATAGATTTTAATCAATTACAGCAAATATTATATGCATTGCCTAATAAAGATTGGCTGCTCTTGCCTATTTCTATCCAATGAAAAATGCTGGATATAGACATTAGGCTTTTGGTGCCTGGGTCAAGGGAACAGGTAAGGAAGTTTGCTGATCACAGAAGAACCAAATATGGCTGTGTGCATGTAAGGTGGTTGAGAAACCCAGATTACTTTGCTATATCACAGCACGGCCTAATATATTTACATGCCAGCCATTCCTATAACAAATCACCGTTTGGTGCCAGTCTAGGCAAGAGAATCTAGCTCACTTCTGGAAAGGGAAACTTTGGTTTGACATTCCTCAACCTGCTAGTAAAAACTAAACCTCTCTTTCAAGACAGGGTGGAGGGTCTTCCTATACACAACACTGACAGTATCAAGTTATCTTTCACTAATGATTTGATGATGTCTTCAAGAGCAGTAAAACAGACATCAGCAATAAGGTAGGAAGGTGTTTGGTTTTTTGATCGCAGGCTGTATACCCAAGTGGATAACTAAGAATGGCAGTGATTGTGGATGACCAATCCCCTAGTGTGTCTGGATGTACTAAACTGAAGCCTATCATTCATGCTTTCTCCTAAAATGAATTAACCCAGGAAAACAGAGCAATCTAAAATCCATAGTTAACAATTAAACATACTTTATGAGGAAGTCCACATAATTTCCATTAACCATTTCCATGTATTCCCTCACCCCCGTTTTTCAGACAATGTGCGTACAGAAAAAACCTGAAAAATGTGATGAATAATCAATCTCAATAAGGCAAGCAAGCATGAAAATGCGGAGGGAAAAAATAAAGGTCGTGTCTTTTATGAGGTCTCCTAAGATACTGTGAATATATATATGAATCAACCTTTAGATTGGATTTTGTAGGGGAGAAAATTATCTGCTTATTGCATTTGTAACATGCCTTTCTTCCCTGATGAAACTCAAGGTGGCAAATTGGATTTCAAAGGTTGCTTTCCATGCTGGCACTCCTCCTCCCAGTGGTGCTGAGTTTCAACGATGTTGAACTATATGTCTTTCCCTTATTCTCAGTGGGATACCTCCAATGGTGGTGGAAGAGAATATAAGTCTATTCCTTAAATTATTTCTTCATATGGAGAAGCAGCTACAAAAAAGCTCTCAAGCTTAGTCTTGGAACAACTTTCACATCATGAATTGCTATTTTTTTTTTCCTGAATGTAAGTCCGCAATCCACTGAGGTACTTAACTTTTTTCTCTTCTGCGACTTCTATTATGGCAGTCACATTTTTTAAAAAGTGGATACGATACATTTCAATATTACTTAAGCAGGTGAAAACTGTGGCTTGATTTAAGATAAGTAGGTGTTTCTCAAAACAATATTGCCAACTCTGCTAAAGTAAAATCAGAGACAGGTGTCATCAAAAGCTTGGAGCCTGTTCATTTATCACAAAAGAAATGTAGTTCTATGCAAGATCTCCGGCATGGAAAAAGAGGTCTTGTTATTTCTACAGACACTGTTTTTTTCGGGGACGATGACAACGGAAGGGTACACATACCCCTAAACATTTTCTGAATCTAAGTTTGCCCTCATTGATGGGCAGTATTTCAATGTGATTAGGAAAATGAGAGTACCCCTAAACATTTTTAAAGAAAAAAGCACTGTCTACAGCAGTTAACACGAACATTTGTTCTTCCAACACAGCTTTCAGAACATGTGGGTGTTTACATCTGCAATAAGTGACCAGCACAGGGCTCAGAAACCTCTGTGATGGCTCAGTGATAAATTGTTTGGTATTACTTTATCATTGTAAGCCATGTAACAGTCTTTCACAAATGTAGCAAGAAGCGCTGACAATGTGAACAATCAACCAGAAAGCTACCAGTATCTGTAAGTTATTATCCCCCCCACCCCCTGTTTAGGATAGATGTTATCAGTATGCTGTCAACATCCAGCTCCCCTCTCTCCTTTCCATCTGATTCCAGGAGAAATGCAGTAATCCTGAATCACTATCTGAAACTGAGAGTTGAATATATACTAAGAAAGCTTGCTCCAAACAGGATTTTGGGCAGTAAGGACTGCTGACTCTGGAATAGGGGTGCATCCTGCGCGGGATGAGGGTGGTACTTTTGAAGAAGCAGGGATATAGTGTGAACGTCTTACTGGATCCTGCTGTGGTTAGGAGACCTTTTGCTCAGGTTTGGGTAGTGTACTCACTGCAGATTCAGATGGCTGGTCTTGCCACAGTTACATATGCTCAGGTTCCTCCAAGCCATTCTAATATCCTCTGAGTGACACTGACCTTGAAAAGTGTACTGCAACTGGTGCTTTGAGGACATCACACTGATTTCAAATCAGCTGCACAGGATTGCAATTTGTTTCCAGGCTCAGTTCAAGGTGCCAGTTTGTCCTCAAAGTTTGTCCAGTTTCATTGTGCATTTTTAAAATTCTTTATTTATTGTTTATGACTACTTTTGTTATGTTGCAGTTACGTATTTCCTTCATGTCGTAAGCTGCCTTGAGCATGGCTTGAACTATGGAAGCGCAACATAAACATAAAATTATGTATGTATGTTCTTACCTTTAAGAGTTCAAACGCTTAGGAATAACCATCTCCTCTAGAGATGCAAATTAACTTATTCAATTTTTTAAAGTTTCATTGTTTTCTTCAGTCGCCATCACTGAAAGTGGTGCTATGGATTAATATAGCACGGTAAGGTTTGCAGCACCTTGTATTAACAGGTTTTACTCCCTGATAATGGGCATCCCTGGAGGGGGCGGGGGAGAGAGATAGGACCTGGCCAAAGGTTTACAGGCCGTGGTAAAAATTTAGATTAGATTACTTTAGTGCACTGTACCAGGGGTGGCCAGAAATGTCAACTGGTTTAATATGTAGCCGAAAGGCTCCTAACTTGCATGGATACTCAAGGACACCCTCCTCCCTGTTTAAAAAAAAAGAAAGGTCTCCAATCAATGGAGAGGAAACTTTTGAAGTAGGGGGTCTCCTGTGCTCATGGGGTTTCCACCCCATAAGCAGAATGGGAGCTCTAAAGAACATGGGGAGTTTTCACAAATACAAGAGGCTGCTTGCTTCAGATGGTCATCCTTCAGGGGTTGGAGGACAACTGGAATAGCGGCAAGGTGGAGTTAACACTCATCTCCATGGGGGTCCCCATACATGTATATGCAACATGGAACCAGAATGCTTTCAGTGTGACATACAGTGATGCATGCTACCAAAGAAAATGGAAGATAGCTGTAGGTAACAGCATGAATAGGGAATATTTATTCCAAATATAAACATGTAAAGAGCTCCTTTGCAGATACTAATTCAGGACCCATATATCTTTAAGTATCCTTAAGAAGAACCAGTTATTTCATGCTGGTGTCAAATTATTCAAACTGACCTATATTATGTTGTCTGTTATCAGCTACAATTAACAAATTATCTCATAAATGAATTTTGTACTGTCCAAATTATGTAACAGATATTATATTTTGCTTATACACCTTTGATTGATTTACGCTACTGTCCTATGAATGCTTATCCAAATACAATGGGATTTATTTCTGAGTAAACTCACCATGGATTAAGTTGTCATTTCTCTCTCTCTATATATATATGAGAGAGAGATAAAAAAATATACATAACACTTACCATGAATTCCATATACAGTGGTACCTCGAGTTACAAACGCCTCAGGTCAGGTTACAAACTCTGCTAACCTGGAAGAGTTACCTTGAGTTGAGAACTTTGCCCTAGGATAAGAACGGAAATTGTGTGCCGGCGGCGCAGCAGCAGCAAGAGGCCCCATTGGCGAAAGCACGCCTCTAGTTAAGAACAGTTTCAGGTTAAGAACGGACCTCTGGAACGAATTCAGTTTGCAACTAGAGGTACCACTGTATATTCAACTATATCAGAATGAAACTGAAAAGAGGTATTTTACTGCTGCTAGGAATGTTTTCTTCAACACGCATTTCAATTGCGCTGTTCTAAATAAGCAACAAAAAGCAAATTCCAGAATTACTGCCAGCAGCATCAAATAGTCTGGGCCTGTCAAAGTGAAAGATGGCAAGCTAGAAAACAGAAAGAACACTGTATTCTTTCTCTCTATCTCTGAAAGACAAGCATTAAAGTCTTCTGTGATACCAAATATTCAGCACCAACACTATCTCTGATAAGGGATAATGCTCTGGGGAGGGGGAAGAAGAAGAAGAGTTTGGATTTGATAATCCCACTTTATCACTACCTGAAGGAGTCTCAAAGCGGCTAACATTCTCCTTTCCCTTCCTCCCCCACAACAAACACTCTGTGAACTGAGTGGGGCTGAGAGACTTCAGAGAAGTGTGACTAGCCCAAGGTCACCCAGCAGCTGCATGTGGAGAAGCGGGGAAGCGAACCCCGTTCACCAGATTACAAGTCTACCGCTCTTAACCACTACACCACACTGGCTCTAGGAAGGGAAGAGAAAACAAAGGGTTCAGACACATTTGCACTGTCCACATGTCCCAGTGCCCCACAAGCTGCAGGCACATCACTGGGATACACACCCTGATGTTCACCATCCACAGACACATTTATCTTAAGGCTTCCAAAAGACTCGAACCAATGGCTTCAAGTAACAAGAAGGGAGATTCCGACTAAACATCAGAAAGAACTTTCTGACAGTAAGAGCTGTTCGATAGTGGAATGGTCTCCCTTGGGAGGTTGTGGCCCCTGCTTCCACGGAGGTTTTTAAGCTGGGTTTGGATGATCATCTGTCATGGATGATTTAGCTGAGATTCCTGCATTGCAGGGGGTTGGACTAGATGACCCTTAGGGTTGCTTCCAATTGTATTCTATGATTCACCATGTATGCCCTTACCCCGCCCCTCTGCCCACCTGCCCATAGACCCAAACAGCAAGCAGTACAGTTCAGTTGAGAAAACTTGCCACAGAAGCCAATTCTCTGAGAATTTATGTTAGACGACTTTGAGACCACTTGCTGGAAACTTCCTTCATCCTTGAAAGGTGACTTGAACTTAGGAAGTAATGAAAACCAAATTTCATGTAATTTTAAATTACTACAAAAAGGTTTCAACTTGGGAAGCAATCAGACTGCAGCTCTTATGTAATTTTAAGCTATTTGCATTGCTACTTGCCTAAAGCACCTGATCTATCTCTTATTGCTCATCCAGTATTAAAATCTGCACACTCTCATCTAGTCTGAATATTCTGTGTGATAGTACTTTGACTATCTCATCATATTTATGCATTTCCATTTCTCAAAGGAGAACTGGGCCATATATAAAATGCATGCTCTGATGGCAGATGGACAGAACTATAAGATCTGATCCATCTTTAGGGATACATTTGTAACAGTTATATTAAAAGGATATACAGTACAAGATCCCTGCAAATGTGAAATAATGTTATGGAAAATTGTTTGAAAAGTAAAGAGGTACTCAACCTTTTTGGTGTAATAAACCACGATGAAAATTACAGCCAACAACAAATTTTATGGCAGCAATATTTACTTAAAGAAAACTTCTTACTGCAATTGATGGGATATGGAGTATAATAACTTATACATTCTGATCACCTGTACATCTCTGTCTTTTCCTTAACAAGACAAATGCCAATTTTGGAAAGGGGCAATTTTCATTGGAAAAATAACATGGGAGAAGGGTTAACCTGTCAATTCCATCACGAATTTCCTAATCTGGATTAAAGCTGGCCAAAACTGAGAGACAGGATATCCAATTTCCATTTCCAATTTACCCAGCCTATGAAACTTGTGAATGATTGTAAATAGCTTATTAGGAAATAGGAGAATCTAATGTAGAAAAGAAAAACAGCTGGAAAGGCTGTTTTCAGCAACAGTTATTGCTTTGCTCAGTAAAGCTTGGTGTTTCATTCTGCAAAACTGCGCTTAATCACCCTGTTCTCATACTTTGCTGGTCCATGAGTATAATTTACTAAATATTTTCTATGCAGGAGGAAGAAGAGTGCATTGGTTTAATCCTTTCATGCCCTGCTGATGGAGTGTGTACAAATTTTTGAGTGACAGAGGATTCTTCATTTAGGAGACAGGAAAGATCATGGATTTTCAGTTACATGCAGACCAAGTTTGTGTTATGCCCTTATATGGTAGTCATTTAATTAAGCAATTTTTCATCAATATATCAAACAAAAAGAGAGTTGAAGGGGGGGTTAAGTTGCAATTTTCTACTCATCTGGAAGTGTTCCACTGACATCAGGGAGGCTTACTTCTGAGTAGATATGCGTAAGATTGTTCTGCAGAATACAGATCCATAAATATCATTGTCCCATTCAATGTACTTTCTGTATTGGTAACTAATATTATACTGTATTACTACATACAACATGGACAATCAACAGCTATTTAACAAAATAATGTATTCAAAGACCTGCTCATATTCCATATATTGCTTGCCATTATTCTAAAGTATAAAATTCATGCTGGCAGGTTGACTATCTGGCTTATACACTATTATCAATGAGAGGAAAGTCATTTTCAATTGTCCTCGTTTGGGGAAAAGGTATGACTAGATTAGCTCTAAAATGTATAAATGATTATTTGGTACAACCAAGACTCTGTGGATATGTTTTTGTTCAAAACCCTTACAAAGTAAGTTATGTAAATGACAGTTCCTCTCCCTTCAGTAGTAGTCTGAGACTAGCATTGCAGGTCAAAGATGAAAAGCAGCCCAATATGATGCTTCCATCTCTCCAAACTTATTTTCTTTATTTTAAAAATATGTGACACAAATCTGTTCTAGCCTACTGGTAAATAAACTTCATTTTTTCTGGTTCAGCACTTTCTCTAGATTTCTAACAAGCCCAAAGCCAACATACAAATAGTGATGCACTTTTCCGACTTCCTACAATAAATGTGTTGAAATTTTACGTTTCTTATGAGCGAAATTTGCCAGTATTCGATTCATTCTGTTGTTCAGTAATAACGTGCTCTATTTTACTAATAAAAGTGATCACATGAAGTGTGTATTGCTTAAGAGTTTCTTTTCCACTCTTCTGCCATAGTTAATGGTTCCTGAGCTTGTCCATTTTCCTTCTGATGTCACCAGCACAGTCTGTAATTTCGTCTTGTTTGGTAAGGTCAGCAAAAGCAGCAGGAAGTCAGGCTATGAAACCACTGTCTCCTCCTAGAACAGTTATCTTGTTGGCAGATCAGCAGGGGCACTATATTGACAGAAACCACAGACACCAGGCCTGAGGGTATCAACAAAATCAAGCTGCTCAAACTTCCCCCAAAGTAACAGTGCCTTGGAAATCAATTATGAATAGCTGTATTTATACATTTACAGATAGGTAGCCGTGTTGGTCTGCCATAGTCAAAACAATTTTTTTTTTCTTCCAGTAGCACCTTAAAGACCAACTAAGTTAGTTCTTGGTATGAGCTTTCGTGTGCATCTGAAGAAGTGTGTATCTGAAGAAGTGTGCATGCACACGAAAGCTCATACCAAGAACTAACTTAGTTGGTCTTTAAGGTGCTACTGGAAGAAAAAAAAAATATTGTATTTATACATGTATGCCATGTTGATTTTTTTTACAGCTTTCTTTTTCCATTTTTAAGTCAAGAAACTAAATTTCCTAGCACAATTTGTTGGAGCAACCCGCTTCTCTGCCATGAAAAAACACACTGAAGCAACTTTTGAGAGATGAGCATTTGAGATGCTCTTTTCTCATGGAAATGAGTTCTGAAAATTCCTTTACAGACACTTAGGGCTTGCAAAAGCATCACTTCAAGCATTTGCCCTAGATTAGCTGCCATCTGCCACCACATTGTGCCAGATTCTATGTTAGAAGCTAGATACATGTTGTAATTAGCCCCTAGTAGACAACAACCGGTTTCCTCCAGTGAGTTAAAGCTAAGTAGAACTACATTTAACAAACATTGCCGCTTGGTACAGAAGCCTAGGACATAATCTATGCAAAAGATATGGGAGAGGGATCAGCAATTTCCTATGTTCTACAATGAATCAATGGCAGACATGTTCACAGTTAAGTAGCTTTTAAGCAGCTGCTTTGTACCACCCTAATGTTGCACAAATTACACATTTATCCCACTCCTCGGGAATCTCAGTGTTTATATGAGCCTTTCTGTCTCCAGCTTCCCTAAACACTGCCTTTCTCTTTTGTATTGCAATGAAAGGCTGCCTAAATGTGTGCAACCCTAGAGAGAGGCAATGGAAGCCAGCAGGCATGGAGCTCAATTTGAATTTGCCTTTCCACGTGGATTCAGAAAACCAGGGTCCTTTACTCTGGCAAACAGTGGCTCTTGAGAGGATGTCAATTAGACAGCAATAGTTTGAATGAAGAGGTCTGTAGGCTGGGATCTGTGGTCACAAGCTTGCTAAAAGGGCAGTGGTAGAAGACTATATTTGGTATTTAATCCTGTTCTATTATTCCCAACCACTATGAAAATGCACAAGTTACCACTTCTTTGGGCAAGCGATTTTAAAAGCCCAACATGCTTCATCAGACAAGGTGACATAGAGTCATAGAATGGTCGGAAGGGACCTCATGGGTCATCATCCTCCTGCAATGCAGGATCTCAACATACAGTTCTCCATCCAATTTGAAACCTTATGGGACCTTGCTTAGCTTTGCAAATGCGCTAGCAGACAGAACCTCCTTTCTTGTTTCTTGAATCCATTGGTTAAGGCCCTACCCTCCAGCTGGCTCCATCTTCCACATGATATCCCTTTAGATATTTGAAGGTGACCATCATAACTCTGAATAATCTGAGAGTCAGAATGCTCTAATTACCAGTAACTAAGGTTCTCAGAGCCCCTGGTTAAAGGTCCATATCTGGCATGGGCAGAGCAATCCTAGCTATAGGAGGCTGGCAAAATTTACATGGGCTTAACTCCATGAAGGAGTAGGGCTACTGGACTTACACCCCCCCCCCTTCCATTTTGCCAGTGTAAGTTCTTCTGGGTTGCTAGGTCACATTACCAAGCTGAAAGAGGTTTGGAATAAGTTTAAGTCTACCCCTGTCTTGTCCTGTCCCCAGAATACCCCTTTTGGGGGGCTTACCCCGGCGTTGGTTGAGCTGGGATAAGGGACTTCAGCCAACACAGCCTTAGCCTCACCTGGCTCAGCCAAATAGTCACCTATTCCAAACTCACCCATCCCAGGGGACCTTGACTTTGGATTGTGCTGTCACTGTTAGTCTCAGAAATATTTCCTCATCTGTTAACTGAAAATGGTTGTAAAAGATTTTCATTACAAAAAAATATTATTTTTTTAAATCAAAAGAGCTAATTAACTCCTGGGGAGTTGATAATTCTACAGCGGGAACATTAGGTTACCCACACTTTCTTCTGTCACTTCACCCACCCCGCCCCAAATAAACAAGTTAATAATAAATTGCCTTCCAAAATCTCCAAAATCAATAGTCCAGAGAATCTGATGCTACTTGGGGGGGGGGGATCCCATTGGCTACATTGCACATCATGTTAAATATGATAATGTAAGGCTTTAGTGTTTTTAAAGTGGGTCATTGAATAATGTTGGAATTAAAGGGGGCAGGCTGTTCTCCTAACAACCTACATGGTTCCTCTTCAGCATCCAGATTTCCATTTTCCAAGCTGCTGGTTCAGACTTCTCCTGGGGTCCCAGATTCCCATTCACCTGCCCGTTAGGAATGTTCCCTAGGATGGACTCCTCCCACTCCCAGATCTCCTCCTCCTCTTCTGACCACACCCTCCAACATGTCTTTGCAGGACTCATTACACTATGAAGTTCACAATGAGATGTTTCTGAGCACAGTTCAAAGAGTTGGTGCTGACCTTTAAAGCCCTAAACAGCCTCAGCTCAGTATACCTGAAGGAGCATCTCCACCCCCATCATTCAGCCCAGACACTGAGATCCAGCTCCGAGGGCCTTCTGGCGGTTCCCTCACTGAAAGGAGTGAGGCTACAGGGAACCAGGCAGAGGGCCTTCTCAGTAGTGGCGCCTGCCCTGTGGGACACCCTTCCATCATGTGTCAAGGAAATAAACAACTACCATATTTTTCCATGTATAAGACTAGGTTTTATCCCTAAAAAATAATGTCAAAAATTAGGGGGCATCTTATACACGGATACATCTCCCTCCATTTTCTTAAATCTGAGTCCCCAAAAATAGGGGGCGCCTTATACATGGGGGTGTCTTATAGACAGAAAAATGCGGTATCTGACTTTTAGAAGACATCTGAAAGCAGCCCTGTTTTTAATGTTTGATTTTTTTAATCACATTTTAAATATTTTTAATATTCTGTTGGGAACCGATCAGAGTGGCTGGGGATACCCAGACAAATGGGTGGAGTATAATTAATTTGTTGTTGTTGCAGATAAAACAAGCAAAATGATGTCACCCATTTAAGTATCTGTTAATGATCTATCATTGTAGATGGATTTGTGTGATTTTCTAGAGAGCTTCGCAGAGGAGGTTTTTTCTGCTTTACATCCATTTTGATGCACTCAAAAAACAAAACTCACAACACATATCAATCTTTAGCTGTCACATACTTATATCAGCACAATTACTTCTGCCACTTTGCAAAACATAGGGCTCAGACTATTATGAGTGATGCAACACACATATCAAGCTATCAAAAACAGGTGAGAAGATAATACAATCCCCCAACAGAAGTGATGAAATTGTAGCAAGTTGAAAACAAGTTTTGCTTATCAGGCAATGATACCAAAATAAGGAGTCCATCTTGGTTTCCACTGTCAGATTCTTTGCTACTGCTATCACACAGATCTCAGGATGCTGGAAGGCTAGACCAGAGGTGAACAAACTTTTTCAGCAGGGGGCCGGTCCACTGTCCCTCAGACCTTGTGAGGGGCCGGACTATATTTTTTTTTGGGGGGGTGAACAAATTCTTATGCCCCACAAATAACCCAGAGATGCATTTTAAATAAAAGGACACATTCTACTCATGTAAAAACACACTGATTCCTGGACTGTCTGCCGGCTGGATTTAGAAGGTGATTGGGCCGGATCTGGCCCACAGGGGTAGACAAATACTATCTACATAGTAAGGCTTGTCAACAAGCACAACATTAATAATTTGGGTCTTCCACCTGAAATATTCTTGTCAAATACATCTCTTAATGGGGTATGTTATCGGCACGAACTGCATACAATATTTGTAGCTGTGTGCAAAAAAACACATTTATTATTTATTAGTACTGGCATTAAAAGAATAAGTGTTTGGTCAAGTTATGAATACACTACTAACGAGTTAAATTTTGCATTATGCTTAAATACCCGAGCTCGAAATGAAACAGAGAGAACTAGAATTGAAGCCTAGAGACCTTTAGAAATGGTGGCTCTTAACTGAAAGTAAATCAGGCATAACTTCTCTGTGTGGATTTCCAAGTGGATGTCCAGGCCCAGCCACACCTTGGTTGGGATGACTGGGATCAGGAAATTCTGCACAGGGATTTGCTTTTGTCTGATTCCTGCCCCTTTCTTAGCCTGGGGGTGATTAAGTATTTTGTTAATTCAGGATGCGCCTCATCTATATGTGGGTGCTAACTGTTTAAAGCTCTTTAAGGGGAACTCAGGAGAGCTTCCAAAAAAGTTTGTCTATCTTCAACATAAGAAACCCCAAATATTCACAAGGAAGCCAGGATCAAGAGTACCTGCTTGCTACAGACCTGAATTCTTTTAGTGAAATAGTTACAGGCAGTGCTATTTTTCTAGAAAAGAGGTGACAGAAATCACCATGAACACCTCCTTTGTTCTCTTAGAATGGCAATATTGCACACCTGAGAAGTGCTGGAACTGAGTCCCAGCGAGTTCAGGCTGAAAAAAATCCATGATTACAGACTTAGTAAATACAAAAAAATTTTTTCCTTCCAGTAGCACCTTAAAGACCAACTAAGTTAGTTCTTGGTATGAGCTTTCGTGTGCATGCACACTTCTTCAGATACACAGAAATAGTAAATACAATTATTAATCCAGTTGCAGGACTGCATCAGAGTCATAACCAGAGTAAATAGGTAAAGGTAAAGAGACCCCTGACTGTTAGGTCCAGTCGTGGCCGACTCTGGGGTTGCGGCGCTCATCTCGCTTTATTGGCCGAGGAAGCCGGCATACAGCTTCCAGGTCATGTGGCCAGCATGACTAAGCCGCTTCTGGAGAACCAGAGCAGCACACGGAAACGGCGTTTACCTTCCCGCTGGAGTGGTACCTATTTATCTACTTGCACTTTGACGTGCTTTTGAACTGCTAGGTTGGCAGGAGCAGGGACTGAGCAACGGGAGCTCACCCTGTTGTGGGGATTCGAACCGCCAACCTTGTGATTGGCGAGTCCTAGACTCTGTGGTTTAACCCACAGTGCCACCCGCGTCCCTCAACCAGAGTAAATATGAATAGCTAAACTCCACTGATCTGAAGACTTTGTTGGGTGCCACCCTCATTGTTTATACATCTTCTCTGTTTCTACATATAGGGTGCATTTATAAGCAATAAACACAGGAAAATTACAGCTTCAAGTCAAAGGTCAAGTTTCTTGTTAAAAGGAAAAAATAGAAAAGTTATTTATTAAACAATGATCATTTTCTGGCTTATATTAATAATATACATCAGCTATGCTGACATGATCAATGGTCTAATTTGGTAACACAACATTTTTGGTCTCTCGTCCACAATGGCTTATTTATCTCTGAGAAAAGGATGAATTCTGTTTGTTTTCAACAAGTATGTAGGAGATCGATTTGCCAGTATGAAATAATGCACACAATTTTTCATTCAAGTTAACTTTGCCTAGTTCAATTTCCACATGCATCATGACTCATCATAAAGCAAGCATTCTAGCCCGCCATAAATCAAATCCAAAATTAAAACAAATCTGAAAACTGCAATCTTGTTTAAGACATGTGCTTGTAAGATACTGTACAAAAAGTGTATTGCATTAACACAAGCTCACTGGCACAAATCTAATGCGCCACATGCGTCCTCCTGCCACCCCCAACCCCAGCAATAGTTTAAATAAACTTGGAATAGAATGTGGCTGCTATTTTCTAATTTCCACCAGAAATAAATAACAGCTGTTGCCTGAAGCAAGAGAGGCGAGCACTGATCTCTTTGATTCATTACAAGAACACAAACTGTACATTGAGTTTTTATTTCTATTAGTGTTTCAAGATACTGTTTTAATTCCGCCACCTCCCGCAAAAGCAGGGAGAAGGTCTTGGAGTAGCGCACAGGCTGCGTGCAGCCTGTCCACTGCTCCCAGAGCTGCGGAGGGGGGTGTCATATTTTTTTCCTTGATTCCCCCCCCCCCCCGAAAACTAGGTGCGTCCTATTGGCCGGTGCGCCCTATAGGGCGAAAAATACGGTAGCTTCTCCCTTCTCCATGTTCCATTGTAGAAGAAACCTTTGCAAAAATCACACAAAGCCAAGTTTAATAAAAAAGAAAGAAAGACCCTAATACAACAAACCACAACTCAAGCCACATACCACAGAAGTCAGTAGTGCAACTTCATGATAAAATTCACATCACCCATCTTGTTTAACATGCTCACCTAAGGAAATAAAAGGGAATGGAACCTAGTAGAAGTTAAACATATTGCAAGTGCCATTGTAATGTAATACTGAATTACACTGAAATTCATTTGCCATTTTGTTGCCATTCAACCAGTTTGGAGATAGTTTTGGAACTTAATTTTTTTTATTAAAAAAACAACAACCACCACCACTCTCTCAATGAGAGAGAAAGATATCATGGAGATATCGGCAGACTTGGGGTTTGCTGGTTTTTTAAAATCTTTGGGGAAATCCCAAAATGAGGACTGAGCATGATCAATGGACATTGAAGAAGAACTAGACCATTCTGGGGAAACAGAAAATCAAGGGGAAGGGGAAGAGAATGGAATATCTCAGAAAAAGACAGCACTCCACACTGCAACATTTAGTTGCAGGCCCCACCTATTTTGCATGTAATACATAAAATAAGTTCATATTCAAAAGTTTTGTAAAAATTTAATATAACTCTTGGAACTGTCAGCAGGGATATTAGTTTTTCCATCTTGAAGTACCTTTCATGTTTTGTTTTCATATTCAGACTGATATGATGTGCTGAATAAGACCTGTACTGCTCCACTGGTCATTTTGTTAGCTATTCATGCTGATGATAATACACAGTGGAAAACTAATGAAAGGATGTGGAAGCAACACAAAGTTATTATCATCTGTGTGACAAGAGACACTAGGAGTTATCCACAAATATTTATCTGTCTTAGCATGTGGGCAGGATGTATGTGAGGAATTGCTCCTTAAACCAATGGGCCCAAGTATGAAAAAGTAGTTTATCTGGAAAAAGTGAAGAAGAAGGAGGAGAAAAGAGAAGGCAACAACCACACATAGAGACCTGCGGCCAGTACTCACTAGATGACCTAGAGTGAGAGCATTAAGCTAGGAATGTGGAATGCAGACAGAACCCCAATATTTTCTCACCAGGAGTGTGAAGTCCCAGACACTATAGGTGGCAGTTTTGAGTTATATTAGCACCTAGGGATTCATCACAATGGATCAAGTCTATGTTCTTTCAGATCATGGCTTTTCCCTTGCACAAAACCCCAAACTATTTATTGCTGTTCATCCTTGGGCGAAATGCCTTCTTTGCCACTAACCCAATCTGATATGGTTCATCATCCAGTCAAATCCACCACAAACTATATGGTGGTGCAACATCAGAATTCACAGCGTGTAGCAACAATATTGCATTGTGATGCAACTGGGAGTAGCAGTTTGCCTGCATTTCCCTGCAATGGAAGCACTTCTCTGCACTTTCATAATGTTAAACCAGTTACCTTCCAGTTAACAGCTATTTAATGCCCTTGTTTTGTTGTCGAAGTCACATCTAGATACATTCCCATGTCCAACTATACCTTCTGCTACGACACAATTATGCTTTCTTTTTTATTATTAATGCAACAACCTGTTTCCATTCTCCAGGGAAATGAGTATATGAGCGTGGCAAGCAATCCTATGCTCTAATAAATAAGCACACATGGCAGCTTTTATATCCACAGCAGTGCAGCTTGGTAAGAATTTGTTATCAACAATGTATGCTGCCTCGAGACATTTCCAGTAATGAAAATGTTGCCAGTATCTAATGGTTATGTGCACGCACACAAAAAGCAAATAGCTTTAAGATCACCCCACCTCCTTTCCATGCAGATTAAAAAGCAAAAGGCAGTTTGTCAATGTCTCTGAATGTTTTGTATCAAATGAATTGGTTAATAAAATTAAAGGCACATTCTTTTCTTATCTTGAGGAAGTCATATTAGTGAACTCTTGACATGTTTAAATCGCAACAAGAATTGCCTCAGGAATCTAGTAGTTTGGTTTGTTGTTGTTAGCTTCTTTTTAACATCTCCATTTAAAGAGACTTGAGAGGTAGAAATTTTAGAATAAATATAAATGATAAACAGTTACAAAGCAAAGGACAGTGAACATGGATGGATTGATCTCAAGCAGTAGAGCAGCGCTGAAATAATAATTACGTTCTAGGAACCTGTCCTACTCTTTCTCGTTTTTTCTTTCTGAGACACAATGGGGCATGAGGAATATTCTGTATGGTTTGCCAACCATACCATTTTCTAGAACCAAGCAGATTTTGTCCCTGACTATTTGGCTCAAGCTCAACATCGCTGGCAGTGATGTGAAAATTATTCACATCTGATGGAACTTTGGTATTCAGAAAATGCAGGCTGTGTGAGTTACTTTCCAAATGGAGATGCCAGATAGTGTCAGCATCCATGCTAAGGAGAGAAGCAGATGCCAGCTCTCAACTTCTTTTGTGTAGTGGACTGTGGAGCTGACTGGCCAAACATGAGGCACTAATTATATCCTGCAGAACCATTTCTGTAGTAGCAACAGAGTCACCCACGGGATCCCATGGTAGCTGGCATTGCTGAATATAACGCTCCAAAATTTTCCGCAAGTACTGTGGCACGACAGTGAACCATATGTTATTATATTTATCTGTTTGCCTATATGGCATCATCAGTATGCATGGTGCTTGGTGCTTTACAGTGTAAAGAAGCATCTTACATTCTTCAGCCTGACACAGAAAGAGGAAGGAAGTGGAAGTAGAGGTCAACAGGAAGCAGGGAAGCAATGTGCTTAGGCTTAAGTTACAGGTTGACTTGCAGGTAGGCTATGGAAGGCTTTGTGGAAAAGGTGAGGTTTTTATGAGCGGTTTGAATAAAGTAAGAGAAGTGTATTTTGGAAGGCACTTACTGTATAGGCCTCTGGACAAGCAAGGGAGAATGGGCAGAGTCTTTAGAGGGATCTGGATAATTAAGGGTGGTGGAGCCAAAGGAGTAAAGATCCCAGGCAGGGATATACAGCGGTGCCTCTGGATGTGAACGGGATCCGTTCCAGAGCCCCGTTCACATCCTGAGTAGAATGCAACCCGCGACTGCATGTCTGCATGTGCACAGGTTGCAATTCGATGCATCTGCGCATGATGTCATTTTGAGCATCTGGGCATGCGGCAAAACCCGGAAGTAACGCACTCCGTTACTTCTGGGTCACCGCAGAGCGCAACCTGAAAACGCTCAGCCTGAAGCATATTTAACGCAAGGTATGACTGTATCGGGAATGATAAGGGAGGGCTTTGGAAGAAAAGGAAGGAGTGGTCAGAAAACCAGTGCAGGCATTTTAGGAGAAACATTGCATGATCAGAGTCACAAGGGAAGTCAGTGATTCTGGCAGCAGGGTTCTGAGTACATGTGAGGAGACTAGAGTAAGATAATTGATGCCTAGAATAAAAGAGACAACATTGAGATCAGCAATCATATTTGATCATCAGAACGAACTGGGATTCCAGACAAAAAACAAAGGGGAGTGAAACACGTTGAAAGGTTGGTTCCCTGCAGATTACAGGTCAGAGTTGAGCAAATACTTTCAGTTTAATATATTCCCATTAGGCTGAATTCTGAGAGGCTACATAAAATAAAATCAATGAAAGAATGAATGGCAGCCACAGGCCCTCTGATCCAGATCACAGTGCATGGAAGGCGTAAAAGGTTAAAGTCCTCTTCCTCTCACATTACATTCCCAATCTGGATTCCCCCCCCCTCACTTCAACACTGCTGCTTTTTAATGAAATAACAAGGCAATCAAAAGTTAATCACAAGGAGCTAACCCTTGCTCTTAATGATCCACAGGTACCTAACACCAAACAAGTCCCAGTGACCTCTGGCAGATCCACACCATATATTTAAAGCACATTTGATGCATATTTAAAGAACATGGCTTCTCCAAGAGAATAATGGGAACTGTAGCTTGGCAAGTTTATTGGAACTTCAGCTCTGTGAGGGTGAAACTGCAGTTCCTGGGATTGCTTGGGGTATGGCATATGCTTAAATGTGTGGTGTGGATCTGCCCTCACTTCTCCTTCTGGTTTTGGAGCAGGTAATCCCTCTCCCATAGCCAAGACAAACAAGAGGACCAAATAAAAATGAGTCAAGCAAGAACGATGACAGCTTGTTGCTGCTGAAGGAGTTGAAGGGAATAACAAAGCCAAGTACGGAAGAAAAATCATAGGTAATTACCAAGAATCTCCCAGGTAAGCCTGGGATTCTTGCTAGCCATGGTGGATGAACCAATGAAGCAGCTTTGTACATTCCTATTGGCTGATAAGGCATTGCTTTCTAGCAATGACATCCTGATATTTCCATTGATCAAACAGGACAATCTTATGAAGATCCTGAACACAAATTAAATGTTTAAAAATGGAAATGGAGAAGTTAACATTTTTTTGTTTATAGATGTTCTCTCTTCAGCATTAAGGTAATTGTACTGAGGAAGGAAAAATGACGTGTTGACTTAAGAAATGCCAGTTGTGGAATTCCTTAGAAGGGTAGTGTATGCCATATTTTAAATACAGTCAAATCTTGGTTGTTGAACATAATCCATTCTGGAAGCCCGCTTGGCTTCTGAAATGTTTGACAGCCGAAGCACGGCTTCCGATTGGTTGCAGGAGCTTCCTGCACTCAAGCGGAAGCCGCGTCGGATGTTTGAGTTCCAAAAAACATTTGAAAACCAGAGCATTTACTTCTGGGTTTTCAGAGTTTGGGAACCGAAACATTCCAAAACAGAGGTGTTCAGGATCCGAGGTTTGACTGTATAGGTTATGGACAGATTTCAAAATGACATATTGTGTGTACATGAAAACATGCCAGCATTTCTGTCAACATTACACACATGAAGTAGGTTGTTGTCTGGAGAAGGCAACAGGCTACCCACCCCTGCTGTACATCAAGGCACAAAACCAGCTGGTGTAAATGCATGCAGAAGGTTTTTTAAAATATAATAATAATCCTGCTTTTATACTTCAATACTACATTAACTTTTTCAATGCACATATCATTTACACAAACAAACAAACTGAGAGAATGTCTGAGCCACGATGTTGCACTTTCTGCTTTTCCAAAAACATGATATCAAAACAAACTGCCGTCTCCCAAATCAATGTGCATGTTTGTGGCAAGATATGGGAGAAAACTCTTGGAAAAGATGAGCTTCTTCTGAATTGTTGTGTATGAACCTTGAGTTTATTCTAAAGCAAGCCAATGGAGTTCACCCATCACTATCTGATACACACTATGATAAAGATGTTATTGCAATTTTTATGAGCTACACCATTGTGCACTTAATCACAGTGACACTGAGGCCTCTCTATTAAATTATGCAACTGCAAATTCTGTTCTAATATGCTCTCAAAATTGAAGACTCCAATATATAATGAGTGTAGGTTACAATCAATGCATGACTCTATATATAGAAACCTAATTCCATCCTCCCCAAATTTAATGTGCTCTAAATGATGCACTTAAGCGTAAGTAACTATCTTTTTGTATATCTTTGAGATGTTGCTGCATTAATTTTATTCATTCTAACTCAAACATTTAAAATAACATGTTCTTGCATTTCTTTCTCAGTCACAGGTTGATGCCATGGAAATGCCCTTCATTTTAGAGTTAAAGTTCTTCAGATTCATTATTAACTCTTGACATGATCCAGTCAAGCTCTCAATGCAAAAGAGAAAAAGAAGAAAAAGAAAAAGAAAGAAACTCAAATATTTATATCTCTCCCTGAAAATCAGTGGGACTCAAAAGTCTGTAAGTTTGACCCTGTTTTCCCCTGATTCAGCCTGTAAAATAACCTCCAAATCTGAATTGTTCTGAATTATATTTGGGTTGCTACTGCCGTTTAATATCCAGGAATAAAAGAGTAACATAACTCTGTGCTTCCTCCATATAAGAACTGCAACATTATATGAATGCCTCATTCCCTCCAGTACTTTAACAGCTTTTGACAAAATCATCAGAGAGCACAGAACACATCTGAACTCATCTCATCTAAGACCTTTATCCTCAATAATGATGGGACTCCCAGATACAAAATACTATATATATATATATATATATATATATATATATATTTGCTTTCGTATATGCTGTGTGTAAAAGGAATATATGGAATATATTCCATAAGGAATATATATGCTGTGTGTAAAAGGAATGTTTATATGAATCGATACTTTATTATCACTTTGGAACTATGCTATAAAACTTTATATACATTTTTTACTCTTTGTTTTCTTTCTTTTTCTTATGTTTTTGCTTTTTAACAAAATCAATAAAATATTACATGTAAAAAAAAAAAGAATACATTCAGGAAGTCATCCTTGTAATCACAAACAATGCTAAAGGTACCTTAACAACAGGTTTAAACTAGGATGGAAGGGAAACGATATGCAAAATGTTATATATAGCTCACAACTGAATCAAATACTCAGGAAGAAATTTGAAATTTTAAACGCTTGCATCTTATTTGAGATGGTATTTTAAGAGTCCCCAAAGTCAGTTTAGAAGGCTGACTTGGGAGAACTTTGCTGACATTCCTAGCTACATTCACAGTCTTAGTTGCAGTAATGTTGATATAGTTAAGAGACTATTACAGTGGTACCTTGGTTCTCAAAATTAATCTATTCCGGAAGTCCATTCCAAAACCAAAGCGTTCCAAAACCAAGGCACATTTTCCCATAGAAACTAATGCAAAATGGATTAATCTGTTCTAGACTTTTAAAAACAACCTCTAAAACAGCAATTTAACATGAATTTTGCTACCTAACGAGACCATTGATCCATAAAATGAAAGCACTAAACAATGTACTGCAGTCACACAATCAATCAATTAATCAGTAGCTGAATTGGGTTCCACACAGTCACAAAAAAAACCCCTCAAAATAAATAGCAAAAACAGACAGAGTAACACTCAAAATGGAAGTCTGGCATTCAAAAAGTCTGGCAATCAAATCAGAAGTGTAACACTAAAACGGAGCAAGTTCGGCTTCCGAAAAACGTTTGCGAACCAGAACACTTACTTCCGGGTTTCCAGTGTTTGGGTTCCAAGCTGTTTGAGTACCAAGGTGTTTGAGAACCAAGGTACCACTGTACATGGTTTCCTGGCACCCTTTAACATTTTTTTAAAAAAATTATACCCTGAATCTATGAGATATTGTACTGGCCAAACACCTTAGACCCTAGAATTCTAATGTGAATGCTCTTGTGCCTTCAACGAGATTTTGAGATCTTACAAAATATTTTCTGCCACCACAGCAGCAAGCCATCAGTGCTGTTGCCCTCAGAGTCACCCTCACCACTTGAAATGCCATAGCAAGTTACACACAAACATTGACAAGAGCAGGCAGATCACTGAACTAGCAATAGCCCTAGAACATGATCTCTCCAAGAGTTGTTGGGTTTTGTTTTTGTGCATTCCCAAATTAATTCATTGACACAGCTATGTGCATTTGATCCTAAGAGTTGAACAATGAAATCCTGTGCATGTCTACTTAGATGTAAGCCCGGCTGAATGGGACTTACTCTCAGGTGAGTGCCTGCAATTCTGCAACCTAAGCAAGTTTTTAGTGGCAGGTTGGGTGAACAACTTGGTCCCCCTACAAAAGCATGCATGACTTGCTTTAGCGACTGAGGATTAAACCATAATTCAGTACAGTCATACCTCAGAAGTCGAACAGAATCCGTTCCAGAAATCCGTTTGACTTCCCAAACGTTCAGAAACCAAAGTGTGGCTTCAGAAGCCCCGTAGGACGTTTGGCTTCCAAAGAACGTTCACAAACCGGAACACTCACTTCCGGGTTTGCGGTGTTCAGGAGCCAAAACGTTTGACTCACAAGGCATTCAGGATCTGAGGTATGACTGTATAAACTAATAAGTACTGTAGTCAGCCGAAACATTTCACCTCAATAAAATGTAACTTTCCTTTGCACTAAGCATTTTGAATGCAAATGCTTTTGGCTGGTCTGTGTTCTAAAAATTCTTACAGTAAGCAAGTGCTCATCTCTCCCGCCCACAACGTTGAAATCAATTGGTCTTAACAGTGCTTTGACTTAGCCTGATTGTGGCCTGGTTATCATTGTATCATTGTTTGGATTAATAGTTGGACCAAGGTTGCAAATAACAGTTAACTGGAATCACTGTTTCGGTTTAATATTTTTTATTATGATTAAAGATTGCAACTTTAATGGCTTGGATGTAAAGGTGCCCTATTGCAGAAGTGGACTGTACATCCATTAGCAAAAAGGGGTGTGTTGGTGTCTGATCACTCCCCATTCTGGGCCAGGTGAAAAAGAAGACAGGGCTGCTATACCTTGAATAGTTGTGTGAAAAAGAGAATTTCAGCAGGTGTCAGCTGCATGAAAGGGAGAAGTGCAAAAGTCCATGTGCTCACACAAGTTAGAATTCAAGCTAATGAAATACCGTATTTTTTGCTCTATAAGACTCACTTTTTCCCTCCTAAAAAGTAAGGGAAAATGGAGCGAATACAGCTATCCCAGAAGCCAGAACAGCAAGAGGGATTGCTGCTTTCACTGCGCAGCGATCCCTCTTGCTGTTCTGGTTTCTGAGATTCAGAATATTTTTTTCCTTGTTTTCTTCCTCCAAAAACTAGGTGCGTCTTGTGGTCTGGTGCGTCTTATAGAGCAAAAAATACGGTAACTAAACTTTTACTTTCCAAGAGCAGACCAATGCTAACCTTCTTCAACTGATTTTCAAGTTAAACCTTTGGGATGTATCAGCCTTCAATGATGACAAAATGGTGTATAACCAATTCCTAGGATGCTCTGTATAATTCATCAAAAATTGCAAGCACGTTTCTAAACAAAAGGCTCACTGCAGGAACACTTCACTGATTGATCAATCACCTTTGCCTCATAACCTTCATACTTAAAGTAAGCATTATTGACTCTGCAACCATTCTTAAACATCAGATGATTTTTCCCAATAACAGCCATTCAACCAAATATAAACAAGGGGCAGTGATAGAGAGAGTGTGAGTCTGTGAATGCTAATATTTTGTTTCTGGGAAGTTTTCAATCCTTTCAAAGAATTCTTCAATCGTTTCAGCACCTGACCCAATAACCTCTGCAAAAATTCCTACTGCTATCAACAGGATTATTGTTTCACAGAAGGAAAACATGAGCAAGAAACTGAATATGACTTAGCATATGACCTATCATTAACAAATAACATTTGATCCATTTTTGGTGGGTGGCGTGGCGTGGGGGAGGAAATAGATGCTGAGAAAAGTGTTCCTGCCACATTTCCTCTTGACAGAAATATTGTTAACCTGCAGTTGCTACTTTGGTAGGGACGCGGGTGGCGCTGTGGTCTAAACCACAGAGCCTCTTGGGCTTGCCGATCAGAAAGTCAGTGGTTCAAATCTCCACAAGGGGGTGAGCTCCCATTGCTCTGTCCCAGCTCCTGCCATCCTAGCAGTTCGAAAGCACACCTGTGCGAACAGATAAATAGGTACTGCTGTGGCGGGAAGGTAAACAGTGTTTCCATGCACTCTGGCTTCCATCACAATGTCCTGTTGCACCAGAAGCGGTTTAGTCATGCTGGCCACATGACCTGGACAAAAGCCGGCTCCCTCGGCCTGAAAGTGAGAAAAGTGCTGCAACCCCTTAGTCACCTTTGACTGGGCTTAACCGTCCAGGGGTCCTTTACCTTTTTTGCTACTTTGGGGCACTTTGAAGTGCTCATGAAGAACATTTGGGTTGTCAAATAACAGCCTGCATTTTCTTGGGACAAAAAGGGCATGCAGTATAATAATCTAGGACTTTTTTTTTTTTTTGCTTCCACTACAAATTCCCTACTGATCCAAGATCTCTTGCCGTTTCAGATCATTTTGTGTAATCATATATTCCTAGAAAATGCATTTCGAAAGAATCACATACAGGTGGTGAGCATTTTAGGCATGCCCAATTTAAGTATGACCGCCGATGCATAGGTTTTTGGGACTCTGAAGAGGAAGAATGGGAGCAAAATGGGGGAGGGGTGTAATGGGGCAGGGCGGGCTTTCTGCCAACACATGTGGTGGTCAGGAACAGAACCTCCACACAAAATGGTCACTGCCTGTACTGTAAAATCTACTTGGCAGTGCAAATTATTGTATTTTCCAAACCACATTTGACTTCACTATTAATTGCTGCTGCACATCTATGGTTTCCCAAATGAACATTTAATTGCCTCTTTAGGCCACACCTAAAGCTGCTCCGCTGTTAATAATAATAATAATAATAATAAATACCAGTGATCACTTACACAATGATAATTATAATTTTCAACCATGTAATGTGTTTGTGGATCGGATATTGGTTTTCTCTGTACTCACCATGTGATTTTTATGCCACTTCATCGAAGAAAGGGTGTAATATATTTGGGCTTTTTATTGCTTGAGTAGAAAGTGCTCATTACCTTTTTCATGTTTTATACATAAGGAAAAAAATAAGAGAGTTTTCCAAGTGGGATACATCACACTGTTGTAGTGGTCGATTTCCTCAAGATGGTCTTCTGGGGTTTTGGTGCAGTTTGTGGAGGCACAGTTGCAGGTCTGAGAGGAGGAAAGCTACTACTGGGGCTTATTCCCACCCCTCCATTTTCTAACGGAAAAGGAGGAAGCGGAGGAGGTGGTGGTGGCAAGGGAGGGCATTGGTGAGGAAGCTTTCCCAGCGTGTGGGCAGGTTCGCTGTGCAAGTGAACCTCCCTGTTTTTAATATTATACCGAACGTCACAGTCTGCACAATAGCCATGGTACTGGACTTTTTCATTAAAACGTACCCGTTCCCGCGTTCCAGGCTGCGGACACCTGTCTTTCTCAGACCTGTGCATCAGAGGCTGCATCGGGACTTTGTCCAAGTTACTATTCGGTATACAACATATATCCCCATTGGGAATTTTATTTGGTCCACCCGGTAAGCCTCCGTTTCGTAGTAGAGTCCCATTAGTCTTTACAGGGTTGGCAGGGATAACTGGCCTATGAGGGTCTTCGCACCGGACTGGAGTCAGCCGCGGAGGAGGGGGCGGTGGGTTCGGCTTCCGCAGCACGGTGAGAATGGCAGACGGGTGGGCCGGGGGCTTGATGAGCGGCGCGTTGGCTCGGACTTTGACTTTCTCCAAACTGGATGCTGTTGTGCTACTTGAGCTGCTGTTCAACGTGTCCGTTTTTGAGCTGTCTGTCATCTCATCCTCCAGCTGCAAGTCAGAAGTCAGGGTGTCAATCTGGTCAACCACCTGCACGGAAACCAAACACAAATTGTAATAAAAACTGGGGGGGGGGAGGTAAAGGAAAGGCAAGCCCGCTCGCCATCATCTTTGCCTTCGCTCAAATGTTCAAGGAAGGCTTCCACAGCCTGGTGCCCTCCAGGTGTTGTTGGACTACATATTCCACCAGGCCCAGCCAGCATGCCCAGTGGTCAGTGATGATGGGAGCTGGAGTCCAAGAACGTTTGGAGGGCATCAGGTTGGGGGGTGGCTGGTATAAGGCATAAAAACTGAACATGCAGTTTCATAGAATAGTGGTTCTTTGTGTTCTAAATTCTGTTTAATGTAAAAATAATATTCTGTGTACAGTGGTACCTCAGGTTAAGTACTTAATTCGTTCCAGAGGTCCGTACTTAACCTGAAACTGTTCTTAACCTGAAGCACCACTTTAACTAATGGGGCCTCCCGCTGCCGCCGCGCCGCCAGAGCACGATTTCTGTTCTCATCCTGAAGCAAACTTCTTAACCCGAGGTAGTATTTCTGGGTTAGCGGAGTCTGTAACCTGAAGCGTATGTAACCTGAAGCGTATGTAACCCGAGGTACCACTGTACTTATTTAAATTCCTCAGAAACCAGGAGCATGCCCAAAACGTGAACTTGTGACTTCAGGGAGAGTGCTACCTCATCCAGCAAAGGCTAAATCCCTATTCCCTGTTCTGCTTTCAACTGACCAAAAAGAGCACCTCTGTCTTGTCTGGATTAAGTTTCAATTTGTTCACCCTCAGGCTCTCTCCCTTCCTCCCTCACCTCACCTCTGTTGTTTCCACCAAAATATGCTAAGTCTATTGTATCTTCTATACATTCCTACTTTAGGCATCATTTTGAGGCTTTTCCTTCTTTTTCTATGCTTCCATATCCCATGTGATCCTTTTAAACCACCTAGCCCAGTACTGTGTCATCTGAAGGGCAGAATCTGTCCCTGATTTTAGGCAGAGCAATTGCCCATTCCCTGCTGCTAAAAATTTTTTGGCTGGAGATAGCAGGAGCTGAGACTGGGATACTGTGCATTCAGAGCACATACTCTTGCATGACTCCCCTCCAAGAAGGTGAAGCATCCCAGGTGATTGTGGCCAAATTCTTTTGCTAAGCTGGCTGAAAAATAGGCAACATGGGGAAAGGGGGGAGGGATGCTCAGAAAAAACTGCCAGAGAAAGTCAAAATGTATGTGCAAATAATTTCAAGCAATTATCCTTTTGCTGTTTTCCATCTCTGCAGAGAATGTTAACCAAGTCTTTTTTTAAAAGAAGAAAAGAAAGAAAATATTAAAAAGATTAAAGATTGGTTTACAGCTATTTGAGTACAAAGAAAGGGGAACGTTTAAAGTCCCCCCCTCATTTCTCAGCTCTTTCATATTCTCTCAGAGCATAGAAAAAGGATTACATTTCAAGTTCTCAGGGTCACTGTAGTTTCTTACGCAATTGCAGAAAAATATGGCTGTACATATATTTCACAATTTTTGCTTCTAAACAACCCACTTCCTAGATCCATTTCCCAAATCAGAAGATGTGAGAATTATAGATAAGTGGATTCCCTCCCCTTTGTTTTTAGTTATTGTTCTATGTGTCGCATCTGTTTTGTTTTCACTACTGCATCCTCTAATTTAACTTAATTTCCATAATTAAATTCAAAACTCGCATATTTATAGTTTGCCACAGTGTACAGTTCACACCCGTTCATAAATTACTACAGTATGTCAGGTTATAAAGGTCACCTACTAAAGCCTTTTTTGTATACCAAAATCCAATAATGTGGTTTTCGTTAACACAATGCCTTTTTGAGATAACTGATATGATACCTTCAAACAGTTATTTTTGACAGGTGTGTGTTGCATTTGTTCCAATTTCTAACCATTGGTAAGTGTTGACACTATTTGCATGAGGTGAAAATGTCTAAAGCAGGGGTGTCCAAACTTTTTTCAATGAGAACCAGATTTGATGAAGTGAACATATGTGACCTTTTTTAAGGATTGAAGTTGTTGAGCTTTTTTAGGATTTTCCCCCAGGAAGTAAACTGCCACAAGGGCAGGATTAAACCAACTGGCGGACCTGGTCTAAAGTATCCAATAATTTAGCTCAATGAAGGGTACAACAGAGCCATTGTTAAGGTTACACTGATTATGTCTTATGAAATTACTTAAAATTCATTTTATTGGGAGGAGGGGTGGAAATAACAGAAATACGCAACAATTACCCTGGGTTAAGTCTGCAAGTAGTACATGTTATCAAGGACCACAGCAGTTTAACACATGCTAAGCCTTCTGTAGCACAAAAGTGTATATTTTTTCCACCTGCAATTGTTCATGCTAATTCTCAACATGCCACTTACAATCTAGATTCATTCAAGACCCTGCCATCCACAACAGTGGGTGAGGTTACCTGACACTCATTTGAAAACACTCCCCTTTTCCATGCCTTTTCTTCCCTGAAAATATCCCAGCTGAATGAAGGAGGAAGTGGAAATCTCAATCTTGGTATATGCCCTCACCCATAACATCACTAGGCGAATGGGGATTTACCACCATTTCCATTGCCAAAATCACCTGCATCTGCTTCCAGATGGACACACAGCATAATTCAGAGTCAATCTGAAACGAGCTTTTATTTTTGAAATTGTTATGTACTAAGCTTGGATCCTGCCCTGCAGATGGTGACAGCAGTCACGAAATTAAAAGATGCCTGCTTCTTGGGAGGAAAGCAATGACAAACCTAGACAGCATCTTAAAAAGCAGAGACATCACCTTGCCAACAAAGGTCCGTATAGTTAAAGCTATGGTTTTCCCAGTAGTGATGTATGGAAGTGAGAGCTGGACCATAAAGAAGGCTGATCGCCGAAGAATTGATGCTTTTGAATTATGGTGTTGGAGGAGACTCTTGAGAGTCCCATGGACTGCAAGAAGATCAAACCTCTCCATTCTTAAGGAAATCAGCCCTGAGTGCTCACTGGAAGGACAGATCATGAAGCTGAGGCTCCAATACTTTGGCCACCTCATGAACAACAACAACAAGCTTGGATCCTAGAACAATAGGCAAGTAGGATCCTAGAATGCAACCACTGATTGGCTTGCAGTGGCAGCCCAATCAGGCTCCAGGATGGAAGCAGAATCAGTCTGTCAGATGGGACTCATTGTGTAAAGAATGTATATAAAAGCCGGAGGTTTGGGGGGAAATTCAATCACTGTTTTACAAGCTGCAATAAAGAGCATGAAATCACTGCAGGACTGAGTATATTTCAGAAATGAACCCAGTTTCTCAAGAAATGCATTTCAGGGCAAGCAATATGAAATAGATCCAGACTGTGTGTGGACAATACAACTACTCAGTCTCCATTTTGATACTAGAACAAAATGCTGCGTGTATGCAATCGCAGCCACAATGCTGATGATGTTTAATATGCAAATTCCATCCAATGCAACTTATTTTTCCTTTGTGTGCTTTTGGGTTAGCAAACTAATTCTACATCCAATCAAACCAAGCTCCAGAAGGCCCAGCTCTGATTGACAAATGACATTACAAGTCGGGTCTGCCCAGTGAGCGACCTACCAAGCCAAATGCAGTACATCAGTCACGTATTGTTGCCTGCCAGTTCTTGACAAACTTCATTTTTTGCAATCAGATGCAGACAGGGGGAAAAACTTCAGTGCTGATATTCATTGAGCAAACATGCCCTTAAATCAATCTGGATGTGACACTGCTGGCTTGATATATGGAGCCCCCAAATCCAGTTAAATGTTCAAAAGCATCATTGCAACTTCAACAGAAGCAGAATATTGTCTGTCAAGGATATGGATCTGCCTTGTATTGATTCGTATCATTGGCAAATTTAGCCCTGTGTTGCCTGCTCAGGTGGTAGTAGCTGCCTAATATCTCTATTAGGTGTCCTTCCCAGCCCTGCTATCCAGAGATGGTGAGCACTTTTGGAATGTACAAAAAGGAAGTTGCCTTGTACCATATAAGTTGCCTTGTACCATATAAGAATCTAGTCCTCAAGATATCCTGCAGATGAAGAGCAGGTTAGTCTACTCCAGGCATAGGCAAACTCGGCCCTCCAGATGTTTTGGGACTACAATTCCCATCATCCCTGATCACTGGTCCTGTTAGCTAGGGATCATGGGAGCTGTAGTCCCAAAACATCTGGAGGGCCGAGTTTGCCTATGCTGGGCCAAGTATAAAAGTAAAGATAAAGGGACCCCGACCATTAGTTCCAGTTGCAGCCAACTCTTGGGTTGCGGTGCTCATCTCACTTATTGGTTGAGGGAGCTGGCGTACAGCTTCCGGGTCATGTAGCCAGCATGACTAAGCCGTTTCCGGCGAACCAGATCAGCACACGGAAACGCCGTTTACCTTCCCGCTGGAGTGGTACCTATTTATCTACTTGCACTTTGACATGCTTTCAAACTGCTAGGTTGGCAGGAGCAGGGACCGAGCAACAGGAGCTCACCCCGTCGCAGGGATTCGAACCGCCGACCTTCTGATCGGCAAGTCCTAGGCTCTGTGGTTTAACCCACAGCGCCACCTGATCTACACCAATTGGTAGCAGCTCTCCAAAATGTGTGACCCGGTATAATCCTCATCCATACCTCAGCCTATTTCTCCTATAGTGAAGTATCTCATAACCCTCAGTGGAAGAGCTTCATTAGATTTGGCCATTTAGCTTACATTTAGGGGTGATAATATTAAGTTCACAATAATAAGGAGGTAATTGCTGCCATGGAATTCTACTCAATATTGATCCAGAGCGGATTCCAACATATAGTTAGCAGAGTAAAAACTTAAAACACGTTGCAGGATTCCCCCAAAATAGACCAGAGGCAATTGATATTTCACCCAGCAGAGCTATACTGCTACTGAAGGCAAATGGGCATAATGGTCACAAATGCAATACATTCAGGATTGGCACTGTTCACAAGAAATCCAGTTGCAGCAGACTTAACTTAAACTTACAATAACTTAAAATAAGACTAAAACCTTAATACTAAGCATACAGTGGCACCTCTGGTTACATACGTAATTCGTTCCAGAGGTCCGTTCTTAACCTGAGGATCCATTTTAGCTAATGGGGCCTCCTGCTGCTGCTGCCCCACCCTCACGCAATTTCTGTTCTCATCCTGAGGTAAAGTTCTTAACCTGAGGTACTACTTCCAGGTTAGTGGAGTCTGTAACCCGAAGTGTTTGTAACCCGAGGTGTTTGTAACCCATGATACCACTGTACTTTATAAAGAACACCACACCAGAAGGAATTGAAAGTGAAAGTGAATCCCTGGCTCCTTCTGGCCCTACTTTTATAGTCAGCATGACCTTGACAGAAAGAGATAAGAGAACCAGTTTAAGCCAGCTGTACTCAGTTTCTCTGAAGGAATAACCCAAACATCATGAACCTTCTGCTTGTTTCTTTCACAGAGAGAAGCTTCTAGAAGCTTCTTGAATTAAGTAGACTAGGAAAGATCTCTACACACCAGATCAATACTTTCTGCACTAAGAAATGCAAACTGACAAATTACACCAATCTAAGTTCCTATAGCCTGTCCTGCCCAGTTGCATTTGCATGGGTGCACACATGTGAAATTTCATTTTCTTCCTTCCCCAGCACTGCACACACAAACAGGAACAGGAACAATCTGTTTAAGTATAAGAGAACTCTGATAAATTAAATATACTGGACTGTAATTCTGGCAGAAATTTTAAAAATATACTTTTTCTTTAAGAAAAAAATGAATTTCAAAAGTTTCAACACTTTAATAACATTTCGATACAGAATAATATAGCCACCTCCTACCCTCTATTTCCACCGCACTGATTTTAAAGCACTCTTCCTTTGCTTTAAGTCTTAAGGGTTAGGCATTCCAATTTCATAACTACGATACACGATTTACATCTTAATTTCTAGTTGAATAAGTCCTGAAACCCAAATCAAAAACTCCATAAGAAGAGGCAGTTTCTCCAGGCTTCAGCTTAGAAAGAAAAGAAAAAAAGCATAAATATTGTATGTTTTTGATGTAAAACAACCTGAACATGAAAATGCAGTAGAAACAAGGTAGAATAATTTTACCTCAGGGTAGAAGTCAAAGGTCAGCCACATGATCAGGTAGTATCATACTGACCTATTCATTCTATGCTAAGGCACGGCTTCATTGCAGCCTTCTTACCTTGAAAATGGAAACACCTGCTCCCCTCTATCTAGCAGAGATAACTTTAGAAATCTTAACACTTGCTTCTCATTGAAATTTTGTGCCCTCTCATATGGATGCTCAAATATGAAATACATGTTCTGGATTTGAAGCGTTCATGCAAAAATCTGTTCTCGTATTCCCCCTTTTAAAATGTACAGAAATAGGATCTTGATCCAGTCCTAATCTCTCTCTCTCTCTCTCTCTCTCTCTCTCTCTCTCACACACACACACACAGTGCAATCTGCCTTCCCTCCAAAAGTAATAATAATAATAATAATTTTATTATTTATACCCCGCCCATCTGGCTGGGTTTCCCCAGCCACTCTGGACAGCTCCCAGCAGTAGACTAAAAACACGATAAAACATCAAACATTAAAAACTTCCCTAAACAAGGCTGCCTTCAGATGTCTTCTAAAAGTCAGATAGTTGTTTATTTCCTTGACATCTGATGGGAGGGTGTTCCACAGGGTGGGTGCCACTACCGAGAAGGCCCTCTGCCTGGTTCCCTGTAATCTCACTTCTCACAGTGAGGGAACTGCCAGAAGGCCCTCGACGCTGGACCTCAGTGTCCAGGTGAACGATGGGGGTGGAGACGCTCCTTCAGGTATACTGGACCGAGGCCATTTACTCAATATACTCAAGCAGCTATTATGCTTGATAAGCAGCACATGTTTTTTGTACTCAAGTATCCATACTATCAAACATTACTGTAAGAAGAGCTCACAGGAAACTAAGCGATGATTACTGTCAGTTACTCATTTACTCTTGAGAATAATCTTTTATCTTAAAGATCGTTATCATGCCTCCCAAGAAACACCCCCCGCCAGTTGTTTCATATTATTGTGCAGCATGGGATATTTCAAAGTAGATTTTTTTGGCCATCTCTTCTTCGCAAGTCCATATATTTTCTCCTTATGGCATCTTGTAGTGTGTGTGTCATTTGCTGACATGAAAGCAACTAGATAGGCAGAAAGTATTGCACTTGGGGGGGGGGGAGGTTAGACAAAGTGGGGCGTTAGTGCAACCCACCTCTGGTTCTGTGCTCCTTCACACATATCCAGAGCAACTGAGTTTGTGCAATAATTCACCTGAGATTGCAACTGTGGCAATGAGTATACTGGCACAAGATGAAAAATAGAGCAATAGAATGCAGAGTAGATTAAGTGTTTGTCTAGGAATGACTGGTGGTTTTTATGAGATAACTTCTACATTTATATTTGCATTTGTGTCTGAGATGTAAGTGCTATGTAGTATTAAGGAATAAATACCAACCCCTTAATGCATGAATCTTGGAGGCAAATAAATATAAAACAAAGGATAATGCAACTTAGCCTTAAAAGGTTGGAGATAATATCTGTTGTATATCTTCTGAAGTGTGCTGACTCGAGTGACACTGATGTATAGATCAATGAATCTGACATTGCTTGGAAACCACATTTGGAACACAATTTAATACCAATGGAAAGCTAGGTTCGTCTTAACTATTTAGTGGGTGCACTTATAACCGAGAAGGTGCTTAACGCTACTTTGGCCTGCACCTTCGCACTTAATTGCAAAATGTATAAAATCTAAGGAGGTGATGCATTAATGGTAAAATGGTAAAGCAAAAATCAAATTTTTTGAATGTTTAAATGCTCCATATATTTTAGGTATTGCTTTGAGAAAGAAAGTTCATTCTAAAACATTTCATTGTACATGCACACTGCATATATTCGGCCACATAATACAGAAAATTAAAACTAACTCAACACTAAACTATGGTGCTGGAGGAGACTCTTGAGAGTCCCATGGACTGCAAGAAGATCAAACCTATCCATTCTTAAGGAAATCAGCCCTGAGTGCTCACTGGAAGGACAGATCGTGAAGCTGAGGCTCCAATACTTTGGCCACCTCATGAGAAGAGAAGACTCCCTGGAAAAGACCCTGATGCTGGGAAAGATGGAGGGCACAAGGAGAAGGGGACAACAGAGGACGAGATGCTTGGACAGTGTTCTCAAAGCTACCAGCATGAGTTTGACCAAACTGTGGGAGGCAGTGGAAGACAGAAGTGCCTGGCGTGCTCTGGTCCACAGGGTCATGAAGAGTCGGACATGACTAAACAACAACATCCTAAGCAGTGGTGAGAAACTGCTGGTGGGCAGCATCTTTGCGAGGTGGGGTGAAAGGGGGGGCATTGCAGGTGATGTGGCATGTGACTACAGGACAAGTGGGGAGGTTGGCTCTCTTGTGCTTTCCTTAGCCCTCCCGAGCCCTTTTCTTTTCTTGCCCTTTTCACAAGACTGCAGCCAGCATGCTTTTGATTTGGTTTCTCCAGACTAACAAAAATGTGACTGAGGCAAAAGCAATGATTTCTTTGCTAGAATCTGAGGACAAACTAAGGAAATAAGCTTTTTTATATACAGTTGTTTAATCGAAATATTTTTGTGGTTTTTGTTGCGGTTCCCTCACTGTGAGATGCGATGTAACAGGGAACCAGGCAGAGAGCCTTCTTGGTGGTGGCGCCCGTCCTGTGAAACGCCCTCCCATCAGATGTCAAGGAAATAAACAACTATCTGACTTTTAGAAGACACCTGAAGGCGGCCCTGTTTAGGGAAGTTTTTAATGTTTGATTTTTTTATTCTGTTTTTAATCTGTTGGGAGCTGCCCAGAGTGGCTGGGGAAACCCAGCCAGATGGGCGGGGTATAAATAATAAATTATTATTATTATTATTATTATTATTATTATTATTATTATTATTATTAACAAGGGTACAATGTCTCTGTTTTCAATTGATTGGGTCTTTACTACATGTCGGTTACATTTGGTGTGATACGCTGCTGTCATAGACATTATGAGGTTGTAGGGAGGGGGGAGAAAGAATGGGGTAGTGATTTTTCATTCTTTTGCTTAGTGTACGTGCAGAATTTTTGTGCCAGCATTGCAAGGGTATGTTCTTATTTATCTGTTGTTTAATTTTGCTGGCATTTGGAGATGTTGGAGATAAACTATTTTTAATTTGCTTGTTTGATATATAATATGCTTTGGATACAAGTAGTTCCAGTTTTACCATGGACTTCACTTACACTAAGCAAGGGAGCAAATGTTTCCTTATAGTATTTAAGCGATAAAAACAAACCCGTAAGAGAGACATTTTCCACTTTCAAAAGTTACATCATGATAAAAACTGTACTTAAATGATCTGACACAAACATGATACATCACACAAATATACTCAAACACATTTTTAACTCACTTTCAAAATTCATCTCAAAATATTAGGCACAGAAGGCTAATATTCAGTCTACCATGCAACAATGGACTAAAAAGTCTGAGTAACATCTAACTGAATGTTAGAGCATACCTTCCTAGTCCAAAAATGGAAGAGAATTAACCAAGTATATGTGGCTTTCAAACAAGTCAGAACTATTGGATTTTTTCAGAACATTATTCAATAGACATCTTTTTCCTTGGACAATAAAAAAGCTGAGCTTTTTACCTGAGTTAGTTAGTTCATGTAGAGGGTTTTTTTTAAAAAAAAAGTGTAGAGATTTTCAACGTATACAGATGGAAAAGCTCAGCTAGGGAAAATCAAATATTTACTATGTGAATAATGAATAGGCCAGTATGAAAGAAAAGAGTGATACTTACATGAGCTAACATCAAAGAACTTCAGGGGGAAAATACTTTAAAAGATTTCTTCATATCTACAGGGCACTGCCTTTAAAGCCACAAATGCTCTCTAGATAGCTGTGTATAAGAAAACAAAAAACAACCATGCAATTCCAAGGGTGGGGGATAGGGGTGCAAAAACTAATTGTTAGAATTCTTAGAATAGTACTGTCCTTAGGAGTATACTAGGGATGCGGATGGCGCTGTGGTCTAAACCACTGAGCCTCTTGGGCTTGCCGATCAGAAGGTCGGCGGTTTGAATCCCTGCAACAGGTTGAGCTCCCATTGCTCTGTCCCAGCTCCCGCCAACCTAGCAGTTCAAATGCACACCAAAAATGCAAGTACAGTGGTACCTCTAGTTACAAACTTAATTCGTTCCTGAGGTCCGTTCTTAACCTGAAAATGTTCTTAACTAGAGGCGTGCTTTTGCTAATGGGGCCTCTTGCTGCTGCTGTGCCGCTAGTACACGATTTCTGTTCTCATCCTGGGGCAAAGTTCTCAACTCAAGGTAACTCTTCCAGGTTAACGGAGTTTGTAACCTGAAGCATTTGTAACCTGAGGTGTTTGTTACTCGAGGTACCACTGTAGATAAGTAGGTACTGCTCCAGCAGGAAGATAAACAGCATTTTCGTGTGCCTGTCTGGTTTCGCTAGAAGCGGTTTAGTTATGCTGGCCACATGACCTGGAAAAACTGTCTGCGGACAAATGCCGGCTCCCTCAGCCTGTAAAGCAAGATGAGCTCCGCAACCCCAGAGTCGTCTGCGACTGGACTTAACTGTCAAGGGTCCTTTACCTTTTTTTTTAAGGAGTAAACTATACCATATGTATCCAGTGAAGTTATCCCATTAGGGCAGAGACTTCCACCTGCAAAAGAGGATTTCTTATGCCTTTCCCTGTCTCTCCATTTGGCTTTGGAAGGTTTGGAAGACCCTGCAGAACAGATTTTGGGCCGTATTGTGCAGTTGGAGGTCCATGAAGAAATGGCACAAGTTTATTGAATGCAACTCATAATGGACGCACTCCTCAGAACTAGAGAGAATATCAACTGATTATTCAACCCTTCCCTCCCCGCAAGGAAAGCTATTAATTTCTCATTTTATCTGAGACACTACTATCAGAGAAGATGGAGCTAATAACAAGGGGAATGCATTGTTCACTTCAAGGTCAATAGACAATGGACTGCCACCAAAAAAGAAATATGGGTCAGGTGAAGAGTCCAGAAGCTATTTTAAAAAGCACCTGGGAGAGTGTTATTTAATGAAATTCTAAGTTATAGCCCATTATCCATTGACTCAGACACTTAGCTTGTCAGATCACCTCAGTTCCATCTGTGCTTCTCTGCCCCTAGTTCCAGCTAAGTCTCAATTAATACTGTGAATAAAACAACCCCCATCCCTTGCTTAACTAAATTTAAATGTGAATTTCCCCCTACCTCTTTTCTCTTTATTGTTTTTGTTACTACCATTTATCCAACACTGTCTCTAGAAGTAAAAGGCCGGTAGTATATATTTTAAAATGCTATTTTAAAGGCACTTTGCTGCAATGTTTCAATGGCAGGTACAACCCAGTGAGCTTCAGCATAAGCAACAGTGAGATTCACTTCTTTAGGATACATCATGAGAAGAGAAGACTCCCTGGAAAAGCCCCTGATGTTGGGAAAGATGGAGGGCACAAGGAGAAGGGGACGACAGAGGACGAGATGGTTGGACAGTGTTCTCGAAGCTACCAGCATGAGTTTGACCAAACTGCGGGAGACAGTGGTAGACAGGAGGGCCTGGCGTGCTCTGGTCCATGGGGTCACGAAGAGTCGGACACAACTAAACGACTAAACAACAACAAGGGAAGGAAATTAATGTTCTTTTCCTTTGTTGCCCAGAACTAGTTGCATGCAGAAAGATCTGAACATGTCAATTTGCTGATAACTCTAGCACCCAAGACATCTGCATTAACAGTTTATTCAGCCCATTGCTATAACAGAACCAAATAACTATGCTGGTAACATGAAAGGGACATTACAATTTTTCATATTACAACATAGTGCAACACACACTCCTCATTCATATAGCTAGGTAGGAACATAATAATAATCCACAGAGTGCTTCAAAATGATTTACATTACCATGTGTTGAAAGCAGGCATGCTGCATTGCTCACTAATTCACCAAGCTTCAAAGTGATGCAATTCTATTCTTCAAAGGACAGAGAATGCAGGTTATTACAGATAATTTTCTTGCTTTCTAATGCTATACAAGCAGTTTTGGCGATTACACCAGACTTTCTAGAATTAGCATATCAAATACAAAGTATTCCTGCAACTAGTGAAGCAGGGACTAGTCAGAGACTTTCTCAGGTAACCAACAAAAAGCATCCAGTTATTATCACAACCTAATTCCATTCCATTCTACCTTTGGCTAGTAAGAGAGCATGGATAGTTCTATGCAAAGGGCTGTTAAAAGATTAACAGCCTGCTTGTATTTGTGGCCAAATAGGATGAAAGATACTTTAAATTTCAGAGTGGCAACAGGCGAGAAATACCGAGCCTCTTGAGAGTCTGATGTGTGAGAGAGATTGTTGACACGGCGAGGAAAATGGCTAATTAAACTGGAGCACCATGGGAAAAGCAATATAATAACTTGTCCATAATGCTTTGGGCAATTCAGAAACACTGCACAGGGATCCCATTTGTATAAACAAAATCTCATTTCGAAGTAGGAAGTTCAACCACATTAATGGCTTCATTGCTGTCTTGGAAGTTTCAGCGCAGGTTTTTCTGCCAGCAGTTAGTTTAAAGAGCTGAACTGGAGCTACTTGCTGTCTTGCTGCTTATTTTGGAAGTAGTGGAATACATCAGGCAGTACAAGATGGATGAGCTTGTGGTTCTGTAATTTCCAGAGAAGGGTGGGTGAACAGGACAACCAACCAGTCAAATACTGAGTTGAATCCAGACTTTGACATCTATGAATGGAAGGGCTTCTTCTAGCCGCAAAGGCAGGGAGAACCCACAAGTGACAGATTTTGCAATTCTCCCCTGTAGCCCACAGTTCCCATCCCACACTATTCTGGAGGGCTGCCTAATGCTCTCAGCAGACTTTGTGAGGTTGCAAGGGGCTGCAGAGGGAGGGGGAATTGGCAAAGCAGCCTCCTTTCCATTGGCCAGAGGGAGTGTCAACTAAGTGGATCTACACTAGCTGACTGTTAGGATGTTCCCACCAAAGGATGCACAGTTTGGATCCAAGCCATGGTCAGTGTGTGCGGGCGCGCGCACACACACACACACACACACACACACAGAGTAAATGGCCTCTTCAATTCTACTTGCATTCTTGCAAGAAATGACTCTTTGGTTGCAGTCCTAAAGGCTAATTCCACATTAATCCTATCAGAGTTACACTGACAACTACAGTAAAATGCATGTTCCTATTAATGCAACTATGATATCCATCCTAGAGAAAGCTCAGCTACACCTAAGAAATATTTATCATTCACAAAGGCAGTAATGAGATCTCGACGTAACATTGTAAAGTCAATTTCAAAAGAACAGGAATATGACTAAGCCAAAGGGTATTACAAGGAAAGCTGCCACATAGCTATGGATTATAATTTAATGCAGTTCAATCATTTAGATATATTTTAATCTAACCTCAATGAGAATGTGTTGGGCAACTAGGGGAGGATATGATAGATCAGCCTGAAACCAAGAGTCACCACAGAAATAATTTTACTGAAGTATGCATTGCTTCAGTTCTAATGCATTTCATTTGATTATATACCTTATGCATTGTGCTGATCACATAAGGAAACTTATGTTTTAATTTGTTTACACTTTCATTCGTTAGCATATTCCTGTTCCTAGGAATATCTGGTCCATACTTCTATCTCCACCACAGAAACTGTTCATAATTCTTTGGAAATTCCCTCCCAACTATTATGGCACTCAAAACTAATTACTGTCTCTCATGGAGAAAACCATTTTACAGGAACTAAATATAAATTAAATGCCTAACTCAACAGCAAAGTGCAGGTGTGAAAAAATTAATATGCAAGAGCTGTGCTTGACAAATGAACAATGTCATATTTATGAATTTAAAATATTCTTAAAGGGAATTTGCAAACACTTTGTTCTAGTGGAGCTCCCTTACTCAAGGAGAAAACTCACAATTAGCACAAAATCAATATGAGTTGAGAGGATGTGGTCCCTGTGTACCGTACATCTCAGAGTTCAGTATAAAACAGGAGTCACTGGGAACAAACCCCGGAAAGTGTGCATAGGGTTTTGCACTTTGCCTCAGTTACACATGGTCATACCCCGGCTAGACTACTGCAATGCACCATACATGGAGCTGTTTTTGTTTGGAAACTTCAGCTAATGCAGAACTGCAATTGCTGTTACACCTGTGCATGCTAGACCTTCACAGTTTGTAACACCGATACTCTACTAACTGCATCAGCTGCCTATTCATTCCTTGACTCATATAAATCCTGAGCTCAACTGAAAGTGCTGGTGGTGATCTTTAAAGCCCTGCATGGTTTGGGACCAAGCTGATAGAAGGACCACCTGCACCACTATGAACCCACCTGAACCTTAAGACCAGCATCTGAAGACCTGCTTGCAAGCTCGTTGTCAAGCTTTAATAGACTTGTGGGCGCAATAAACCTTGTGCCTTTTTTGGGGGTGGTGTCCCCATCATTTTGGAACTTGGCCCAGAAAGCATTGCTTCTTCTTTGCTAGATTTTAAATAGTCAGGATGTTGCCAGCAGCTCCCAGCTGGTAGCCCAGGAAAGTATAAAGACAAGGAAAGGTTCTTACAGTCCTTTTTTATTTCAAACTTTACAGAGAGAGGCTATAGAACTCAACCTCTTGGATAAGGGCATTGTCCCAAGTGGATCTCCACACACACCTTTCTCTCCCACTTCCTCATTCGTCACCATCATCACCTCCTCTACGGGTGCTGCTAAGTGCCCCCTGTCTTTGAGCTCTTTGCTCTCCTACTTTTAAGGCTCACCGGGTTCTGGGAGATGGTGGGTCTGGAATGCTTTCTAGTGACAATGTGTCAGCCAGTTGCTGATCCAGCTCTGCCTGCTCCTCCTCTCCCATTATTTCCCAACTTTCCCCCTCTTCTGCCTCTGAGCTGTGACCTCCCACAAACCACTGTTGTCAGTTTATACTGTCTTCCTCTTCCTTCTCCCTGGAAGGGTCAGGATGGGGAGGCAGTCTCCACCACTGCACCTCATCCTCTGCCATGCCCCTGACGTAAACATCCTGTTAAAATGTTTTGCTTTAATCTCTGCTGTGGTGAGCTTGGTTTCAAATGTCTGCTGCGCTGATGGAGACTAAGCTTTAGTGCTACGCTGAACACAACCCAAACAATTGCTAGAGGGAGAGGAAACCAAAGGAAGGAGAGACTTTAAATTGTTCTTGAAATGGTACCAAGAACTAAAAAGATCCTTGTAAAAGCATCACAGTCAAACACCTTTAACAAGGCTGTAACTAGGAGTTAAACAACATCAGGCAGGAGACAAGAAAACAACAGGGGGAAATCTCTCAACTGTGAGCATAGAAGTAGCTCACAAAAAGGAGGCTGTGCTTTCAGACTGCACTCCCAATGAAGTTTGCAGCAGCAATTTGAAAACATGCAAGGACAGCCCTTGCATGCTTGAAAGCAGCTGTGTTCCTTCCTCCTGGAAAACTTCTAGCAAAACTTCCTAGGCAAATGACTTTAACATAAAAAAAATGTTCCACCTGAGAAGCCTGAATTAATATCCTAGGAATAAAATGTAAAGTTAATCATATTCTGCCTCGTCTCTCTGGGGACCGAGCTCTCCTGCTGCCACTCCATACGTCCCTGAATGTCAAGACAGCTATCAGAGCAAAGGGAAAAGGCAAGATTACAACAAAATGAGAGCTTACATTGGCAGGTCAAACTTGAAGTGAACTATTAGCTTTGAAATGGATAAGAGCAAAGAATCCATAACAGCAGCCAAGGCAATTAATTACAAAAGATAAGATGACAAAATTCAATTGGTATTTGACAGAAATATTCATGAAGAGTGAAATACAATAACGCCACCAGCTAGAACAGATTATAGAAAGTCTTATTAATGACAAAAAAAACCCGAAAACTGCCATCATCTGAGCCCAGAATTCCAATGGAAGGAAAACCCCTTAGATGTGCACAATGTATTTCTTTTTTACGTTTATAGGTCACTTTTCCTCAAAAGAACTCAAAGCGGCATCTATGGCTCTGTCCCCTCATTTGTTTCCTCTATACACCAACCCTTTGGGTTAGGCTAGGGTGAGACAGAATAGCTCAAGGTCATTCAATCAGCTTCGCGACTGTGTGCCTTAAGTTCCCGTTCCCTAGTGCTAATCTGACCATTACATCATACTGGCAAATATCTCTTATACAAGCCCTCCACATTAAAACCAAATGTAGTCATTAGTAATTTAGGGTACAACCCAGGCAAAGTTAAATGCTTGTCAGTTTTATTCATTTCAAGGGGGAAATTAAGCATATGCTCACATCTCTTCCACGGGTCTGACAAGCACTTTGCCCAGATTGCATCCTCAGCTCTGTGGATTGTCAGGGCAATTTTTTATAGAGCCGAGCCTATGCTACAGTGAGGGATATTGAAGAATTCTGATGAAAATGGCAACAGGAGGAAGTTGCCAATGTTTCTTATTCGTCCATTGTCCAAAACATAACTCAATCCAGCAAATACAATCCTTATGCACTCTTGGTGTCTGCAAACAATGCATAATTGATTACATATTCTTTTACTAATTTGCATTGTATTTTCCCTGCATTGAAATAAATGGGGTGGAATAATGTGATGGCAACTTAATTTATGTAATTTTGCTGCAGCGGGAAGTGAAGATCTTCTTTGGTGGAAGACGAACTGCAATTGAATGGAAACAGCGCTGCATGTGGTGAACACAGGCCAGAACAAAAAATACATCTCTAGCCACAGATCATTACTCCATACATACCTATATTGCAATAAGCTGCTTCTTTGAAACCCTTGCAACTCACATTTCCTCTGGGTGTTCCATTATCTTTGTGTTCTTAATGGTGCTATGTTGTGCCTTGAATTTGAATTTTAGAATTCCTCAGTATTTTGTTTCAAAATACATTTAAAATACTTTTTCTTCTGACACACTCCAGGCCAGATGTAACTAGTAGAAGCCAGCATATGGAATCTTGGTAACACCAGGGCTTCCCTTCTGCTCCTCTCATTGCATTTTCCCTAAATTCCTTCTGTTAGATCAGAGGAACCCTCAGAAGAATGTGCAGGGGAAGAACAGGGGAGATCATTCCATCAGGCAAGCAGATATTATTTCCATATTACTTCATGGGTTTTAGTTTCAGAAATAAACTCTAAAGTCTGATTTGTGTCATTATGTATTGCCGAAGAAAAACTAATTACAAGGAATCCTTTGCACATTGCAGTCAGAATCTTTTTGAACACCAACAACGTGGTATTAGCTCCTATTTTACTTCTAAATGATTGTTCATTTTACACATGGATGATAGGGGAAATCTCAGAAAACTTAACCAGAAATTTTCTGTAGAGGGAGAACAAAACCAAGATAGAAAAATTGGTTAGGGACCTTGATTGCTTCTTGAAATAGTGTTACTTAGTATTCATCACTGCTGAAAGCAATGGTCCTTCTTAAATTTACATTTGAACCATTTGCTTTCTGAATTAGTTGTTTGCTCTGTAAACCAACCTTTGAATGAGCTTCTGTTCAGATGTTGACCCCCAAAGCATACTAAATCAACCATGTGTGGTTGGTGAGATTATCATCATCATCATCATCATCATTAAAAATATACAGTAATAGAATTAGACGTTGATTTTCAGGGTTATCTACCGTAAATAAATTTCCCTTGAACTGAAAATGTTGCAGTGCATAAAGCATCACCAACTTCCCTTCCCCTATTTATATGCAAGAATTGTTTTTCATCAATAGCAAGATAATGAAAAAGTATGGAATGTATTTCATCCACTTGCACTGCAGATCTACATTCTACTGTTAATTTTCTTGTGAAAATAGTTTATTCAACATTTATACTCCCAAACCTACAAGTACTCAAGCAGCTTGCACTCAGTTTTTTATCCTTATAGCAACCCTGTATGATAGGCTCTGCAGAGAGAATATGACTCCAAGAACTTTATGGCTGAACAGGGATTTTAAAGTTACCTGGGATGCGCATGTCCAAATTCAACATTCCTGCCACTATCACAGTGGGTTTGCCTAAAGCAAAGAGCCAGTGTTTTTGCAGCTTGAGAACTGTACTGAAAACATCCTAGGAAGGTGGAGGGTAATCTCATGGGTAATTTCAGTTATTTTGACATTTTGTTGCTGTTGTTTTTCTTGACAGTTACTGAAAAGTGTAATGAAGAAGTTCACTAAAAATGCTCAACCAGTTCAATTCACATTTTTAAGAAACCTTGCTGCTGCAAATCTGGTACTGCTGCACATACATAGTTTGCTGTTTGACCTGGTGTGAATAAATCAGTGATTAAAATTTCTCCAGCTTAATTAAGGAATGCTGGACAGAAAATTTCTCTTCTCTTTTTTACGGGATGAAGAACCTGTGGTTCTCCAGATGTTGTTGGGCTCCAAGTCTCATCAGCCAGTATACCAGTGGCCATTCCCCCCCCAAAAAAAATGACCCCTGAATTGTTTAATTTTATTGATATTGATACTACATTTTATGTTGCATTTTTTACTGTTTTACGCTGTTTTTAAGTCACATTTTAATCAATGTTTTATATTTGTTGTTAGCCACCCTGAACCCGGTTTTTAAACTGGGAAGGGCAGGGTATAAATAAATTATTATTATTATTATTATTATTATTATTATTATTATTATTATTATTATT
>JAXCMG010000024.1:3701809-3733372 GCA_034642415.1 Podarcis siculus | reverse complement strand
TAGTTGTAAAAAAGTAAAAGATCTGACCCCTGGACAAGCCCCCCCCCCCTTTTTAAGTCTATACATATACTGTAGTGCATATATGAGTGTGTATGTGCGTGTGTGTGGGTGTGTGTGCATATGTGTATTGTTTTTATGTATAATTTTACAATTTTAATTGATATCATCATTCCCTTGTAAACTACTGTTGCCTTTTATGTTTTTTTCTTTTCTTCTGGTCTATGACCGTAATAAACTTATTCATTCATTCATTCATCATTCATAAACTTTATCTCATACTCACTAGGATCTGGTCTGTAGCCCCAATTTTGATTCTTCATTGGTTATATAAATCTCTACTTTCAACACTCCTTGAAGTGTTCACCACATGCCCAGCTCTTACCATCCCCATGGCAGCTCCAACAAAACTCTTGTCTTACTCCCCTGCCAGAGATAATTAGCCATACAGTGGTTAGAGACTGAGAATTACTCTGGGATTATGGCCCATATTTCTGGAAGCTTCAAGTATTCAATGTTTCATGTAGGTGCATTACCAATACCCCTATTCTCCATCTCTGTGCCCTCTCTGGTAACATCATTACAAATAGGCATTTAACTACCAATGGGCAAAACAGCTGGGTCATGTCCAGTCTTCAAGTGCTTCAACCCATCCATTATTCTCTTTGGTTGGTTGTCTGGCTGGTTTTATCCTACCACCCCCAGGAATGCAGTTCCTGGAAGGCTGGCCAGGTTCACATCTGGTCCTCAGGTTGCAAATGCTTCCCCAACCTTGACTTAATGACTACAATATGAGCAATGTGTGAAAGTCCGTGATCGAGCAATCTTACCCTGTTGTTAGATCCTAGCAGTACTGTCCATAATTGCAAAGGAGAATTTCCTCACAACAGAAGTGACATGAGCCTACCTAAAATGGTCTATAATTAATAATCCATTATCATATATGCTCGGGCAGTTGTCAGAAACCAAGTACAGTGGTACCTTGGTTCTCAAATGCCTTGGTACCAGTGGCGTAGCGTGGGGGGTGCAGGGGGGGCCGGCCGCACCGGGCGCAACATCTGGGGTTAGGGCAAATCCATGGGTTAGGGGGCGCAAATCCACAGGTTAGGGGGCGCAAATCCATGGGTTAGGGGGCGCAAATTACTTGCCTTGCCCCGGGTGCTGACAACCCACGCTACGCCACTGCTTGGTACTCAAACAACTTGGAACCCAAACACTGCAAACCTGGAAGTAAGTGTTCCGGTTTGCAAACTGTTTTCGGAAGCCAAACGTGCTGCATTTTGAGTGTCACACTTACGATTTGAGTACCACACTTCCATTTTTAGTGTTACGCTGATGATTTGAGTGCCACACTTCCATTTTGAGTGCCACAGTTTCGTTTTGAGTGTTATGCTGAGGTCTGTCTGTTTTTGCTATTTATTCTGTGTTTATGTTTTTGCAGCTCTTTTTTGTTGTTTTTGTGACTGTGTGGAACCCAGTTCAGCTACTGATTGATTGATTGTGTGGCTGCAGTACATTGTTTATTGCTTTCATTTTATGGATTAATGGTCTTGTTAGATAGTAAAATTTGTGTCAAATTGCTCTTTTAGGGGTTGTTTTTAAAAGTCTGGAACGGATTAAAACATTTTGCATTACTTTCTATGGAATAGCGTGCCTTGGTTTTGGAATGCTTTGATTTTGGAACGGACTTCCAGAACGTATTAAGTTTGAGAACCAAGGTACCACTGTACAAACTATCAAGCCAGTTATATCTATAACTATCAAGCACTAAAATTATAGGTTAGTTTTATGATGGTTATAATCTTAATACTTTAGTTTCACTATCCTTTAGTTTCACTGCCTTTAAATGAGTGCCCGGTTGTGGTCATGTAATAGATGCAAGAAAACTGCTTGTAGTTGTATCTACTCAAGGCTGAAGTAATTATGGTTAGTAGGTCTCTTTTTTGACCTTTAGACTGTGTGCTATCACAACCTCTCAGGTCAACCAAAAATCCCAGCTTGACTGTACCACAGAACAAGAGCTTTTCTTGCCAACAATAGTTTTGTAATTCACTTCTTTTGGTGACTTGCCAGTGTACAAAAATGTTTGGAAGCATTGGGAAGACGCACTATTAAGGGCCACCTTTGGTGAAAGGGTAATGAATGAGCAGGCTACAGTATCAACCCAATCCAGCAGCCATTCACAGGTACACAAGATCTCCAGAAAACTCAACCACCCAAAATTCACTTCAAAAGAAATTCACACACATTTCAAGGAAGAACCCATTTGTACTGCCAAAGTATAGCAAATCTCAAGTGGAGAGGCTGTTTGCTTGTTTGACTGATAACCATGTTAGCCAATTTCATTCTGAAATAAATAAGTAACAATATATTTATATAAATAAGTAACTGTATTTATAAGTATAAATTAGTAAATATAAAAGAATGTTTCAGAAAATAAGAGCCTGGCATTGATCCAGCAGTGGAAGCATACCCAAGAAAAATTGGGTTCAGGGGATGTTTCCGCTGGCAAAGGGGGAACCAAGAAGGGAAGTGGAGGGGACCCTCCAGAACAGTATGAGAAGTGGAGCTGGGAGCTGCAGTATGGATCAACAGAAGGTACTTTCTCCTCCACCAACAGGACTCAAAGCCTTCTGTGAACTGAAGGAGCCTTTCCACCCATGGAAAATGAAGTGTAGATCCAACTCCTTGTACACTGACATTGTTTTCATCTTTTGTTGTAAACAACCCTGTAATTTTCAAATAAAGGGTGGTGTACAATTTTTTAAAAAATTATCATCTTCATCATCATCATCCCAACCCACTGTATTTCATATTAAATGCTACACAGATCTTGTTGTACATTGTAGTATGCAATGTTTTCCTTATTTATATCACTTTTATTTAAGTCACAAGACTGGCTTATCACTTGCATCTACATCTATGACTAAATAGTTGCTAAATGCAGCTGAATTGGTTTGAAGACACATAAAACCATATTTGCAGGAAGCAAGAGTTATTTCAGTCTGTGAGAAATAGAGAGGTTTCAGACCTCTGGTAAAAATAAGTTTTTATTTGACTCTCTTATAATAAATTTTGTTCAGTCTTAGATGCAGGAGAGATACTGCTTTTTTATAAATGAAATATTAAAGACCAATGAACTCTAATAGTCTACTAAAATACTTCCAGAGCACCCTCGATGTCATAGATCGATTTGGATCATGTTCTGCAAAATTTTGTGTTAGCTATACTTAAGCTTGAGCCACACTGAATCTGGATTCAAACTTTGATTCTGCTAATTCAGAGGAAGTATGGGGCATGCATTGGTTTCATAGATGAATGCAGTTCCCCATTCTATTATTATTTAGTGTCTTTGCTGTAACCAACATTCCGTTCCAGTTTAACTTGGAGAATTTCTTAAACCAGTTTCAGAACTGGAGCATGTTTTACACAAGTGTAAAACGCATGCAGTCAGAGGTATAATTAGGGGACTGCAACTGGTTCACCCGCACTGGGCACCAAGTCAAGAGGGTGTCGCAGGAGACACTGCAACAATGACTTAGAACATAAAGCAAAAGGCAGGGGGCGCCAAATCTTGGCATTGCAAAAGGCGCCGCTGAAATTTGAAAGCCCCAAATCCGCCAATGATGCAATCATGGAATTGTATCAGAATACTTGCTGTGATGTGATATCATTAATGCACATTTGAGCAGTGGGCGTCAGTGCGCATAAATACAACTTGAAAACTATAGCAGATTGTACAGGAGCACCTCTCTGATCCACAGTCAGAAATTAACAATGGATCAATGGGAGATCACTAACACCTTGGTGTCTCTCTGGAAAGTAGACCTGGTAATTTATGGATAAATTTAGATGGCAAGAATGTCATAAGTAGAAGAAGAAGAAGAAGAGTTTGGATTTGATATCCCGCTTTATCACTACCGGAAGGAGTTTCAAAGCGGCTAACATTCTCCTTTCCCTTCCTCCCCCACAACAAACACTCCGTGAGGTGAGTGGGGCTGAGAGACTTCAAAGAAGTGTGACTGGCCCAAGGTCACCCAGCAGCTGCATGTGGAGGAGCTGGGAAGCGAACCCGGTTCTCCAGATTACGAGTCTACCGCTCTTAACCACTACACCACACTGGCTCTCTACGTATCTCTACGGGTTCTTAATGTTAACTAAAACTGCAAATGTTAACTAAAACTGCAAATATAAATGAACATATAATTCATCTTCTTGCTACCATGACCACCTTCCACTGAGCAAAGTCACCTTCACAGTATAAGACCTACTTAAATCTCATCTTTCATGAGCTTGAACCCTTAAGAAACTGGTCAGCCCAGCCATCCTAGACATGAATGAGCAATTTCCAACATACTGTATGTATCGTTCATATAATTTTTCTGAATGTAATCATCATTAATCTCTAGCATCTACCCTACGCTTTTCATTCTTTAAAAATATTGTATTTGAATATAAACTCTTCACAATGATATTGAGATCACTGCACAGTAACTTTCGAGTCTCTACGGTTCTGGGAAGAGAAGTTGCAATACTACTGACAATGAACAAACAAGCAACCCACAGGGTTTGCATATGTCCTGTGAAATAATTAACAGAATATTTCACTATGCCATCTTAATGTATTTTTTGTTTACATAGGGAGGGAAAGTTACTGAACAATTATTAGCAATATCCCACAAAAATTCTGAAGCTTCTGTGAATTATTCAGCATCTGTTTCTAGAGACACATTCTCTCTGCCTACAACACCTATTCCTAAACATTTAATTCCTCCATAAAAAGCTGATCTCAGACATTGTGCCTCATCTATGATGTGGCCTTGCTATTAGCAATTTACAAAAGGCCGGTTTGTAGTACAGCCTGTACACAGCATCAAACACTGAGAAATGAACTGTCATATAAGTCCTCTGAGACAGAAATTCTTTCAGAGATAGTATGTAGCCAGAATAAATTTCTGATACCGAACAGCAATATTGTGTATTTCTTAGAATGAGGTTCTTACAGCTATTGGGAAAATTACATACCTCTTATGTTTTTTTATATAAACACCGCAGAGGCACCACAGAACAGGAATATAGTCGTAGCTCGGATGTTGAATGCCTTACAAGTCAAATGTTTTGGCTTCCGAACACCACAAACCTGGAAGTGAGTGTTCCAGTTTGCAAACGTTCTTTGGAACCCGATCGTCTGATGCGGGTTCTGCGGCTTCTGATTGGCTGTAGGAGCTTTCTGCAGCCAATTGGAAGCCGCGCCTTGGTTTCCAAACATTTTGGAAGTCGAACGGACTTCCAGAACAGATTTCGTTTGACTTCCGAGGTATGACTGTACTTTGGCATTACTGTCAAAATTACTTTTTGTGCAATTCATTACAAAGTTTCCATTTCTCACATTAGAACTTGGTACAAATGACTCAGCTCTCTTCCATTGAAGTGATCCTTGTATTTAGCAAATGCAATGTCAGATCATTGCAGACAATTGGGATAAAAGTACTAAACAACACTATGGAATAAAATCTGTATCTATTTCTGAAAGCCTTATGCAGGGACCATGGCTGCATTAGCTCAGGCCATGTCTAACTAGAACCAGTGTGGATCAGTGGGTCTGAGCAAAGGAAGTTTGTATTTGAACAAGTAACACCCAGAATGAACTCCCTGCTCAGATGTGAACTGTGCTGCCCCGAGACATTTTGCTATGGCAAATAGTTTAGGAAGTCTTTCTGCTGCGTGAAGGAACCACCTCAGCCCTGGGGCAGTGCCCTCGTGGATCCCTCACCAGTGAGCCAGTGTGGTGTAGTGGTTAAGAGCGGTAGTCTCGTAATCTGGGGAACCGGGTTCGCGTCCCTGCTCCTCCACATGCATTTACAGGGTGACCTTGGGCTAGTCACACTTCTCTGAAGTCTCTCAGCCCCACTCACCTCACAGAGTGTTTGTTGTGGGGGAGGAAGGGAAAGGAGAATGTTAGCCGCTTTGAGACTCCTTAAAGGGAGTGAAAGGCAGGATATCAAATCCAAACTCTTCTTCTTCTTCTCACCGCCTCCGCTTGTGGTGGAGAAGTGGCGTGGACATCAACGCCAATTTCTGGCAAGATCCTGCTGAGGTCTCAGGTAGCCCAAGAGATCTCATGTGATCTGAATATCGCCTTAAATCGGTGTCTATGCTGGAGCCACTTCTCTGCTGGCAGAGGTGACGCAGCAGTTATGGCCTGGGAGCTGGTGCGGCAGTGAGGCCAGGTTAGGAAGCGCTGCATTTCCCATTTCACCTCAAGCAATGAAACGAGACACACCACCCCTGCAGCCTGAGGCAGATTAATTTACTTGGCTACCTGGCTGAGTCAGTAGAAATCTAGGGTGGCCCCTTACAGATCACTAGAAAAGAGGAAATGCATCATTCAAAACAAGAGGGGGAATGAAGACAAGGGTGATAAAATCTGCACACACTAATTTATATGTACAGATGCAAGTTTAGAAATTATTGCTCTAATTTAAATAGCTATGCAACACATCTCACCATAGTTGGGAAGGCTGTGACCAGGTGGCTTGTCAGTCTGATTGGTCTGTTGTCCAGGTTGCTAAAGTCTTCATGGGCAACTTCAAGATCTTCCTTGATCTTTAAATGGGACTTTGACCAGACAACCCTTAAAACAAAGGAGCATCCCCCAATAGCCCTTCAGATACCTTCTAGTCCTCTGTTCTGTGTAAAGCAGGACACATAACCAGTCTAATATCATCAGATAGCCCTACACAAGTCACCCACCATAGGCCTGGGGGTGCTTCTGTCAATCACAGGCTAAGCCAGGAATGGATTGACCAATGGGGTGGAGCTTCAGCAATTGTCTTCTGGCACTGGAGTCAGTGCAGGGTGGAGGCTGTGTGAGTGAACTGCTAGAAGCACCAGATTGGCTCTGCTGGTGCATCTGTAAAGGTGCACCTTACCCCCGTCTCATCACTAAACTTCCTGGAAAGTGGCAGCCACTTCCATTGCTGGAAGGCCACTGCTGTAGTCCTACCACACTAGGTGAGCAACTCCTGGGCTAAACATTTGGAGGGTGTGGTCCTTATTCTAATCACTGATAGTCTAGCCAAAGATTAGCACAGGAGACATGAGGTATCTTTGCCACAAACAGGGGTGATGCTGTTCAATCCGCAGAACAAGAAATCAATTCTTCCATTAAATACCTCCTGGTATGCTTCTTGGTCAGACATTACTAGGATTGTTGCAGACCATTCTCTACTTTTAAAGCCATCATTAAGGGGAAATTAGATCATTTGCAAAGTGAAATATTGTGTAACTTTAAAAAAAAAACTTCCAATCAATGCAGGGAATGTTATTCAAAGTTAGCTTCCCTTTGACCAAGTTGTTTTAGCTTCTTTAAAAATAAACAAACAAACAAAACTCATGTAATTGTGTAGGAAACAAAAAAAAAAAGTCCTCCACCTACTTATTTAGTGCCAACAGCAGCAGGAAGCGAGCTGAATTCCCACAATAGAATATTCTTTTTAAACTGAGTAAATGTAAACGGTCATGTGTTGATACAGCACTTTTATAATTAACAATAGACAATGTAAGCATATCCTAGCTTTAGAAAGAAGCAAGGAAACAGCTCACAAAGTTTTGAAATAGGTCACTGTTTTGGCAAAAGCATTCACGTTTGTGTTTAAGGAGTCACCTTAAAACCTAATTTATAGTTTGCATTGGCTTTAAGAGCATGCTTTATATATTCGCAGGCTGACGACCAGAGACTCATTATCAGGATTGTCGACATATTCTGACCCACTATTATCACCCCTTGATTACGCACTAGTCACAATTTGTCATCCAAAATGGATCAATCCATCTCTGTTATACTCTATGCATGAGCACGACATTGATGTTTGATGATAAAGTATGAGTTACCACTGACAGACAGAGACAGATAGCAATGGCATACAGGTAGAAGTGGTTAAATTGCTATGGGTTACAGAAGTGGAGGAAAACAAGAAAAGTAACAAAAGGAAACTAATCAATGCATTTCCCCCCCCCCCCCCCAGTAGATGGAAGATGATGACCTTGTCTAGAACCTTCAGTGACTTGCCTGGCTCTCCATATGTATCCCAAGAATTATTATCCCATCCACCTCATCCCCCAAAGTCACTGAAATGTATCATTAAAAACATTATTAGCAGTTGAAAAAAAAGAAGCACCACACACATACAGCCTTTGTTTTTTTGACAGCGACACAATGAAAACTGTACTGTATTCCTATGCCATTCTCTAGTTTTGCTACTGAGTTGCTAAGTTTGCTCCAAAGGAATACCCTGTAGAAACAAAAGATACTTATAGGTACTTCACCACTTTGATGATTGAAACTCTTCTTCCTGTGCTTCTTTTGAAGAGCATTTCAGGCACTTGTCTGAACACACTAGAGCTAAAAAAAATATGAAGGAGAGAATGGCTCCCAAGTAAAAACTAGGCAGCGATGTCTCCAGACATGGAGGCTTCTCAATAGGATGTCTAAGAATGTTCAGCTGAGAATGCTTAAAGGTCTTCTTATAACTGGGAACCCTGCCTTATCTCTGCTAAACACATAAAAGTTTAACAATGGAATGGGACTTGCATGTGTGCTAACGTCCCCATTAGCACTAGGCGATATCTTGTTTTCAATATCACAATATATCACCAGCTAAACATTGTGATATCTCACTATGTCACGATGTCTGAAATAAGGTTGGAGCTTATAATAAGCTGGGAAAATATTGGAGGGCAAATCTAAATTTGATGCATATAATTAAATGAAAATTTACTCAGTGATAGCATGCTTATCTAAATCATTAAAGATTTCTGGAGAATATATTACTATTCTGTTAAGGGCTTTATATACTCACAGTAACACCTTGAACTTGGTCCTGTAACAAATTTGGAACTGGTGTAGATTGGTGTTAGAAAATCAGGTTGATAATCTAGGTGCCAACTTGGCACCTGAAAACTAGGTTACAGATGGCCCTCCAACCTCTGCTTAAAAACCTCCAAGGAAGGAGAGTGTACCACCTCCCAAGGCAGTCCTTTCAACTGTTGAACAGCTCTTACTGTCAGAATGTTCTTCCTGTTGTTTAGTCAGAATTTCCTTTCTTGTTAACCTGAAGGTCCTACCCCCTCCGGAGCCTCCATCTTCCATGTGACACCCCATCATATATTTGAAGGCGGCTATCATGTCTCCTCTCAGTCTCCTCTTTTCCAGGCTAAACATACCCAGCTCCCTCAACTGTTGCTCATAAGTCTGGGTTTCCAGACCCATGATCATCTTGGTTGTCCTCCTCTGCACACGTTTCAGCTTGTTAATATCCTTCTTAAATTGTGGCGCCCAGAACTTGACACAGTATTCCAGGTGTGGTCTGACCAAGGCAGAATTGAGAAGGGTTTATGACACTATATTTCTGTTGATGCAGCCCAGAATAGCTTTTCTGCTGCTGCACCACACTGTTGGGTCATGTTAAGCCTGTGGTCTACTAAGACCCCTAGATCCTTTTCACATGTACTACTGGCAAACCAGGTGTCCCCCATCTCATATTTGTGCAGCTGGTTTTTCCTGCCTACATTTGTTCCCATTGAAATTCATTCTTGTCTGTATGTATCTCTGCATGTATGTAGCTCTACTCACTACCACTCTATAATTTAGTGTAGGTATATTTCTTATATATTTTGTGCTTTTAAAAAGAACACATTTAAAAATATGTGTTCGTAATATTGAGCCACACCAATAAAAAAGAGAAGTCAAATTATGTGTTACTTACTAGATCTGTATAGTGTTAATCCTCCAAGAAACTCAAAATAATGTACAAGGATTCCACCCCACTGGCTCTGATACTATTTTATTTATTTATTATGTAATATATTTATATCCTGCCAAGTCGGAATTCAAGGCAGCTTACAACATTTAAAAACATCAGTCATAGAATAAAGAATAATAAAAACAAACTGGTTAAAAACAATACTTAAAATACATCACAATATATCTAAAACCAACAATTAAAATTTGAACTGACAGCAAGCAGCCCAGTCATCAGAATCGTCTGAATCTTCGTTTCCAAATGCATAAAGCCCTTTACAGCAAAAGTAAATTGTTGCTTCCTTACCCGAACAGAAGCAGGAGCCAAGACACATTGATCTTATCATGAAGAAGAAACTTGGTTTGCTGATCAGAATCACCTAGAACGAAGATTCCAATCAGCAAACAAAGTTTCTTTTTCTGCCAATAAGATCCACGGGCCTTAAGGCACACACTGTGCCTCTCGCTAGGCAGAGTAGAGACCTTGATATCGTGCTTAGCCTGATATCGTATCTTTGCTGATTGGAATCTCCCTGCCTTGTCAGGGAAGCTTATTGTTATGCTAGGTCTGTCTCTAGCAAGAGGCACAGGGCCTGCACCAGCAGCTTTTACTGAAAAGTAAAGCCCTTTACTCTGCAATGCCAGCTGAGAGGCGGCAAGGCTTTATGCCTTGCAGATAGGGCAGGCAGGAAATGACCATTTACTTTGCAGTAAAGTGCTGATTCCAGCCTGCCGGGTCTTCAAGGCCAGCTGGGCAGTGCAATCTTGATATATTATGGGGTGGGGATGAAACCTTTATCGTGGTCTGAAGTTCATACCAATAAAAGACAAAATATTGATATATCGCCCACCCCTAGTCCCCATCCATAGTTTTTGGCCTCATGGGTCTAGGTGACTGCCTCTGGTTTCAGCTTCTCTCAGTTGCTGCAGGCCCTGTTAACTCTGCCAGCTCAGCTCTCCCCTGCTTCCTGCAGGGAGCAGCAAATCACAGGAAAAATCACAATGCAGGAAAAAACGTGACACCAGCCAATGCCTCTACATAAAGGTAAAGGGACCCCTGATCATTAGGGCCAGTTGTGGCCGATTCTGGGGTTGCGGCGCTCATCTCGCTTTATTGGCTGAGGGAGCCGGCGTACAGCTTCCGGGTCATGTGGCCAGCATGACTAATCCGCTTCTTGCGAACCAGAGCAGTGCACGGAAACGCCGTTTACCCTCCCGCTGGAGCGGTACCTATTTATCCACTTACACTTTGACATGCTTTCGAACTGCTAGGTTGGCTGGAGCAGGGACCGAGCAACGGTAGCTCACCCCGTCGTGGGGATTTGAACCGCTGACCTTCTGATCGGCAAGTCCTAGGCTGTGTGGTTTAACCCACAGCGCCACCCACATCCCATTAATGCCTCTACATAGGTCCATCCTAATTTCAGACATTGTGATATATTGGTATATTGCAATCTTCAGCTTGTGATATATCACAATGTTGAAAACCAGATATCATCCAGCCGTACTGCTAATGTCTGTCTCTAATAAGAAAGAAATAATAAGTCTTTCTATGTTTCTCTCAGGAAGGCAATCATCATCAGTCTGTAAAAGGACAAATGGAGGCACCATTGTTAGAAACTCAGATATAAAAGCCAGGCACCAAATGGCTTCTTAAACCAAGGTTACAGCTGCCAAAACGGAATGTCTAGTTGCCATTTTGGGGCAAGACAGCTCTAAAGTCTAAAGTCTTATTTTTCAAATGATGGACCGACTGTGATTATCCATTAAACATATACCGTATTTTTTGCACCATAACACTCACTTTTTTCCTCCTAGAAAGTAAGGGGAAATGTCTGTGCGTGTTATGGAGCGAATGCCTGCGGGTGGCGGGGGGGATCTGCTGCAGTCGTGAGCAGAGGATCCATGGTTCCCCTTCCTTTCCTCCTCCGTGGTTACAAAGCATGGATCCACATGGATCCTCAGGATTTTTGCATTGGGCTACTCCAAACTCACTATCAGATCACATGTCTGTGGCTACAGCATGAACCACAAAAATCATATATCCACTATTTCGTTTAGAATATTTTTTTTCTTGTTTTCCTCCTCTAAAAACTACTTGCGTGTCATGGTCTGGTGCGTGTTATAGAGTGAAAAATACGGTAGCTAGTTCAGTTGACAACCTTGAGATAGGTTAAGAAATTTGAGAACTTAAAAAATCAAAGTCACTTGATCCAGGGATAGTCTACATGCAGTACATATTGGCCTGCTCCTATCTCTTTTTCTTAATGGTGGCACGGACCATTCTTCGTAACGTAAGAATATTATTCACAACTGTGAACAGGGCCATGGGGAGCGGTAAGTGAAAAGAAGCTACAACCATTAAATATAACATGGTTCACTGGTCCTGCTCAGACTGCGCAGAAAAAAGCATTTTGGTTCCTGAAATTCATTCTGGTTGTGCAGATAAAATATAGCTGATAGAATTCTACAGGATGTGGTATTAGTGTGTGAAAACAGTCCAGATCCAATGATCCCCAGATGGTGGAGATGTCAGGAGCCCTCCTGGCACCTAGGTATCTTCACTTGGTCACAAGTGACTGATAGGTGAAAGATATACCTGGCGCCTGACTAATTTTGAACACTATCCTGCGCCAAGCAAATGCCATAAATGTTTTGAATGGCACCCAGGAGGTTTGATTATAATAGCTAGTGCGTCTTCAAACAACACTCTGGAGGAAAGGGCCATAGCTTAGTACTAGAGCATCTGGTTTGTAGGAAGAAACCGGGAGAAACTCCCTGCTTGAAACCCCAAAAGAGTCACTGCTGATCTGGAAGGACCAATGGTCTGACTCAGTACAGTGGTACCTCAGGTTAAGTACTTAATTCGTTCCGGAGGTACGTTCTTAACCTGAAACTGTTCTTAACCTGAAGCACCACTTTAGCTAATGGGGCCTCCTGCTGCTGGAGCCGGATTTATTTTCTTATCCTGAAGCAAAGTTCTTAACCTGAAGCACTATTTCTGGGTTAGCGGAGTGCGTAACCTGAAGCGTATGTAACCTGAAGTGTATGTAACCTGAGGTACCACTGTATAAGGCAGCTTCCATTGTTCCTACAAACTGTGATTAAGAGAGGCATAGCAGCTGTCTTAGTAAGTGGTACTTAGAAGTCCATAATGGTGGATATTGTACAATCTTTATCTTCACCAAAAAAACCCAATGGCCTGTGTTTTCTGCCTCTCACGAATTATATTGTACTACTCTCTGTTCCTGGAAATTATGTAACATGTTTTCCCTTAAGATGATTTTGCCTCCCCCCCCCCATGTGAAATAAGCCAATTCTGTGTTTAAAGCAATGGGATCCCTTTGTTAGTTTTTACACAATTTGCTGCTGCTTCTGCACAGTAATGTTTAAAGGCTTTAGAGACAGAATAAACATATTTGCTAAAAGAAAAAAAAATGCTGTTCCAAAATAAGATCCATTTTTTCAAAAGTTTTCATTTCTTTTCATGCTGTGCCATCAATAACCCTGAAAAACCAGCAGCCCCTTAGCTTGTGCAGTGATGAAAGCCTAATAGTCTTTTCCCCCAGAAATGAGCCTTTGGCAATTATTGTATATTCAAATGGATAGAATATTCAGCAAAAGGGTAAATTTATTATACGACTTTGATGCGAAATGTCCTTGAGCCCAAGCCGAACTGCTATTATTTCTTGAGACATTAGGCTTTGCATACTGGAAACTTAGTGAACAACATTCCATTCCCTATAAATATACATGAATATTTTTCTTTGGAGATGGGGAGGATATTTTTCAGATTTTCTGCTTAAGCAGTAAACTACAAAGCTATGAATAATGTCTACATGTCTTGTTTACAATAAAAGCTTCTATAAATATTCAGTGTTTTAAATAATAAATCATCTTCGTTATCCAAGCATGACAAACTAGTCTATCTTGAAAATAATTGCAAACAAGAATGATTTTAGTTAAAACTTCCCTGCATAAAAAAGAAAGGGAGGGGAAAAGCATATGATTTTCTTTCTCCATTTTTTTAAAAAAAATATTTTTTGGACAATAGTTATTACCAGTGGACAATAATGTATTAACCAGAACACTGTGCCCACAGAGGGGAATAAGGAGGTATGGTACGAGGTTGATTGTTCTGGGTCACTTCTATTATTTTAACAAGAGAAGATCTACAGTACAGAACCATGGCTTGAGATAGCAACTGCTTGTAACACACTGTGGGTGAGCCAAGGGTGAAAGGAAGCATTCCATCTGCTCCACTCTTCCAAGCGAGTAAGGAGGACTTCCTGTTTCACACTCACCTAGGGCACCACAGCTCTGGGCAGCTGTTACAGGTTGTCCTCAAAAGTGCTCCTTACCCTGTCAATGGGTCCCAGAGCCTTGAAGGCAAGTCTTGTGGCTACTTCAATGGTTCCCAAAATGTGAAGTGCAACCACTTGGGGGGAACTGAGATTACCTAGGGCATGGGTAGGCAAACAAAGGCCTGGGGGCTGGATCCGGCCCAATCGTCTTCTAAATCCCGGACAGTCCGGGAATCAGTGTCTTTTACATGAGTAGAATGTGTGCTTTTATTTAAAATGCATCTCTGGGTTATTTGTGGGGCATAGGAATTTGTTCACACACACCCCCAAATAGTCCGGCCCCCACAAGATCTGAGGGACAGTGGACCAGCCCCCTGCTGAAAAAGTTTGCTGGCACCTGGAGATGGGGGACTCTCCGATTGCTGGAGATGGGACTCTCCGATCACTTATTTATGATTGACTGGGCTAGAATTTACAGCAAAACACATTCCTTGCTTTGTATTTAAAGTTCTCCTGCTCTTACTGCTTTCAGAGCTACTTCCTTTGGCCAGGTTTGCTTGTATTTACAATTCTGAATCGCCACAAGTCACAAGATGGCCAATCATTAGTAATAGCTACTGATTTTCTCATAAGCTAGTTCAGGCGTGCCAACTCCTAGGGGGCGGAGGTGTCATCAGCTCCCTCGATATTCCTTAGCAGGGGGCTCAGGGCCCCCACCCGTTATCGAGGGGTTGGAGGTGGTTGAACCGCCAAACCAAGTGTGGTGAAGCATTAAAGGTAGGTTCTTCCAGAGGGCGAGGGAGGGGGAGCTGCAAGGCCTCCTCCCAATCATGCACTTCCTCCCAACGCCACACACATGATGCACGTGTGATGTTGCAGGCACAAGCGATGTGACTCCCCCCCCCCATTATTTGGCCCAAGGCAGCACTTCCATACATCTGCCTTATGTTTTCATTAGTAAGAATGTGTTTAAAAATATGTTTCATGCAATATTCTTTGCTGCATATTCTTTTTTTAGCTCCAAGGTTAGATCAGAGCATATATTTATTTTTGTGTGCAGCAGTGCTTTACACTCACGCCTAATAAGTTAGGTTTTTTTCTTCTTCTGGGAAACCTATAGCTATAAAGAAGCGAGTGTAATTTTTTTCTCTTTTGAACTGAATATCTGTGGTATCATCAAGCCCATCCATCACATTAAGAATTCACTGAACAGTGAAGTAGTTGCTAAATGTGGCATCTAAGACTCTTGCTAAATGACTATCAGACTTTGAAAAGCTGGTCCCAGTGGATCAAGTTCATCAGTTTTGTTGCATTAATTAAACTTACACAGTTTTAATTGGATTTTGAATAAATGTGCAATTAATTGTTACTGTTTTGAATTTTATTGTGCTATTGTCTTCCTTAATGGTTCATGTAAAACTATTCTGAACAATTCATTCAGTGGGGGTTGGGGGTACTGGGGATGATTTTATGGAACCAAGTGGAGGGTGGCCCAAAAAACTTGGGAAACACTGGGCTAACGTCCTTCAGCCTTACCTGATAATACCTCACACCTACCAAACAGTGTGGCCAATTATCCTGTTTAATCGATGCCACTCTCTAAGTACACCTGTCACCAAATCAATAGTGAGCAGCAAAAACAAAACAAAACAAAGAAACAGCAAGACCAGCTGATGGGCAAAGAAATTCCTACAAGGTCCTATACAAGGACCAGCAATGCCTATAATGAATAAAAAGTAGAAAGACTGAGAAACGGAAGAGACCAAAGGAGACCAAGGCATGCTTGAACAGCTCAGTGCCAGCTGCACTTACTGATGGTGCAGCATGCACCAGCTGCTAGAAGTCAAACGCCTGGCCTCCCTTCTCTGAGCAGCCACCAAGTCCACTTGCTGCCACAGCCACTTCAAGCAATGTGGCAACAGGGAAGCGATAACGTTGAAAAATTCAAGTACGGTTGCAGTTTGTAGCAACAGGAGTGGAGATTTCTTTAAGACATCTGAAGTTCTTTACAATGTGAAATGTTTGCGTGCCTACTCAAAAGTTAATATCAATGAGTTCAATCGGGCTTGCGTCCAGGAAACCAGGCATAACAGGGGTGAGCAACCTTTTCTGGTGGGATGGGGGGCAGATCATTATCTCCCCAACCACCCCGGTGAGCCAAATGTGACAGGTGAGAAGTGCTGTCCACCTGAGACTCGCCTGATAATCACCTGACACCAGGGGATGCTGTGCTTTGAAGTCCCGGGACTTCAGTGCAATCCTGTTTCTTTCCCTCCTCTCCTTTCACCATGGTCTTGGTAGGGTGACAGTGAGAAGACAAGAAGGGGAAAGGAGGAGCAGAGAGTAAGAATGAGCTCTCTTCTTCCTCCGTGCTGTTGGGCTTGCGTCTGGCTCCTTTGATTCTCATTTTCTCCCTTGCCAGGCTAGAAGCAGAAAGAGGAAGAGAGTGAGTCCAGCTTCTCCTCTCTCTTCTCCTCCTCCTCTTCTCACAGTCGTTCTGCCCTGACCAAGGGACAGCTTTCTCAAGGAAAGCTGCTGACAGGCAAAAGAGGAGGAAGGAAAAAATGTGCACTGTTTGCCAAGGGCAGGATGGCGCAAGCCAACAGCTCTGTGAGGAGGGAGTTTATTTCAGTCTTACCCCCTCTTCCTCCTCTCCCCTGTTCTCTTCTCAAAGTCACTCTGCCCCTGACTCTGGCAAAGGGGGAGAAGGGGAAGGAAGTGTACTGAGACTCCAAAAACCAGAACTGCCAGACTTCCCCCTGTGGGCCTGTTTGAACTGAGCAAGATTTAACCCCTGCTCATCAGCTGATGAGTGGAGATGAAATCCCACCGCCTTGGCTGTGTGAGCCTGTTCTCTGTTGGGAACCAGATGTGCAGCCAAACACAGGATTTAGCCCCATCCTCCTGCCCAGCAGCCAACCTCAGCTGATAAGAAGATGGCTGTGGTTTGTAGAAAATGACCTCACAGGCCAAACCGGACCCCCTCATGGGCCAGTCCTGGCCCATGGGCTGGAGAGTATAGGATTGCAGCCTATTTCTAATTAAACAGTTTTCCCGAAGTCACCTCAAAGCCTTTCATGGATCCTGCTATCAGCAAGAAAGTAGAATCACGAAATCTTTTCAGATGTCTTCTGTATGAATATATTTCGTCTCATGCTTGAAATCTGCTTTGCTGCTCCTGCCCCCATGCTCTCAAAGGGCAACGCATGAGGTGTCACATTGATTTAGCACCGCTCAGTGACCTCGCAGTATAGAAGCTACTTTCTAGCCACTTCCATTATGCAGGGTCATGAAGATTTCGCATTAAAATAAACAAGGGTAATGGGCAGGGTGGAAAGAGTGTGAGGCCGAGACCTGCTCCCAATCACACCAAAGACAGAACACTACTCACTGGAGGAAGAAGGGGGTCACTTGAAGGGCAAACTGAAAGCACGTGAAAGAGCAAGAAGCCCTATTCTCCACCACTACTCTACTCTAGAGACGTTGTGATGCCTGGCCTAATGATTCATCTGACACACCTAAGAAAGTGTGGAATGAGGCACATTCCTTTACAGCAAGCAAGTCCCATCACTCCTGATCAATGGTCTTCTTTCTTCTTCTTTGGCGATCACACATAGCCGAGTAAGATTGTCTTCCAAGAACATGGTTTTAACAGTGAGTCCGTAAGTGACTGTGGAGGGCAGTTCTAGATCCATGGTCATGCTGGCTAGGGCCAATGGGAGTTGGAAGTCCAGCAATATCTGTAACACCACAGGTGCCCTGTTCCTGCCTTATGATGACAACTCCGAATGTGGAGAAGCCATTGGCAATCCAGATTCAGAGCAATGCTATGTGATTAGGGGCAAGGAACTGGCACTGTTTCCCAATTTTGGAAACTGAGATATGAAAGCTAGGAGCTAAATGGCACCTTAAACCTAGGTTATGGGCACAATAACAGAATGTCTAGGAGCACTTTTCTACAACAAAAATACAAAGCTGAAAATGAATGAACTGCAGCTAAAATCTTATATTCATTTCCCACATAGCCTAGTCCTCATTTGAAGACTGCAAAAAACAAAGCCATGCTTCCCCTGCCTGCCCCCCCTAATATACTTAAGAGGGTCCCTTCTCCAGTCCTCAGAGAGTGGCTGGAAGTGGGGAGGCAGAAAAAGGTCCTCCTTTCTTTCCATTCTGCAATTTTAATCTGAAATCATAGGCACAATACTGCACCCAGAGTTCAGAAACTGCTCACACTAATGAAATTCCTTGTCGCAAAATGTGCCTAGAATGATGGGAGTTTCGAATGCTGCTGTTTCAGCGCAGATGCTGCACACCACTCTCTTTTTACTCTATATTATGTTATGTGTAGAGGGACACGGTGGCTCTGTGGGTTAAACCACAGAGCCTAGGACTTGCCGATCAGAAGGTTGGCGGTTCGAATACCTGCGACGGGGTGAGCTCCCGTTGCTCGGTCCCTGCTCCTGCCAACCTAGCAGTTTGAAAGCACGTCAAAATGCAAGTAGATAAATAGGTACCGCTCCGTCGGGAAGGTAAACAGCATTTCCGTGCACTGCTCTGGTTCGCCAGAAGCGGCTTAGTCATGCTGGCCACATGACCCAGAAGCCGTACGCCGGCTCCCTCGGCCAATAAAGCGAGATGAGCGCCGCAACCCCAGAGTCGGCCACGACTGGACCTAATGGTCAGGGGTCCCTTTACCTTTGCCTTTATGTTATGTGTACATGTTCAATTTCTTATCTTTTGAACCAAAATCTGTGCTCTTTCCCATGTTCTTGATTTTGTCCCTGATTAACCCAACTAGATCATCATTCCCTTACGCAAACATCGACTGTTAAATTCTCCAGTTATCCAGTTGCCATAATCCAGTGGATTTACACCTGACTTTGCAATCGTTTCTTTAACTAAAATGTATTATTCATTGGCCACTTCAATAATACTTTGACACATTCTGCTATAGATTTCAACTCTAGGGGTTAAAATAAATAAATAAGATACCAGAACTTAAGTCTGTCTTATAATGCATGCAAACACCAATGTGAAGAAAATGCAAAATATAGCAATATATTTACATTTTGAATTTTAATGACCTAAATCTAAACATAAAAATAAGCATTGCAATTCTCCACACAGTAGTGGATTCTACTCATCAAAACGGAACTCTGATTAACTTTGAGGATGTTTCAAACTATCCCGTTCCCTATTGCAACTTTGCTTGAGGCAATTTTCATTGCTCTGCAGTCAATCGGAAGCCACGCTTTGGTTTTTGAATGTTTTCAAAAGTCGAACAGACTTCCGGAACAGATTCTGTTTGAGAACCAAGGTACGACTATATAGTTTTACACAGCAGACATGCATTGCAGAATAGGGGCTGACATGCCTAGTGACAATTCACATACACAAATTTTCTGGTTGCTCATACCACAAATTCCCTGCAAAGGCTGAAACATTCTATCTCGTGCATTCTTTTCAACACAGAGAAGCCCCTTAATCGAAGAGCTGAAATTGAAAACATGTTATCAGTTCCACCTCTGTAGTGAAAGGGCTTTCATGAGCTTTCCACAGAGGGAGGAAGTACTTTCATTGCTGTTCTTTGCAGCCTTTGAAAAATAATGTTCCAGCTTCTGCATGATGGTACACATCCATATTTCTCTCGGCTCAGCATGTACAAGAATGTGGGCAACCAAATGATCTTTCCCCCCTTGCAACCAGGATATGAAAGAGCAGCCAGCAATAATTCACCATCCAGCAGAAATTTGTACTGGGCAAATCTGAGAGAAATAACTCTGTACCAGTGGAATTAAATTTCTATTAAATTAATTTACATTAAAGTGTTCTATTGCCATAGCATACCAATCCACAACACCTCCCTATGGGCTCCCATTAAATTCTACTGCAAAATCTTTGTTTAAACTTATTGAAGTTGTTTTTTTTAATATTCAGAAATTCTAAAGGAACAACATTTAAGAAATGACTTCAGAAAAGTAAACGGGCAGTATTAAAAAAAAAACTCTGCATGCACAGAACATATACTATTTTGGATCATAGCCCACATTTGAATGATATAACTGTGATACATTTTTGGCTCAACAGTAATTTAAAATGTTTAATAGCTGGTGCATCAGGAAAACCAATTAAGCCATTGGGGCTTTTCCAGGCACTACAGAGCAGATGTAAAATGCAGACCTACCGACACACAGTCTGGCAAACCAATCCTTTGCATGTTTTCTTGAGAGCAAGTCCCACTTATTTCAATATTTACAGATAATTGTGTGTAGAACTTAAAGATCTTTTTGCAGTTGATTGGAAACTCTGATGCACAGCCATGACTTTAATTTTAAAGACTGGGCTTAGAATCATAGAATTGTAGAGTTGCAAGCAACCCCAAGGGTCATCTAGTCCAACCCCTTGCAATACACGAATCTCAGCTAAAGCATCCATAGTACTAACTTGACATAGTAATGACCGTTTCCATAAGAGTGCAAATGAGATGCGTCTACACACTCAAAAGAAGCTCCTATCGATATTTCCACACTTTGCCTTTTTTCCATCTTCAATGTCATGGGTTGGCAAACTAAGGCCTGGGGGCTGGATCTGGCCCAATTGCCTTCTAAATCCGGCCCACGAACGGTCCGGGAATCAGCGTGTTTTTACATGAGTAAAATGCATCTCTGGGTTATTTGTGGGGAATAGGAATTCATTCATTTTTTCCCCAAAAATATAGTCCGGCCCCCCACAAGGTCTGAGAGAATGTGGACCGGCCCCCTGCTCAAAAAAAATTGCTGGCACCTGTTCAGTGTCAATAATATTCATTCCTTATACTCGGCCCAGTATACCTGAAGGAGCGTCTCCACTCCCATCATTCAGCCCAGACACTGACATCCATCTCCGAGGGCCTTCTGGCACTTCCCTCACTGCTAGAAGTGAAGCTACAGAGAACCAGGCAAAGGGCCTTCTCGGTAGTGGCACCCGCCCTGTGGAATGCCTTCTCATCTGATGTCAAGGGAATAAACAGCTATCTGACTTTTAGAAGACATCTGAAGGCAGCCCCATTTAGGGAAGTTTTTAATGTCTGATGTTTTATTGTATTTATAATATTTTGCTGGAAGCTGCCCAGAGTGGCTGGGGAAACACAGCCAGATGGGCTGGGTGTAAATAAATAAATAAATTATTATTATTATTATTATTATTATTATTATTATTATTATTATTATGAAGCATATACACACGATCTAGCCTTTTTAATCAGCTCATAGGCCAATAATTTATTTGCCAGAAGCAACCTTGTATATATGTAATATAAACCTACATCAAGATGGATTTATAATAAAGATAGGAAAATAATAATAACAACAACAACAACAACAACAACTTATTTATACCCCACCCATCTGACTGGGTTTCCCAAGCCACTCTGCGTGGCTTCCAGCAAAACATTAAAATACAATAATTAATCAAATATTAAAAGCTTCCCTAAAGAGGGCTGCCTTCAGATGCCTAAATGCTGTAACAATACCTATATTGCATCACAAAATGTGCCTGATCTTGCCTTGTAGGATAACTTAAGTGTGATTGATAGATGTGATATTATAAAGTGACCTATTCTACTGTACATTGCACAAGCTTGCCATTTACTTCCTGTCTGGATAGCAGATTTCAAAATTTGTTGAAGCATAAGGGTAAGCTTTCTCTTCTCCAAAGTTCCTCACCAAAATTCTGCAGAGTCATCCTATAAAGAAGTACTCTCCTTCATATTTTGTGAGATCTTCCTGTTCTTGGAGATCTCTTTCTGAAGTTTCAAACAACATGTGCTGGTCCGGTCCCAAGCCTAGCTGTTGTGAGCTATGGACTCCAACCAACAACATTTCTATGAAACAAGATCTAGCCCATATTCTAGAACCCTCTGGCATGTAAAGAATTGGATGATGAGGAGAGGAGGAAAAATCAAATAATGTCTGGCTTGTAAATGAGAGCAACTGATTGCTTTTCAATTCCCTTTAAGTGCATGATATATATAGGTCTCATCAATATCCCATAGACTCTTATGCTAAACTTGCCAAATCAAAGAAGGGGCAATAAATGCTATCTGCTGGTAACAACTTGCAAGTAAAAAAAAATGCAGGCCTTCAAATAAATTTCCAGAGACTAGGACTCACTGTTTAGCACTAGCCAGAACTATTCTACTGCAGGGACCTCAGTGTTGATTTATGACATCTGTGAACAGCTGCCAAGCAAACAGAAATATGAGAGTCCAGGGAACTAGTTGATTTGCACTGAGACAATGAATGGCAGACTCATCCACCCTGCCTCTGATAGTTTGGCTACCTTGTTCTACAATTGTCACAGACTGTCTCTTGGAGCCCACAAATTATTTCACCATCCCAGTGAAAGGGATTGTGTCTTTCAACAGATCAGAAAACTACTGCAGGCGCTTTCAAATCCATTTCTTGGAATGTTCTTGCTATTCCAGATATTATAGCATCCCCGTTTGCATGCAAAGCTATTCATTCTTCAGTGAGCACGATTTCTCTTTATAGTGACAACTTGAGGCCATTATTATATTAGCTGCACTTGTGACCCTTTCATACCCTCTGTCCAAATGCTAGAGCAATGCCTATTATAATCCAGAGGTGGAAAAGATCGGGTTGCCTTCTTATCTGGTCTTAAATAGTCTGGAAAGCGACATGTGGATTTAAAGGATTTGGGTTTTTTATTTTTATTTTGGGGGTTAATAGGAGCATCACAGTCATATAAAGTGTTATAGGAATTTTAAGGTCACATATATATATATATATATATATATATATATATATGAATGAGATATTCATAAATGTACCAAGCAAACATTTATATTTTTATAAGAATACAAATATGTAAAGCACATGTCTGAAACCCACAGAAAAGTCCTGAAACCATTTTCTCTCTTCCAAATTGACCTCAAATATTTCTCTGCAAGGTCGGAGGAAATGGGGAGCCTCCCCATTGTCTCTTTGCTCACAAATCCTGTCTCAACGGCACATTTAAGATATGAACAGGGTAAACCTGTGACCTGTGACCTGGATTTAGGAGTTGAGTAGCTATCATAACGGAAGAGTGGCAAGAATGCCCAGGTAATCCAATCCAAACGGCCTTGGTCCAGTATACCTAAAGGAGCGTCCCCACCCCCATCGTTCTGCCTGGACACTGAGGTCCAGCTCCGAGGGCCTTCTGGCGGTTCCCTCACTGCGAGAAGCCAAGTTACAGGGAACCAGACAGAGGGCCTTCTCGGTAGTGGCACCCGCCCTGTGGAACGCGCTCCCACCAGATGTCAAAGAGAAGAACAACTACCAGACTTTTAGACGACGTCTGAAGGCAGCCCTGTTTAGGGAAGCTTTTAATGTTTAACAGACTATTGTATTTTAATTTTTTGTTTGAAGCCACCCAGAGGAAACCCAGCCAGATGGGCAGGGTATAAATAAATTATTATTATTACTATTACTATTACTATTATTATTATTACCAAGTAACCTAGCAGACAGGAGAAAAACAATGCACTCAGATTTCTGTTGTAGTCTGCCCCTTCTCTGATGATATTAAGGGGGTGGTCTTGGGCTACACCCCTTCTGTGATGTATGTATGATGTTTCTGGGGGTGGTCTTGAGCTACCTATAAGTCTATATAAGGGCTTGCACACCTTTGTCCAGGGTCCTCCTCCTCTCTCCTGCATGTGAGGGGAGCACTCTGTTGCAAAAGCTTTAATAAAGATCAGACTTATAGCCGCTTTGCTTTCGTATATCCTGGTCTGGTCTCTGTTCATTTCCCGACCGGTTTGAGCTTTAAAAGGTACACTCTCTCTGAAGGTCTGGTCTTCCTTAAGAAGCTGAACCCCTTGAAGGGACACCTCAATATTCTTACTTCATAAAGTACAGAGATTCCCTGGAGCTGCTGCAAACGAAGCCTTTATTGTGCTGGAAAATTGCAGAGCACAAGCTCACAGTGCCATTCCTAGACATTTCCCCTGTCTAGGGTGTTTGTAGTAAGAAGACCTGCTTTAAAATCCATTCAGTTGAAATTGAAACTCAAAACATAATTTTAAGGTCACTCGCAATTTAAATGAAATTACTAAGAACTCCAAGTTATGTATGATTTGCTGACACAATGAATGGTATTCTGCTAAACTTAAAGAATGTTTTCATGGCATAAGAGGAATAAGTGGGCTCTAGTCCATGCAAGCTGGCCCCATAGACTTTTTGTTGGTTTGCTGCAACCATCTAACATGGCTACGCCCTCTGGAAAAAGATACATGGTGATCTCAGTATTGTCAACTTAATGAGCAGCTGGGTGTTACCCTAATTGCATTTTTGTGTGAGACAGATTGGCTTAACACATCTGCAAGCTCTGTTGCTCTGAGTATTAAGTCGCTAAAACACTCTTATCTCTGTTCCAGTGGGGATATCTTCAGGAGGGGGTCATTGAATTAAATCTGAATCCATGGAGATGTTCCCGATGGAATGTGTGATAAACTGCAGTGCAAATATTGAAAAGAAGAAGTTCCTTTTCCCTACTCTAAGCTATCCTTGTTTGATGCTTTCCAGCTAATATTCCTGCACTCAACAAACTGTATAATAAAGTAGTGATTCAAAAGCAAAGTTTAGAAGCTTTGCATTAAGCACATTCAATAAACGATCTTGTGATGAAAATGTAGCTTAATGTGAATTTAACACATGGTAGTTAAATTAAAATAATCACAGAGCATAGCATACTACAAAATATACATGCTAACAGTTATATACAATGTTTTACTATGCTTGCCAGCCTATGAATTGTTCAGCTATTCAATGAGCCTACTATGTATCTGTAATGTCTTATACATATATTTATTTTAAAATGAATAAATTAGCTCAGTTTAAATGACAGTGATTTATTTTCTATGTTTGTTTTCCCACTAGCCTAAGTGAAAACTAATTGAAAAACAGCATGGGCCAGTTTCTCTTATGTTATCACCAAAAAGCACAGTTATCTTCAGAATAATGGCAAAGAAATAATTATAATCCATTTCAGAGTAGCAAGTGCTTTTGACCCAGGTAATCCTGAGTTCAGGAATAATGAGCTATTGAAATTCAGCTGACCTGCCTGTCTAAATTATTGCCTTTTATGTTTTCATTTCAGGATTGTTACACCTCTCACAGCCTTTTTCTTTAGGCATCTTAAATTGGTACATTTCTGGCAAAGTGCTAAAGCTCTGGGAGAAGTTAAACATTTCCTCATTTTTTCCATTCCAACCCTCCCCCACAAGTTTTAAAACTGGATAAATATCATCAGAAGTACTGTATCTATTACACTGCATGGATATACCATTACATGGATGAGAGTCAACAAACTGAAGATGGATTCAGGATAAACCAAGATGTTGAGAATACAATATCTGGAACAGATGAGGTGTCTGTTCTGTGTGATATTGTGAGAGGGAAGTTGTACTGAAGCAATTATTTGTTTGGCCAATGAAGGTGAAACCCTGAATTCAATCGTGTCTCCCTTGACCTCCAGCAGAAGTTCTCTTCATATCACTGATAAAGCTGTCAGTGGTGGGAGAAGCAACAGTACTATTGTTGCCCTCACAATCTTTTTGGTTTGCTAGCTTTGCAGGGCAGAGGATGAACTGAGCATGATCCCCATTAAATCCTAATAATTCTCCATTTTGTCTTCCCTGAAACTTTCTCTGTCTCTGCCAAACTGTGCATTCTAAACTGGGGTGGTTTAACTGTGGCCTTCCAGTTTTTGTTGGACTACAACTCCCATCACCCCAGGCCACTGATCATGATGACAGAGGCTGCTGGTAGAGGTATGGCCACAGGGACGCATCTTAGTCACTCCTTTTCTAAACAGAGCAAAGGTGCCCCTACTGTGTACACAAACAGACTACGCTTCTGAAAGTCCTGCACAGATAGTCTTCCTTCTGGCTACACATTCTTAGGATAACTCTTATTTTCACAATACCTCAGCTAGTTGCAACTGGCCAGTCCTTTTATGATGTATGTGCAGAGTCATTATAGGGATGGTTCTCTATTAGAAACTTTCCTTTGTAAGGAACTCTGATCACACTTCTGAAACTCAACTCAGCCCAAGTAGGTAACTGTAACCAGCAAAGTAACCAGCAAAAGTTCATTTGTTGCCTTCCCTTCCCTTTCTTTTTTTCCCTTCCTTTTTCCAAAATGCACTTCTTTCTATACTTGATCATTTGCTTTACTTGGTTGTTTTTTTTAAAAAAAGAATTGTGCTTTGAAGCCCTACACTAAATAAAAAGGTACAACTTAGGATCTACCCAAGGAGTTAAATATGTTCAGATCCAAAATTTGTAATGGGCCTATTACAAACTTAGTCTAAGTGGAGGGGCACCTGGGAGAAAGCCCCAGAAGAAATTATGGGAGAGTCATAGTTGTTTTCTCAAACAAGATCAACAAATATATTTGAAAAGCTGAGGGATCTGGTTAAGTCTGTTTTGTTTTGTTTCGTTTTTGCTGGGCATCTGAGTTAATACACACAGACACAGCATGACATGTAAATTATTTTAGCTGATTTGTTAAAATTATCCTCCTGTGTGGGATCCTCTTATCTTGGGGATTTAATCAAAACCTCCCAGCATTATTTGTTCACCTCCTGCCTGACATACATCTATCTAGTCTCTCAGCTGTCTCCACTGAACCTTCCAATAAAAACCGAGCAACAACTAAACTTGGTTATTTTTATTTCAGGAGAAATGTGACACTTCACTAAAAATATAATGCAACAACTGGACAGTGAAATAACAGTATGGTCTACTTAGATTATTTAGCAGATTTCCTTAGAAGGCAAGGACACAAGAATGATTGCCATTTGCTACAGCATGCACACAAATCTTCAACGTCCACTGATGCCTTCAGAGTATATTTTATGTGGCAATCAGCCCACATAAACCAGCCCAAAAGAAATAAAGCAGATGAGAAGCGTAAGTAAAATATAATCTTGCCCTTCCCAAATCCTGTCGGGCAAAAAAAAGATACAGAATAGCTCAGTTCACATCTAATGTGAATTTTAGCTATTATTGCCCAACATCTCCTTCATGCATTCACCCACTATGCAGTTTCCAACATTGTCTCTTTTGGGGGGGACCATAGGTCTCCTCACTAGGGGTGTGCATTTATTCTGTTCAAACTCCAAATCCCAAGCACAAGCAGGCAGATCAGCGCCTCATCAGGGTGAAGCAGGGGCAAGTGAAATCAGGACCATAAAGAACACTTCATAGTGTTTTGTTACTTGGACAAACATATAGGCATAAAGTGCATATGCTACTGTATTGTGTCTTACCAGAGAAAAATGGTCTCACTATCTAACCATAAGGGAAATGCCAGGGTGGAGTGAAGGAAGGGTGGACCATTTCAGAAGTGGAACTTAGAATGATAAGGGGAAAGTAGAAGCAGGGAAGGGAAGAAAAAGAGCTCCTTAGCAACTGACCGTGGAGGGCTAATTTACAAAGAAAACCACATGGAGGATTAATCACATTTAGCTTTAAAAGGTACACAGCACAAAAGCTGTTGGACCTTTTGACTGCAGTTAGACAGGTTTGTTACCTGTGACACATCTGTCATGTCTGCAGCTTTCAGACCAATTCTTCACAAACCACTATGGTAGAGGAAAATTAATACAGTGGTATCTCGGAACTTGAACAGCTCCGTTCTCAAACGTTTTGGCTCCCAAACACCGAAAACCTGGAGGGAAGTGCTCCAGTTTTCGAACTTTCCTTGGAACACAAACTTCCGACGTAGCTTCCGCTGTGCAAAAACCTAGCTGTCGGCCAATCGGAAGCCGTGCCTCAGAACTCAAACGTTTTGGAAGTCAAACTGTCTTCCAGAACGGATTATGCTTGAGTTCTGAGGCACCACTGTACTTTTTTTGCATGCCCTAAACTGCAATGGCTGCCCTTGTAGGGAAACCACTGCAGCTAACCTTCTGAAATCTGGTAGGGCTTGTGGCTTTAGAAGAAGTAACCACGGCTGCAAATTTCATCCAATTCTCCTGTTAAATTAAACACACATTTCCTTAAATAAAGGAAAAATGGTGTCCAGGCCCAAAACTCCTGGACGTGTTTGACTGTAATTTGTCAGTCTTAACTCACTTTGAAGAGGCTGCTATGCCTTCAAATTTCATCCACTTTTGTCAAACACGGGGACCTGATAGTTCATATATTGTGGATGGTGAGAAACAAAGTCTGGTTTTAATGAAGCTGCTTCAGATCCAAAACATGACTCTAATCAGTCAGACCACAGAGCAAATCAGAACAGATTTTTTCTTTCTTTCGAAAATGACAAATACACATCTGAATCATATCATGTGACCCGTGCACATCCCTATTGCCATGGCTTCTGGGGCCGCAGTTTGTGTCTGGTTCTGCCTTTCATCAGCATATAGCACTGGTGCTGAGGGAACTGCACTGGCTGCCAATATAAAATAAATAATTAGCAACCATGGCACAATTGTCATCTTGATAAGTAATCTGCATGTGTAAGACATCTTGCTTTCTGAAGTGTTTCATCTGAGGCTAGGTTTAAAACACTGGGGAAGATGTTCATGAAAAATTTAACATCCTTTTCTGATTCTGAAAAAGGAGAATAATACTACTTCTGATGAATTCCCATATTCAAAGTACTACAGCAATGTTAACCAGGTAAAACAGCTTTTGATTAACTCATAAATTCAAAGGATTTGAATACAAGAATTAGAAGAAGCATTTTAATACAGATGTCAGTAACATATTTGAAGTCACTAACAGGACTTCAGTTTGTTTAGGCCTAATTTTCACAGTGGAAGTGAACCTGTATCTGGGATGGGGAGGGCTGGGTGGGGAAGGCTCATGTAAGTAATTGTTCACTCACATCAAAAAGAAACCCTATCATATTGGGGAAAGGGATTCTAGTCTAAAATTCCCTCTGATGTGCTAGCTGGAGAGTTTTTTCTTTATCAGGAGAGTCATTTAATCATGTGAGATCCCATATTCATTCTGAAATAATACAGACCAAATACTGGTTTATCTCTCAGTTAAAACTAGACATAACACCAGCTGTGAACTATCTTTTCTCATTGTGTTCTATTGAGCCTGATCAGAATGAAAACAAGGCAATAATAATAATAACATATCCACCACTATTCACTTTTCCTCAGGGGTAGCTTGTCAGGGTTTCGATGCTCTAAAATTAACAAGACAACCATTTTGTACATCATCACTGAGCCTCATATAAAGCATCAGGGCGATTATGTTATATGCAAGCTTCACACACAATTTCATCACAAATCAAATACAAAGCATAGGACTTTCATGTAAATTGAAATACAGTGGTTTTCGGTTGAATCAGTTCACACATCAAGGATGAAGCCATGAGATGAATGATGTTTATATGTGAAACGGTCCTCATTTATAAATGAAAGCTGCCTCTAATGTTACCAGATCTCACAGCTTTAGGGTGTACTCATATGCTGATAATGGTCTAAAAAACAAAACAAAACAACATTGAGCTGGTGGTAACTGTTCTTATTTCTAATCTGTTGATAGAGCACTTCCAGTGGTTATTTGCCCTCTTAATTGTGTTTCATGGCAGTTGATTGTTAAAACTTGAGGGAAACCCTTGACAAAAAGAGCTTCCTGGACATGTGGAGACCTGGGGTTCTAAAATGCATGAGGAGTCTCCATGAACACAAGAGGCTTCCTTCTTCAGAAGATCACCTTTCAACACAGAGAGGGCAGGAAGAACAGGAATAGGGGATAGGCAATTGCAGTACACCTGAAGAGGACTAAGTACCTCAGAATAAATCAAATGTGTGTTCAAACTTCTTCCAACACATGACTTAAGATGGTCCGTCTTCACCATCTATATCAACTGACATTTTAAAACTCTAGATTTTCCCAGCCGAGACCCGAGCTCTGTCATGCTTAAGGATGAACTTGCTTTATATTTTCTTCCCCACTCCGCAATCACAGCAACACAAAGGCATTCAGGTACAAATACTTTCATTCCTCTTACATCTGTGTCAGCTCCGCACAGGTTGACAGTCATCTTCTGTCATTTACTCACACTGAAAATAATGGTTTTAAAATTCTTGTCACGCTAGTTCCTCGATTTCTGAAGACAAGCAAGGCAAGGGTGAGGGTGAATGGTTCAATAATTATTCTTTGAGTACAGAGATACTGAGATCAAGTTGGGTATGACAGAAAGATCCTGGCAGGTGCATGATAAAAATGGAAGTTTTAACAACTATACTCTGTGTCAATTATTAGTAAGAACATGCATAGCTACTAATTGTGCTGTTTGGTAACTTCAGAACACATTTTGCTGTTTAAATGGTATGGGGGGGATGTATAATTTCCCAGTTATAATGCATGAAATGTAACAACAGGCTTCTATTTTTATTTTTAAAATAAACTTTTGATTCAGGGGATGTTTGGCTTTTCTTGCTTATAAGCATAGTATGCACAAAAGAAGTGGTTACATTATTGATCTAGTTTTGTTGGTAAAGAGATATGCAAAATGTAGGTACATATAACTTCTCACCCTAGATCAGACAGAAAAAGCAGTCTACATCAGCCAGTCAGTGAATATCACAAAGCCCAATAATTGAATCCTGCACAGTAGGTCTTACTCCCAAGTAAATGCACATAGGATTATTACTATCATTATCCTGAAAGTAATCTACCACTTAATGTCGAAATAGGCTTCTAAGTGGTTTACAAAGAGGAAAAACCAATTACACAGCATTAAAATATAACCCTCTGTAATTAAAATATGCAATAAAACATTCCCATTAAAACAACACAGCAATTAAAACAGAAGACTCCGATCAAGAGGTCGTCATAAGCAGGTGCATCTTCAAAAGCCTTAGGCCACAAGCCTTGAGAGCAAAGCATGGAGCCATACCCTGAATAGCTCCAGGTTCATTTCTCTTACCGCGTTTCTGGCAACATGGGTGCACTATGACCCAGCAAGGTGCTCACTTAAAGCAGAAACCCTCCTGCAACTCAGTCATGGTCAAAGCATCTTATTCCAGGCCTACTTACAGAGTCTCCTATTGGCAAAAGAAAGAATTGAGCTTCATGATGGAGTCATAAGAGATAGTTGGAGTGCTTCCATGCAAAGCATCTGGAATCTAATCGCCATGCTTTGTTCGCATACATCCACACAACACCACCTTTATTATACACCTTTAGGCACCAGGCAAAAGCATTCCTTTTTAACCAGGCCTTTGGCTGTTGTATGTCCTTTTAAATTGTGGTTCCTTTTTTTGGGAAGAGGATGTTATTGGGTTGTTGATTTTGTTTTGATTGTATATGTTGTGGTCTTGTATTCTGCAAACCGCCCTGAGACCTCTGGATGTAGGGTGGTATAATAATAATAATAATAATAATAATAATAAATAATAATAATAATAATAATAATAATAATAATAATAATAATAATAATA